>CABEEJ010000055.1:100476-189810 GCA_901482245.1 Timema douglasi
GAATTTTCTATTATAAAAAGTTCATATTCAGGCAGAAGTTTCGCACCAATAAAACATAGTTTCTTTACGATGTAAGTGTTTCAGCGAATAGCTCTTAAAGTTGGTTGTAATGGCAACATAAATTACTACCTAATCACTCTTCCATCCTAAACACTAGACACACAATTGCATGATAGCCTTTACCTCGTATTATAGTTTTTATATAAAGCACTTTAACGCATGTGAGGTCATTAGCGTACGGGAGCACTTTATACTGGACTCCATAAAAACCATCTTCACTCTTGAGTTACTCGAATGCTAAAATAACTCGCAGAGAGTCCCTAGCCTCGCATCGCACTAGGATACCAATGGTGAGTGAGATCAGGACGTTTGAATTCAGATTGGCTTCAATTGTGATGGGTTTTAAAATCCTCTCCCTATGTGAATGAGCATGCATTTCCTCTAAGTAGATCTTCCCTACTCTTTAAAATAAGTCGTGTTTAAAGCTAAGACACCAAAAATAGGTTCGAATTAAAATTACATATTATAGTATAAGCTAGTTATTATTTATTTACTTCCTTTTTTCGTGTTTTGTTAGGAGTAAATAGTGGTACAATATTATCTATATATGGTTGAAAGCCATATAGGCCTATATATATATATATATAACATACACTAGCAAACTGCTTTGATGGCCTTATGCTCTAAGGCGTTCCTCCCCTGTTAGATTAGGCTGCTGATGACAGGGAGATCGGGGTTCGAATCCTGGTTGGGTGTATTGAAGATTTTTCCAAAATGGGTTTCCACTCTCCCTCCATGCAAATGCAGGTACAGTTCCTATAAATATAACCTTCCTCATCCCTAGAACTATTGGCGTAATTAGTACATAAGCGTATCACCCGAACGAGATAGCAAGACGTGGTGCCTAAAAAAAGTAAAGGGGATCACAAAACTTCACAAGGATTAATTTTTGAGCTTGTTTTCCCTAATAAAACAGAGGTTATCTTATGTACCCGGGTTCGATAAAGGTATACAAAGTCAAAAAGTCATCATTGAGGTGTTATTTGGTAATTATCACTGAATAGTAAAATAAGCCCTTCGGTTCAAATTTTGTTGTGTTGCTTTAAAATTAGTTAATATTAGTTTGTGTATTTCTCAGGTGGGTATTGAGATACGGTTAACATCGTACTGGCATTAAAGTATGCTTACAAGTTAGCAAAAAGAGAAATTGAGGATTAAAAAAATTACTCTGATGCTTTTTGAAGAAAGTGGTAGAGGAAAACGTATACATAAATGACTTTTCTTGAAACTTCAGCAAGGGGTATATAAAGAAAATATGAGTATTACTATCATATTATTAATTACATCTTAATGTTCTAAAAACAGAGTTTAATTGCTCAAAAATACTAATAGAAATTAGATTTCAGATTCCTTAAAACTGAGATCTCCAACAAGAAAGTCATCTAGTCTGATTTTTCTTATTTTCTTACTTTTCAATAATGAAATAGTAAAATATTTGAACATACATGAGTATTTAGGAAAATATATCAAGAATATTAATATGACTAATATGTGAACCTTGACTCACAATATTCATCGCCATAAAACTTAGTTTATGACATTTCCACGAAATTCATGACCAAGATTGCATTTCATGACCTGAAGACGGCCTGAAAAAGGATGCACATAGTCGTTATACAACATTATATAATGATTATTGTATAATTTATGTTCGATTATATAAATTAAAAATATAGAATAAAGATTCCAATACATTTTTACGGTTGGTGTACTTAATTCAAACATAAATTATTCTTCTATAGAAAATTTTACTATAGAACATTCAATTAAATCAAATGTATTGTAAAGTTTTTTGTAATTAGTTTGCAATAAGTATTAAATCATAGTAAGACTATAATCAGGAATCATAATAATAATATATGCTAGTTATAAAAGCCGAGTAGCTAGATTAAGACAGCATCTAGTTCCAAGATTACACGAGTAAGAACGGAATACCCGGATGAAAACCAGAACTCGGGTAATAAATTCGCAGTCGTATAACTATTGTCAATCCCTGATAGATTCCAATCTCAGAATGCCACTTAAGTATCTGATATACTGCCCACGAAGTCTAAAGTTATAGCTTTGCAGATTTTCTCGCAATAAAAAGTGTACAGGTCTGATGTCTTCACTTTTATTGACACGGTACCTGATTGGGACAATCTTTTGTCGGCGCGTGTCCAGAGTTCCTACGTACTTAAGTTGAAATAAAATAAAACTGGTGACACCCCTACGAGGCTCAATGATAATGTATATTGTTTAAGTTGTGTAAGGTCACCGGGAATAGACGCGCACTTACACACTAGTCAAGAAAAAGAAACTGGCTTCGAGCCAGTCGACCACTCTGGAAATATTAGCAAATGATGTTTGTAGAAATCTCGGTTTCATTTTCTACACTCGATCGATATAAGGCAACAGTGTACTATGTTACAAATCTAACGGAAACATTTTTTTTTTCTATCCATAAACCGAGTCCAAGACACGTTTCCTTCTCTTAAGTTACTTAACGTGAGTTTTTTTTACGACACCCTTTATCGTGTGTGTCAAGGGTCACCGGGTTCGATTCCTAACACCCACGGAAGAAATATCACTGGTAGAAATGGGACTCCTTTTCTTAGAGTAAGACTGGATGTTTAGTTTGTTCGAAGGTTAAGCTAGTTTGTAAATCATGTACTAATATGAGTTGGTTTAAAAAAGGAAGATTTCTAATAAAAACTCATAACTATAAAGCTTAACATAGAGCAGCTTACTTAATTATTAGCATCTAACCATAGTAGCAAAATAAATTTATATTGTAGCCTCAGCATAAGAAGGTGAACGTTTTTTAGACACCACCTAGGATTGAACTAGATACCCCATTTTCTCTCTGGATTAAGGTTTCAGCCTCATATCATCTAGCTTAAGGTTGACGAAGAGGTCAGTGGCCGTGTTTACTAAAGTTGATTTCCTACATGGTCTTCCACTCACCATTCACGTGAATGCGGGCACATTTACTCTGAAATTACACCTTTCTCGTCGTTATTCTATTAGTATAAATAAGCGTATTGTATGGATTGGTAGAAGTAAGACGTGGAGCACGTAAAAATAAATGCGAAAGATAAGAGTCCCCCTTAACGGATAGTCAACCTCTAACCCAGGCCTCTTAACCGTTTTACTACGCGTTACAGAATCCCAATGGATCGCCCAATATGTTCCAATACCCCCTTCGTCAGAATGTCAAAATAATAATCATCACCAGCCCTATTAGGTACCAGTAAGACTTCAAAATATGTCAAAAAAGCTTGGTTTTAATCTACATTTGAAAAGCTAGGAACAGAACAGCTGAAACAAAATCACAAGAATTTTATCATATTTATTTATAAAAAAAGGAAAATCTCAAATACATAATTTGTACTTATAACGGCGATAGTTTATTATAATCTAAAAAAAACTTTAAAAAAACCTTTTAGAGATCAGGTTCCGTACTTCCATTATTTGGTTGTAATATCCCTAAGGGAATGCATACCCTCGTTTAATAACCCCTGCCTGCTCTACCAATGATTAAGGAAGCCGGGCAAACACAAGGCTATAATTGGTCCCATACAGTTAAAAATGGATTAAAACAGTGATTTAAAAGTTCTGCATTTATAATTACCAAAAATGATTATAATCTATTAAAACGGAAATCTGGTCTATCGGAATATGCAAAGTTATTTTAATTTTTTAGCACAGAGTCTTACTACTCATTTGGGCTAAACGCTTATGTACTAATTATGCTAATCATTTTAGAGAAAAGGAAGGTTATATTTAGAGGAAGTGTCCTCACATTTGCGCGGAGGAAGAGTCGAAAACCCTTTTGTAAAAAACTAGGTATACCTGACAGATTCAGCCTCGATCTCCTCATCATTGGAAGTATAGTCTACTGCGAAAGTAGCACCCTAAACCATGCAGCCACCGAAGCGTGTGCAAAGTTATTAACGGCTTGGTTTAAAGGAAATGATTATGGCAGTAGATGAAAGTAAAATTGCACATATGTTTTCTAGAGTCAGGAACTCATTATAAGAAGAATAAATAATTCTAATTGAAGCTAGATCAATGTCAGGCATACTAGTAATACTTCCAGCTCTGACAGCGAAAATATTTTAGAAACTTAAGTTTGTAATCAAATAATTCCAATTGATTAAGTTGCATGGCCACGCTTTAAAAATAACATTTTAACAATGAAAACAAATTATAAAAAGCAAATAATTTTTTTTCTTCAGAAAAATCATCAATGTAAAGAATAACGTCTCGGAAGTATGTTGTTACGGTGAACACACCACGTACATCGATTCAATTCACTAAAGGGTAGAGGGGATGAGGGGGGAGGGGGACTAGTAAAACCAACGACGCGTTTAGAAACTCTTGTTTAACCGTTCAATTGTCACGTAGCTTATTACAAGGCCAAAGGTGAGGAAATTTCCCTTATCAAAAATTGGTATAAACTCCTGAAATACCATATGGTGAGATGTGAAGGCTAGGCGACCACGGCACGTGTTGCATTATGGGGTATTTGTCCAAGAAATTAGATATCAACAAGGTAAATTCTTGCGAAATAGTGCACGATTATCCTCGTTTGTTTACAGATACCCTAAAAAGTGTTTAAATGTAATCATGGAGAATGTTTCTAGAATGATTTGTTCAATGTTCCATGACAAGAATTAAAAAAAAAGTTTAACATCAAGGTTTTGAAAGGATTTTTTTTTTAGGTGTAGGGATAGAGAAGGCTATTTAGAGGAAATACACCCGCATTTGCAAGAAGAGAGTATGGAAGAGAACCAAAGTAATAAATCGCATGTGCACCCGGCCTCAACATTCACGTCACCAGGGAGACATACGATGGGAGGGCCTGACACCTTATACCACGTGACCACCAGTACGAGTTTTGAGAGTACAGATTGTCATTTATATTTACTTGAATTTATTACTAGACACAGAGTTCGAATGTCATAATTGGCACGTATACTAAATAGAACTTTAGAAACATTCCCTTTAGAACATATAGTTTTATAATATTTTTATAGGAGGCATAACGTGTATTTTACAACCACAGGATCGTTAGTAGCATACGATTCACTAACTAGCTTAGCCGAGAAAACAACTTTTAATCGGATTGTCATTTGAATCATATTTTAAATCATAACAAATAAAAAGTAGCAAAAATAAATAAAAGGTAACAAATATTATGTTACAACCGTCAAAATGGAAAAAATCTGTAAAATTCTGCAAATGTGGGGTCAGCGAGAAAATAGCAATCGCTTTCAGGCCACACGCTCGTTTCTATAACTACATCCCTATTCTATCTAAGTGTATACTTCCTTTCACACTTCATCTACAACCACCCTTTGTCATGTCAATAAAAAAGCGGGAAGTGAAAACTTCGAAACTTCTTATCTCAATGTAAAGAGGAAAGCTCACTGCTAGTTCTCAAATATCTTAAAATGTTATGTTGAGAGACTATAAAATAATTACGGTATTTGTTAGAAAAAGGCTAAATATAAAACCCATTTTCATCAAACCTTGTCTCATAGCTCCAGAAATATAATTTAAATGAGTTAATGCTACATTTTAAAATAAAAGATTGTAGAATTAAATATTGCGTCTCCCCGTTAATTTATCGCTTACCTAGTTGGTCCCTTGAAGTACATTTAATTGTCATATAAGATTCTTCTGGGTTATTCTGACTATAATATCTTGTTCACATCTTGGGTCTAGCTGGATATTTTAATCATATGGGATGTCTTTAAGGTTAATCCATATATTTTAGTTCATTACAAGATTTTCTTAATATAAATTGAAGGGAAAGCTTGGTTGCTCAAACATAAAGCTATAATAAATTATTTTTTGTTTGTGTTGTTTTATGGCGGCTTGGGCAATTTGCAACAGTTTTAAAATTAACAAAACAACTGTTCAATATTCATCCAACTAACAAATATATCTTGTCACTTTAATATGTGATTAAATCACTTCAACGATTGAATAGGCTTAAGCCCTTAATTAAGGCAAGTCACTCTCGAAATAGACTGGACTGCCAAAAACGGGGAGATTGGGGTTCAAAAAACCAGTTGGTTGTACTGAGTGTGGTTTTCTTAAATAGTTTTCCACTTTTCCTCTATGTAAATGTGGTTACACTTACTCTGAATTCAAAACTCTTCATAAATCATATTTAACAAATTAGTGTAATTATTTTATACGCGTATAGCCCGATAAGGTTGTTAGAAGTGTGACAACCTTTTCTTTGAAATGTAAACTCGACTTTACTATTCAAATTGTAAAAAGAATAGGTGAAAGCATAATGAGATCGAACAATACCTCATCAGTATTTATATTATAGCCAAAATTTCCAGTACATATATATTTAGGGAAATTTTTTCATCAATCAATAATTAATTTTACATCATTGACGTAGAGAAAAAATTTCCCAGAGATACGTGTTCAAAATGTTGGTCAGCTGAACTGTAGGCCTAATGGTTGTGGTGTATTTATTTACGTGCTAAATCAAAGCTAATTTTTGGGTAAAAAAACTCGCAAACGAAAAGAGACTTCACACAGTGATCATAAAAAACAGAAAGTTGCCAGCGTTTTGAGTGACAGCCTGTCTTGAATATCATGTGGCATTTAGAAAAAAATTCATTATATCATTAATCTTAAATCTTTGTAATTTAGGTGCTGTCCCCAACGAAATAAAAATGTTCCACAGTTCACGAATTTCAAAAACCAAACGCCAGTGCACAACGACTCGCTTTCTAATAATGTCGTCTACTTGATTCATCACGCATGCGCAAAAGGCCGAACTTTTCGCCACTCACCAGCTGATGAATTCGCTACCATCCTCACACGACGTTTTATAACAAAATGATCGTATAGTCAGCCAACTTTTCGCTTTGTAACAACGAATTAGTTGAGCAAGTCTCTTTATTTATCAGCTCGCAATAATTATTGCGAATAAAAGAAGCTGCTGGTTTTGAAAGTTTGCAAACGAAAACAAAGGAGAATAATAAATATCTTTGTCAAAAGAGAATAAAACCGGCACCGTGTGAGGCACCTTTAAGGCATCCTTCTCGGCAGGATTAAAATATTTATTACTTAGCAAGTCGTTATGTTGTTTCGAAGTGGGGGGATAAATTATTTACAATGCAAATTAAATTAAATGTAACTTGAAACATCGAAGAATGTGTAAGTCATATTCCGCCTCTTAAGTATAGGCCTGCAGGTTTATCATACAACAGAGGGGAAATCCCATTATGTTTAGCAGATAAAAGCGCTACTTTATTTTTTTATATATACATATATGTATTATATATACGATTGTTAAAGTAGCGCTATACATATCGCAAAAAAAGGGTCGTCTAGTTATATATATATATATGTATGTGTGTGTGTGTGTGTGTGTAAATTGGTTATATATTTGAGGGTTCATGGACTTAATTTATTATATAATATTTTATATGTTTATTACATAATTATATATAAGGTCATTCCTCTTCAAAGGGTGATTAATTCTAGCATAAGTAAAAAAAAAATGTAACACAACGAACGTCGTCTGATGATTAATTAGCGGAATAGGTGATACCATCAATTCCACGATGCTTGTAAAAATATCGATGCAAGCATGTTGCGGCATGTACGGGATATAATATTTCCTCTTCAGATTCCAATTAGGGAATGTGACAAAATATATTTCATAAAGTTCCTAAATTGTATTCTGAATATATTTATAAATAAATTTATTATCTTCAGAAAATGCATTAAAATATTTTGGAATTCAAACCATTGATTCAATTACTTTAATTTTCTCAGTCAATACATTATTAATGATTCGTTTCTGCACTTTACAATACTGCAAAATATATAAAAATAAATAATTATATATATATATATATATATATATATATATTTGAATGTATATAATAAAGAGTTTAATAAAACGTAAGATTTTTAAAAACATAAAACTAATTTTTTGAGGAAGCCATTACCTCTTTGTCCAGTGGAAGCAGTGTAATGTGTGAACTGTGTACCTCTTTAAATGTAGGTTCATATTGTGTTAGATCATTTTTATGTATTTCCATCTCTCTATCTTGTGCCTTTTTCCTTGTATAGTATGTTATTTCTAAAAGATTGAAAATATTATTTCCTTACAGAGTTATTTAAAAATACTTTCCCAAACTTCGTATAAAAGAATCAGTTAAGTCTAAATTCAATATTAAGAGGTGGTGTCAATTTTTTAGTTTTTAAGTAGGCCTATCTCCTTTGAATAGATTATTGATCTATTAATTAAGCTTCCCTCTTTAGAATTATTATTTTTAGAACATTTTTTTATGAGTTGACAATTTCTAGTTCCTTCTAAAATTAAAATAATTATTGTTTAGTAGCTCACTATATTTTCGTCTTTAACATGGCTGCCATTATTTTATTAATACAAAATTCTTTGTTTTTCTAGTTTTTCAGGAAGGAATTCACATTTTTGCATTTACTTTAAAGAGTAGTTTAGAGTAATGAAATTTTATTATTCATTAAATTGATAATTGCGAAGAAATGACATTGGTGTTTATAACAGAATGATTTGACCTTGATAAGGAAATTTATGAAGGTGCTATGTGACCCCATATTTTATTGTGAAAAATAGAGGGAAGGGGGAGGCGGAGGTGAGAATGTGTTCGAATCAGCATGCTTATTCTTAATTTCACTTTTTCTTATACGCAAAGCTTGCAGTTTAATGTCGTGAAGTCATACATATTTAAGTTTTTTTTTGTTTTTTTGGGTGAAATTATCTGTGTTTTCCATGCATAAAAAAACCCTGTGTAATCTTGGTTCTCCAGGTGCGTAGCGGCCCGGGCTTTAGACGAGATGTTATAACACTAGCTACTGCCTGGACACGACAATATTAAACCCTTGAAGGATTGGCTAAGAGACCCACTTTCCCATCGCACGTGGGTGTAGGTCAAGTTGTCTTGCGCTGTGTATTTTGATGGGCTTGGTACAGGAAGTAGTCGACTTTTACAACACATACCACAAGGTCTGTGTCCAGAGGCCTACACGCGTTTCCTAGATTTTGCAAGTTCTGACAGTAATGGTATTATTATGCTATATGGCCATAGGGTTTGGAATCCTAGTGCTCCTCCGCCTCTTTCCGCCTTGCTGTGACGACCCTTTGGGATTATTTTCTCTTGCTCATGAGCCGTGACCGGGCTTTGAATAACATATATTCACTTCATGATTTACGTCGCTCACGTCGTGAAACGAAGGGGTGATAGGTCCTTCATCGTGAGACATGTGCGGAAGAATTACATCAAGTTATACAGATTTTTTAAATACTCGTTACGACGTATCTAGGTTAGTTAAAATATAGAATGTACTATTAGGAAACTTTTGTTACATGGAGCTTCCCTTTATATGGGGCAGAAACACGGACCCTTAGGAAAAAGAAGAAGCAATATTTGGAAAGCTTTAAGATATGTTAGAGGAGAATAGTGAGAATAAAGTGAACACATCTGGTGACTAATTTATAATTACTAAGAACAGTAAATAAAAATTACCACTGTACAGGTAATTCTACAAAGAAAGGCCAACTCGATGGGCCACATTATGAGAGTAAAATTCTCTTATTGAGGGATGTTGGTTAAGGAAAGAAGGAAGGGAAAAGGTGATCATAAAGATCACGAATACGATGGATTGATGATCTCAAACAAGGAAAAAAGATAAAGTCTCAGGATATAAAAAGGAGCTGTTAACAGGACTTGCTGGAAGATTCGATTTGGACAAGGCAATGGAACTCTCAAAAGACAGAATACTTAACAAATAAATTAAAAAATATTAAATTACATTGTATGTCCCAGTACCTCAGAGGTTACTACTCTAGGGGATCCAAGCTTGATTCTAGGTGGGGTAGATTAAGATACTTACTATTTGTATACGGGTTCGTCCTGTCAGCCAGTTAGTAAAAATACATGCAAGTAATCTGGCTGTGCTATATTAGTTTGTAAGCAGTAAGCTGATAAAATCCTACCCGCACCGGTGGTTACGCGTCATTCCTCTTATCGCTGGCTTGCTAGCAACGTAGACTGTTCGATTACCAGCCTAGTACACTAACAGGGCTACCACTATTTCTCAGCACCAAATTTACCATTATTTTCCAGGTTTGTAGGAAGAAATTACTAATTTCCAAGACACAGAGAGTAGTATAGATATAGCAGGATAATTTAACCTTGATGGGGTGAAGTGTGTTGTTTTAACGCAATATAATATTTTAAAAAGAAAAGGGGTATGGGATAAAACTTGAGTTCGAATCAACGTGATCAGTTTTTTAGGGTTTTATCAGTTCACTTATTTTCTATTCAAAGGCCAACTACTTAAAACTTGCATTTAAATGTCCCCAATGCTAAAATAGTTAGGTATTTTTTAGTTTATTTGTGTGTAAAATTTTCCAGGTCTTTTTTCCAGACACCAATAAATTTCCTGTGTTTTTCTAATGAATTCTTGCTAATACAACATTTCCCAAACTTTTTCTCACTTTTTCCTCACGCAAACGTGGGTATATTCTTTCTAAATTCTAACTTATTCATCTTTCTCAATTATTATAAATGTGTGGATGGTTCGGATGCAGTCACAGGCACTAATAGTATCCCTTGCGGGGTAAGCACCTGTTAAAGCAATAACAGAAACATGATGTGCACTCGCATTGACACTTGAAGCTCATGCAGTTTTATCTAGGTTGAGAGCATTAGACCACGTGTCGTACCAGCGTATAGTTCCCGTTAGTTGGTGCGTAGATATGTCTGAGTTAGAGAATTGGTACGTAGACATGTCCGAGTATACGAGGGGGAACGGGGCGGGGAGTGCACCTAATTTAGCCTAACATTTGTATCATTCCGGTGTTCACACAAATTATTAGTGCTGATTTGGTACTGCTTAGTGTTTAGGCCCTAATATATAATATTCAATTTTCATAGCAAGCTGACAGCTATTAAAGTTACCAAATCTACTTTCACATAATATACACACGCCAATTATTATTAATGTGATCGGCTGCAGCTATCAATTTGATAGGTATTATCAATATTTATGAGATAGCTTTAATATAGTAAAATATTACCAATGTTGACAACTAAAAAGTTTTTATTTTCTGCAAGGACCTTGCTGTGAACATTGCATTATAGCAAGCCTGTGTATCAACAGCTATCCTGCGTGCTAAATAGTATTTTATAGCGTACCAAAACTCCAGTTCCCATTTCAAGGGCCGGGTCTGTAACTATTTCCCTTCCAACGCTGAGGGTTTCGTCTTCAGATCTTAGTCGAGGCAATAGAAAATAAATTTGTCAGACAAACATAACACATGAGTGGTTCTAATTCTGCTATAGTCTGGAGGCCTCTGACCGTAAGCACATTCCTAATATGTTGGGAGGGCTGTATAAATATGTAAAAAATTACAAATTAATATAATAAGTTATATTTAAGATAAACCATGATATTAATATAATTTTACCTTATTATGTTTCCGAAGCTTATTCAGTTACATCATTTTAAAAGCTGTGAATATAAAATATGCAATATATTATAGTTATATTTGTTACTAAATATATGTTTTAATGAACGTGCAACATATTTGTACTCGTATATATATTTTATCACAAATATGACTATTTGTTCAGGCTATACACATATGTACTAATTGCACTAGTGAGATAGATATGAAGAAGGTTGTATTTAAAGGGAGTGTACCAGAATCTCACGTGGAGGTAAGGTTGAAAACCATTTAGGAAAAACCACCCTCAGTACACATAACCGGGATTCTAACCCCGATCTCCCTTTCATCAGCAGTCTAGTCCAACACGAGAGTGAAGCCTTAGACCACGTGGCAGCCGAAGCAGGTCAACATTATATTCAATCATTTTATGAACTCTAAAACCTTAAAGAATTAAAATTGTTGCCGTTGTAGCACAAATCTATACTCTCGTTTCCCTCAAATAACTAAATCATTCTGCATGTAATAACAGTTTCATTTTTTAATCGCGCTAGTATAAGATAAAACAAAACAAATTATGGGAGGAGGGTGGGAATATTATGTTCTAATCTTCAGGCAATACTTCATAAACAAAATAATATATGGAAGGCCACCAGCGAAGTGATTATGACCAAATTGCTTGTAAATACATTGTTTCAAGCTATATATAAAGCGTGAGCGGGAATGTTCAGAAGATGTGGACACGGCATTTAGGAAATGTCAAGCAAGGAGAGTCCACAATGCTTGAACGACGAGAAAACGTGCTGACCGCGGGGAGCAAGAGTGGCACAAAGGGCACAATAGACATGTATTTCCCAAACTGTGTTAAGCGTACTCACAGGGCTACGCGATGAACCACCGAGTTTTATTAAACATATTTAAAAAAAAATAGTAAGTCTTATAATAATAAACAAACTACTGTAGATTTCTACGCGCTTCGATGGACTTTTTTTATATGTCTTTCTTTATCTCTGTCATAGCTTTGTTTATCTCACCACTCTATATAGGTCTAAACTTAAAACTTTTAATCACAATTGTGATCGTCAAAAAAATTTAACTTGATATTTTGATGAATGTTGACGTTTCACGACCCCCTGAAATGGAAAAATTTGTTTTCGCGATGCCATCTGTCTGTATGTCTGTTCATCTGTGTGTGTGTGTCTGTATCTCAGACTAGAGCCGAAAAAATTTTACCGCTTGGGTTAAAACTCTCAGTATCTAGTGTTTTCATAGGGTTCACCCGCGGATTTTTTGGAACCTTATATCCAACCCTAAAGTTAAGGGTAGCTTACTGAAGGGAAATAAGAGAAAACATCAATTTTCTAGAAATTATCTTTAACGATTTTAATTAAAATTTGTATTAAAACAAAATGGTATATCTCATTTTTCCATTGAAATTAACTTGAGGGTACTTTGAATAAGCAGATATAGCCCGGTTTTGATAATTATCTCAGAAACTATTTGAAATACAAAATAAATTATTTTTGTAAAGTTGTAGTTAAAACTAAATATCTCTTATTTAAATATATTTTTATAAAACCAATATTTTCTGAATTATGAGCACATATAGACTATATATATATATATATATATATGGACTATATATTTTACAAATTTTAACTGTGATATAGACTTCTGTGCTGGGAGTCCGGGGTTCAATCCTCAGTCCCGGCATATACTTATCTGATTGCCATACCCTTCCTTCACCTCTGACAAGACGTGTATTAATCACAACTTGTGAATGTGGGGAATGCCAGGGCCTCCACCGTGGTTCGAATCCCACGTTAAACTCTACGTAGATCCTACATTTCATCTCACAATCATCCTACCATTACACACTAGCGTAAAGGGCGTATAACCCGAACGGGTAGTAAGATGCGGTGCTAATAATAATAATAATAATAATAACAGTGATTTATTCATACTTTTTGGTGGACATATATAATCCTCCTATCTTAATGTTTTTATAACAGTTATATAACAGTTATTTCATCTCTGCTCTCTAGTAGTGTGTTTCTGCACAAGGTATGTTATTTTGTTTCACAGATATTACGAGTTTCTAGTATATGTTTCTATTTTGAGATAAAAGAGAGAATATATTTACTATACAACGTATAATTTATTTTATTAAGACCTGGAAGAGGTGATACGTTGGTATGATCATGGTCTTGGAAGGGTTAAGCGATTGGTAAGAGTTTGGGGAACACTCCGATAGATTATCCACACGTTTAAATAACTACATGCTACTCCGGTTAAGTAATAAAGGGGTAAAATATTGTAAACTTAATTAGTACGAGGTGACCTGGCGGTCTAGGGGTAAGGTGTCAGACTTCTATACTGGTGGCCGGGGTTCAATCCTCGGTCCCGGCAAAGATTTATCTGATTACCAAACCCTTCCTTCACCTCTGACAAGACAACTTGTGAATGTGGGGAATGCCAGGCCTCCACCGTGGTTCGGATTCCACGTTAAACTGTAGGTCCTCCATTTCATCTCACAATCACCCTACCATTACACATTAGCGTAAGTGCGTATAACCCGAACGGGTAGTAAGACACGGTGCTAATAATATTATTAATAATAATAATAATTAGTACGTGTAGCACCCAAATTATTAATGGTTTACTCTAAGAATCCGGGATGAGTAGAGTGATTTTAGTGAAAGAACGCCAGCATTAGCGAATAGATAACATGGAAACACACAGGGATGAATAACATGCAGACAGAGCATCAGGCTGTATCTCGGACCTCACCACCCTTGACCTTGTGTGTTGCGGACTGCTAGATTATGGGTGTGGTTAGAAAATGGTTAGTGTCACTATAAACAGGATACTTCGATTAAATTCCTAGGGGGATCCAAACACTAAAGAAGAGTTAGTTCCTCCCTTGTGTTTGTTAACTTATCACCCAGATACTTTTCCTGGTGATGGGATTGGATGTTAATTAGTATACATCGTGTCCTAAGTTAAGCTATTTTGTAGGTAATGTGCTTTTATAAACTTATTTTTATAAAGCGCAACGTAAATACCCTGAATAAAATAACAACTAACAAACATGCACGTATTTAGCTCTTATACAGTGAATTAAAACCGGAAACAAATTTCTCGCATCCAGCCACAGCGCGCCTTATTACCCAATGTTTGTTCATTATTTCAAATAAAAACAAACCACAAACTTTTCTATGCATTTTCCAAGTACTTTATACTATTCACCAAACGTGTAGGTTTACCTAAGTGATTTTTAAATCAATTTTTATTAAAATTTTCAACATTACACCATAACATCTTATTTAAATTACTGAAATATCAATAATATTTTATGCCCGTGCGTCCTGATATATAAATATGTATATATAAATTTTTATCGTGTCTACTACCAGACCGGGCTATGCTCATTTAACTATACTAATGAAGTAGAGACGAGAAAGATTTATTTTAGAGGAAATTTTCCCCCATTTGCATAAAGGGAAAATAATTATAAAGAAAAAACACCCTTATCATACCCAGTTGGGATTCAAACCCTACCCTTTGAGTAACCAACAATCCGGTATATTACAAGAGTGATGCCTCAAACGGCGTGTCCACCAATTCGGGCCATATGTTACACTTATAAGAAAATTTGCATCATAAAAACCCATGAGGTCAGTTTAGGCTCCTTTCATATAATAGTGTTAAATTAATTCAGAAAAATGTATATAAATTAATTACCTGTAGTATGTTTAATGATAAACAAATCAATTTAGAAAAATTAAGAATTTAAAAATGTACCTAGAAGGGGGAAAAAAGGAAAAACTAGTTGTAATAACATAATTAAAAACCATGCCAAACTTAAACATGTTCTCGATTTCTGAAAAAGAAAATAGGTTGGTTGAAGTGTTATCATCACAAGCTTGGATGTAGTTTTGCACCTTTGATTAAGTTTTTGACAACAATAATTTTTAATACGAACAAGCTACAGTCCTCTTCTTGTATATTAACTTTGATTCACCTTTATGTGTTAGCTTATATATTTCCCATGGCAAAATAGTTTTATGGTGGCAAGTCAAACATAAAATTGGTTTAAAAAAGAGATTTAGAGGAAAATTATTTGTTTTGTACTGTATTATTATTTTACATATCTATCTTTATATTGTACTTGAACATCCAATAATTTGATTAAAATTATATATTTTTTTAATTTTACATAATTAATTAGCCTATCTAAATTTATGTAATTATTTAGTACCCCAATTAATCACGTTATTCTCTTATTACCTTTTTTCTAATGTAATGTTTGGCAACAATATAGTGTGTGAGAGCCGAAGATAAGTTCTTATATGTATCCCGGCACAGATTTATCTGATTACCAAACCCTTCCTTCACCTCTGACAATACATCTTGTGAATGTGGGGAATGCCAGGCCTCCACCGTGGTTCGGATTCCACGTTAAACTGTAGGTCCTCCATTTCATCTCACAATCACCCTACCATTACACATTAGCGTAAGTGCGTATAACCCGAACGGGTAGTAAGACGCGGTGCTAATAATAATAATAATAATAATAATAATCTTATATGTAGTTTAGCAGAACTATGTGTGCGTTGGGAAAATTTGTTCCGTTTGAAGTACTAAAACGCATACGCGTGACAGAATTACAGAGCTCTTATGGGAGATTTAACTTGGGGAATGTGCACATCCATTGCTGTGAACATTTTAGTATTTTTACTAGATCGTATCTTCCTTGTTTTTTTACTTATATATATATACACATATATATATATATATATATTGAATAGGCTTTATTTGTAGTTTTAATTGTGATAAAAACCATTGTTTTTCCATGACGAGCCGCTACTGGATACACAGATTTATGAAAGCGTTTTGTTACTAAAATCACTTACCAAATTTTTTAAACTTTCACTTTCATTTTAGACAGTTAATAAATAACAATGCCAATTAATTTTTTTACCTTTTGTCATTATTCAACGCAACAAAATATTTGTCTATGTCCTAAATCTACTACTTTTCTACACAATAATATAAGCTAACTACATTTAAAATCGAGTGAACTGTTGGCAACCAGGAGAAAATGTGTATACATTTTGTTTAATACATTTAATTCCCTGAATGCACAAACATACTTTTCCTAAATTACTTTCAAAATCACAAAATGTATGCATATAAATGTATTGTACATTTCATAGAAAAAAAGTCAGACTTTATGTCTGATTCACATTGCAAGTTGGTAATTTTTTGTGAAGGTAAATGTGCATAATTCGCATACATTGGTGTACATTGCATGGATCTAATTTACAATTTATACCTTTTCACTACTTTATTTGTAAAATTATCACCTAAACATTAAAAATTCAGTTTTTCCGAACTATCACTGTTTGATCCAAATTGAAATACTTAGGATTATCTCAATGAACTTAATAATTTTGATAGGTGAGTGAATGTTTAATGTTAATGTTTAAAAAATAGTATTAATTTAATCAAAGTAGAGTTTTAAATAAATGATAAATTTTTTCTCCTTAGGATTTTTGTATCAATAGTTTAATTAATTAATTTAAACAAAGTTTACACCATTTTATCACATATATATTAAGTTAAAAACCCACAATTTGAATAATTATTAATTAAGCTTGGATGATGACACTTTCAAGATAGTTGAGGAATCACGTCTTGATACAGAGATCATGCTTTGAAGTTTTATAAAATTGTTCAATCTAATTCAAATATTCAACTTTGATTTAGCTTTGACCTACTTCGGTGGTCGGATGGTCTAAGGAGGCTTGCTTGCAACAGACTGGACTGCCAATAACAGGGAAATAAGAATTCTAAGCCCGGCCACATGTACTGAAGGTATTTTTACAAAATGTTGTTTTACCGCTCTCCTCCACGCAAATGTGGATACACTTTCTTTAAATTCAACCTTCCTCATCCTTAGAGAATAATCATAATTAGTACACATGCATATAACCCAAACGGGCAATAATATATGACGACAAAAGGAAATATAAAAATAATTTATTATAAATCTATAGTTGAAATTTGATATCATACAAATATTTCTAAATCTATTACTTCAATAGAGTAGCACGATATAACGATTGTATGTTACATTCCAAATGAATCAGGAGGTCCAAGTCTAGTAAAATATTTGAAGGCAAGAAAGTACATCAGATGCACTACATACGATTCTAATAATTAGAATTACAAATTAAATCAATTATATCTGACTCATGTTCTGAATGAATAAAACTTACTGAGTTAAAGGTCTTTTTTAGCACCGTGTCTTACTACCAGTTTGGTTTATACGCTTATTTATTATTTACGCTAGTGATTTTAGGGATTAGGAAGGTTATATTTATAAGAAGTGTATCCACATTTGCATGGAGGTAGAGTGGATAACCATTTTGTATTATTATTATTATCCCCACGTATTACTACCCGTTCGGGTTACACGCACTTACGCTAATGTGTAATGGTAGGGGGATTGTAAGGTGAAATGGAGGATATACAGTTTAACGTGGGATCCAAACCACAGTGGAGGACTGGCATTCCACACATCCACAAGTTGTGATTAATACACATCTTGTAAGAGGTGAAGGAAGAGTTTGTCAATCAGATACATCTGTGCCAGGACCGAGGATTGAACCCTGGACCCCCAACAAAGAAGTCTGAAACCCTACCCCTAGACCACCAGGTCACCAACCACCATTATATTTTGTAAAAACTACCCTCTGTACACCCGACAAAGTTTCGAACCTCGACCTCACCGTCATCAATAGTCTAGTCTACTGCGATAGTAGCGCGTTAGACCATGCGGCCACCAAAGCGTGTCAAACATGTATTACTCTGTATAAGGATTTATTCATTTCAAACAAGTGGTAAATTAATGGTCTGGGATATAACTGCTGAGTTTGATAAGATAGGTTGTTAATAGCTATAAAATAACGATCTCTATATAGTGAAGTTTAAGTTAAAATCCCAATTGTAAGTAGGCCTACTCATTGATGACAATGACGCTTAAATATAAAGAAAGATACAAACTTCAAATACAGCTCTTGTCAGTTTTCGTAATATAGTAATTATGTTTATATTATATCCCCCTTATCCCCTTCGGTGGCCACATGGTCTAAGGGGCTACTCTCACAGTAACCTAAGACTGCCGATGACGAAGATATCGAAGTTCGAATCTTAGTCAGGTGTACTGATTAGGGTTTTTCCAAAATTGTTTTCCACTCTCCTTACATACAAATGCGGGTACACTTCCTTAAGTTATAACTTTCCTAATTTCTAAAACTATGAGCGTATTTATTACCCGAATGGGTAGTAAGGAGTGTTGATAAGAAAATAAAAATATATATCTTCCTTAGGATCGTCGATTGATAAGAGGGGTGTAGCAAAGAAAGTTCAATAACCGTGGGAGGGTTTTTGGTGTTCATCTTTAATCATCTGACACCCCATTATATTGTTTACTCTCCACTTTCAAGCAGACATGTGCCCTCTTAATAACGTTTTAGGTGACCTGGTGGTCTAGGGGTAAGGTGTCAGACTTCTGTGCTGGGGTCCGGGTTTCAATCCTCGGTCCTAGCACAGATTTATCTGATTGCCAAACCCTTCCTTCACCTCTGACAAGACGTGTATTAATAACAACTTGTGAATGTGTGTAATGCCAGTCCTCCACTGTGGTTTGGATCCCACGTTAAACTGTATATCCTCCATTTCATATCACAATCTTCCTAACATAACACATTAGCACAAGTGCGTATAACCCGAATGGCTAGTAAGACGCGGTGATAATAATAATAAAGTTTTGATCCTTGTTTAAGTGTTTATTCACGTTTATGACATTAATGGATGCTTTTGTGTATCGTATTTAAGGTTACGATGCAAGATATGTGAGAAAAGACCAGGGTGTTTGCAGTTTTATATAAAAACCTTTTTTGGTCAAAATAAATAAAATATAATTTCACCAGAAACACAGAATTTTTTTTTATTCACATGATGACCTCTATGGGGATTATCTCTCAAGAGTGTCTTGGAATTTAAAAACAAATCTTTCTCTTCATTTAAAAACATTCTTATCTAATGCCTTTATGCTCATGGCAGATATTCAACAACTGTAGATATCACTACGCGAGGAAAATTAAATTCTATATTTCTATTGAAGCAATATTTTATTAGAAGTGTAACCCGAACGGGTAGTGTGAAACGTGGTGGGGGAAAAAAAATGCTAAAAACTATTTTGATATAAGAACTCCACAAAAAATTACCTTTTCTCGCGTTCCCCACATCCACACCAAACGCAATTAATAATAAAACTAATAATTAAATATTTATTTTGTATTTCTGCTAAAAAGAGGATTGAATGTTAAAGCATATAATAAAATAAGTCCGTGGCCTTGTGGTAAAGGAGTATCCTTAATATGGGGTGGAAGAGAACGCCAAATTAAGTTCCGTATATTAATTTTTATAACACAAAAATTTTTGGGGCCAAAATAATAAAATATTGCTCTAGCAGATACGATTTTACTGTCTTTCGACCCCTCGGAGATAGAAATATTGTGTTCTTCAAAACAATAAAGATCGAGATTTTGATAAAATGTTGACATTTCAGGACTTCCTGAAACTGAAAAAGTTGTTTTCACGATGCCATCTGTCTGTCTGTCTGTCTATGTCCTGGCCTAGAGCAGAAACTATTTTACTGATCAGGCTAAAAATTAGTATCCAAGGTTACTCCTCTGAGGTTTTGGAATTAGATATCCAACGCTAAAATCAATACTGGTTTACTGAAGGGCAAAAAAGATAAAACATTGATTATCTAGAAATCCTCTTGAACGTATTTGACTAAACTTTGTAGATAGTCAATGTTTGACATGACAAACAAAATGGAACAGCTCGTTCTCACCTTAAAATAAATTTGAGGGTACTTTACATGAGCATAAATTTCTAATTTTGATCATATTTACGCAACTATTTGAGCTACGTAGTAACATCATTGTAAAGCTGTAGTAGACGACTATTAAATATAAAAAATTGTCATTTGAAATAAATTTTTATAAAACTAATTTCTTTAGCTAAAATTAAATGTATATATGTAATATTATATATTATAATCTTTTGCATTAAGGTCTTTGGATATATATATATAATAAATATTAAATATAATAATTTGGAATTTAAGTCTTTGAAATGTGAATTAAATTGTTATGCTCTTTGTTGGACAGATATTTTTCTCCTTTCACAATGTGTCTGCAACAATATATATTATTTATTTTATAATCTTTGGTGTAGTGTTTCTATAACAATGTATATTATTTCGTTTCACAAATATTACTCGTTTAAAAAAAATATATCTATGTCAAGATAAAAGAGAGAGAAAGTATGTTCAATGCACCGTTCCATTCATTTCTGGTTCGATCCCAAGCAAGGGAAGGGAGTGAAGAGCAGGGATGACTATCCTTTAGTAATGTATATATATAACTTATGGGTTTGTCCTTTCAGCCAGGTACTTAAATGTTAATATTTGTTGTAATGTCTTTCGTAGACTAAGTTAGTTTGAAATTTGTGTGCTTTTTATAGCCCTGCGTGTTTTTTAAAAAAAGTTAGCTACTTTAAATAAAATAAAATTGTGGATGAGACCACCTCAATATTTACCTCTTCAAGGTCAATAAAAGTATACATAATACTAATTACCCATTAGTTTCAGTTATGGCTAGTTCCCAAAAGATTATCAAAAGTACGTTTACTTTTTTTTTTTTTAAGTTATTGTTTCCACTTAAATAATATCACTTAATTGTTCATTAAAATGAAAACGTGAAATAAGTGTTCCTTATTTTGTAATGCACAAAACTACTGTGAAACAGTACATTTAATAATTTGAAAAGCGTTCATAAATGTATTCTTGGAATACTACAATAACATAATGTTTTAATACGTTGTATTTTACCAAAAGAATCACCACAAACAACATTATACCTCAGAAACCTATGGCATGCGTAAAGGTTCTTCTTCACATGTGGTATTCACTGGCACATAGAATTATTTTTTTAAGGAACAACATTGATATATAATAGAGCTCATCCCAAGTCGTAGATAATATAGCACATTTTCATAATTAGCACCAAATGATTGCGCGAGAGAATATTTTTTGACGGACGTGTAGCGTTACATATTGTTTACAGACGGCTTCTCAGCCAGATAACATCTGAACTAGTAAGTTAGTACGCGACTCTGGATGAAAAGTTTTACAATCCATGCAATAAAATGGAAACCAATTGAGTAATTAATGCGTTTTGTCATGGTGTATGGAGAGTTTAATTTTGGTCGGGGTTTCAAAATCGCAAGTTTATGACATAATGGACTTGATAGTAAACCCTAAGAAATAATAATATTATTATTTTTATATAGTAAAGATGGAACTATACTGTGTAAGCCCTAAGAGGTGAAAGGGGGCAAGTAACAAAAGAGGGACTTTTTACCTTCCTGTCCCCCAGTTAATATTTGCAAATGGGATACTTTTAGAAGCTCATTTGGAGAGTTTTGGAAAATTAAACTATTTTAACAGCCATTTAAAATAGTGCTTTCCCAATTTTTTTTTTTTAAATTTGGGTACTCCTAGAGGCTATTTGGAGTAATCCTCCTTAAGAAATTTTTTGAAAATGTTGATTAATCTTAAAGATATTTTAAGAAGTGCTTTCTAGATTTTTTTTATAAATTATATTCTCTGGAATATATTTGAAGTGGCCATCACCCAGATCTTTATAAAATACGTAATGCCCTAGAAGCTATTTAGAATGTTCTTCACCTAATTTTATTTTTCAAAAATTTAACACTATTTGATGTGGTCTTCTACATGCAAAATCTTTTAATTGGATGCTCTTAGAAGCAATTTAAAATGATCATCGCCTGATTTAAAAACAAACAAACTAGATGCGCTTAGAAGATGTTGAAAATGGTATTCCCTCAACACATTTTTGTAGATTGAATACTTTAATAAACTAAATGGAAGCGTCCTTGCTTGGATGCTAGGAAGAAGAAAAAATTATATTTGGGGTAGCCACCCTCGGGTATTTATTTTAAAACTCGGATGCATCTAGAAGCCATTTAAAGTGATATCCGCCTAGATATTTTTTAAAAATTAAATGCCTCTGGAAGCTATTTATAGTAGTCTTTACCTGGCCATGTTTTTAAAAAGTAAATGACTCTATAATTTATTTGAAGTTAGATACAAGGCCATATTAAGCTTCATATTAAAAACTTCGGAAAATTTTGGGGGTCAGGATATGTTGAACCTTATAAGCTCCCTCTATATGTCACAATATACTGGAATGCCAATGACGCGGAGGTCGGGTTTCGAATTACGGTCAAATGTACTGAGAGGTGGTTATTTCCTAAATGGTTTTCACTCTTCCTCCGCACAAATTCGGGTACACGTTCTTCTTTTTTCTGTCCTCACGTTATACCATCCATCCGGGTCTACGCATGTGTACTAATGGATTGAGGATAAGGAAGGTTGGTTTTATAGGAAGTGAACCCACATCTTCGTGGACTTATAGTGGAAAACCATTTAGGAAAAAAACACCCTTCAAATGCCTGACCGGGATTCGAAAACCGACCGGCAGCCCAGTCTATTACGAGAATGATGCTTTAGACCAGTGTTTCCCAGTCTTTTCCATATCGAGAACATTCTGAAGCTAAAGATAATTTGTCACGGTGACATTAAATATGCACACATCTCTAGTAGTCTACGTAACCCATTTCACATTATAATAAAAAAAAGTTTAGTCGAATAGGAATGGGAAATAGAACATATTTCTTAAGAAAAAGTTGATTAGGTTTTGCCCTACTACGGACCTGCTTGACGTTTTGTCGGCTGGGGGTGATTAGGCTGATGTTGCTTTGCGAATTACAGGTTGCCATCATAGGTTCTTATCTTAATAAAAATTAATGATAAAACCGTTGAGCTGAAGCTGTAAAATCGATTACATATGTATTATTACATTAGTCCTTGCTAGGTGTGGTCATTTTGAACGTGAGCCATGGAAACCAAATTATATAGGCCATAAAGGATAAAGAATATATATGTACCAATATTCTCCTGAATATCTATATTAATAGAATGACAAGCTTGTTTGTCTGTCTTTTATGAGAATTTAGCTATATCTACCGTGCGTAAAGGGCTGAAATGTAAAAATTAGTTGCCCCTGGCACGAACATGTGTATCTAGAAATTGGAATTTAAAATTTTCTGTTAGATTTTTTAAATTTATTAAAATTTAGGTTGTAATAAATAAAATGAAGAGATTTTTTGTTGCTGTCCGTTTGAAGCAAATAAATGCCGGACACTTCTGCAAGTAGGATATGAAACTATCGTTGGGGAGGGTGGGGAGACACCCTCAACGCATCCGGTCACAAACTCCCGAGTCAGAATGGCGTGTAAACCCCCGTTCATACCAATGTTGGAGTTGTGGAACTGTTTCCATCTCAGGGGTGTTCTGAAACTGGAGTAGAACGACACATTTACACTACTGAGGCTATTAAGGTAGGACGGGGTATCTTGAGTTGAGGTCTGAGTTGTTTTTTTTTGCAAAATAAATCAAATATTGCTTCAGCAGAGACGTTTAGTTTAATTTTCTACGCTAGAATTATCTCAACCGTCCTCGAATATTTTCCATTGATGGCGTGGAACTTGACCAGGACTTTTTATCTTCATTTAAAAAGTTTCTGTTAAAATACCATTTTGTAAATATTTACAAATTGTTGATAATATTTTAATATGTAAACAATTAAACTAAACATATGTAACCAAGCAATATTTGATTTATTTTGGTCCAAATAACTACGCAAAAATTACGCCCTTAGCTCAAGTTCTCTTACATCTAGAGATGTGAAAAAAGTATCGATACTTTACTAATATCGGTATTTTCCTTTCAATACTAGTAATTTATTACTCGATACTTTTTCCTATACTTTTACTGATATTAGTACTCAGACTCCAGTATCGGTTCAGTATCGACAAAAACAACTTTGTTTTTATCTTCGTCTATGCTAGGATTAGATGTTTGCTGTAGTTAAAGAACGGTACAAAATAGATTGAAAAAATATATTACTAATCATAGTTAATTATTAAATAACTTTCCATCAGCTACATTTTTATAGACGTTTTAAAAGCTGGTATGGTAAAACCTTTTATAATATCCATCATACAATTCTATCTATCAAACCTTCCAAGTTTTAGCACATAACATAGACGCGATATACCTAGGTATACTATAACATGGTTAGATCATTATAATTTTCAGGGTTTAAATACATATTAAAATACAATAATTACTATTATTATTTTGCAAAAATTTAATTTATTACTTGAAAAAAAAAACATTTTTCCAGATTAATATTTCTATACCGATTCTTACTATTATTGACACTTTTCTTTCAATACAATTACGGTATCGATATTTTCTTCTTTAAATGGAGTACAGTATCGATACTTTTCTTTAGATACCACAATCCTACTTCCATCCCATCTTAAACTAAAAGAAAATCACTTTTTGCCATTGATTCATCATTCAGCTCATGCGTGACTAAGGCTAATCAAAGAATGTCACTTTTCTATAAATAAACCGGTGATATATTCTCGTAAAAATGGGTAAATGTGATCGTCACTTATGAGCTCTGACCCTCACCGAGAAAGGCTCGGTAACTGTCTTTACAACAAACAGTACCATGCTCGACACGAAACACTTTCCTCAGAAACCCGTTTTTTTCTGTAACATTTCCAGGTTACTTACTTTCATTTTGACATCAACTTGACTAAATCATGATTCTATGCTCAGCATTTACCATTCATTACCTTCCTTATTATAAACAGTAAATATCATTCCGCCCTTATGAACCGTAGTTCGCTCTCAGATAGTTCCCAAATAATGTACCAGTTTTCCGACTCGCCAGATAATACAATTTTTTTGGCGCTAGGCTGGAATGTTTATGGTCTGGGTTTGATATCCCAAAAGAACAACTTATCTAGGCATTCACAAATTAATTTAGTTAATGTAATACGCCAAGCCACTTTTTGATGAAACCGTCACTTTCGACATTGTTAATTGATTTATCAAATTTTATATCACCAGCACCGGTGGTCACGCACACAAAGGCGTCCGTTTCGTTTGGTATGGTTTGTTTATGATGGGGTGGTAGAAGTTCGAATCTCATCCGGGATGTTTTCCACATGTGATATACCCCTGTGGTGTTCCCATCCCTTATCCCCACTAATGTGAGTGTATTTCCCTTAAGTTACTCTCCTGGCTCTACCCTTTATAATAAATAGTTAACCTTGATACTGAACGTGATTGTTAAAAAATATATTGTAGCAGTAGAATAAATAGATTGTATTGTTATTGCTGGCTGCTTTATGTCTATGTAGTTGTTAATGTTCTCTAAAATGTTATTCCTATGGCAACCTGATTTAAAATGTACTGTACTAAGTTAAGGGGGGAGTGTAGAGTACAAAATTTAAGGTTAGTGTTTTTGAAATTATATATATTTTTTTTTTTGGCAAAATAAAAACAATATCTCTCCATTAAAAACATACAGCTTAATTTTCTTCACCTGGTGATACAAACAGTTGTTGAATATCTTTCAAGAGTTACTGGAATTAAATGTAAACTTTTTACCTTCATTTAAAAAGTTTATCATTTAATGTCACTATATTAATATCAAATATTAAACTGTTGACATCACTGTGTGTAGAAAATTAAACTTCGTATTTCTAATTGCACAATAATGTATTTATTTTGATCCAAAAAAGTTTTATTATAAAAGCTGGAGGACACTACCCTTAGCTAGGCTATATTAATGTAGCTGTGAATTAGAACGTGTATATTAAATTCAACTAATAATAACATTATGTTATTGTAATTTCTCAATATACTGTTTCCTAGTCTCGCGCTAAACTTGTATTCATATTCAAAGCTTTGTTAAGTTTTTATATTGAGTTATACGTCATTCTTTTATAATACGTTGGACATGTTGGACATGTTGGACATGCAAACCCTTAACAAGGAATGAAAACTAAATGATTCACGTCTGATTGAACTGACGACTTTAATTTGTAACGGCGACCAGTACGTAGATAACTTTCATTTTCATTCACGAGAAGGTGTTCTGTTAGATAGATATGAGCATTCGTAGTCTCTTGACAGCTCAATCGACAGCTTGAGCTGAGTAGGTGTGCTTGCTTTAGCATTCATAAAATATTTGATATAAATAATTATGACTTATTTTTGAAGTTAAATACTGATGTAAAAGAGTTGTTAAATGCGATGTCAACCCGTACAAATAAATAATTATAACAAATAAGATATCTACATTGTTTATATCAAAATGAAAAATCTCATTAACGATTATTAAATTAATTGTAAAAAAAACTTTAAAGGGTTTACTTGCATATTTTATAAGAATTCTTTTTAAGAAGCCAAGATTTAAAAATAATATTTCTAAAAAAAATGCATTTAGATCATTTGAAACTAAACATTTGTCAAATTTGAAAGGACTTTCGGGTGTTAAACCAATTTCGTTGAAAATATAGTAACATTAGAAAATGTATTTACACTCAAAAGATACTATTATTTTAGTGAACTATTTCTTTACGAACAAAATTATAATTTAGATTAAACTTTTTTTCTTAATTTTTTAAAATGTTTCGTTGCTTTATTGTGAACTAAATTTAATGTGTCTATTTTTAATTAGTTTAGAATGTTTATTGAGCTAATCATAAATACTCAAGTGTATGTATTTACATATATGCCTAAATGTGTATATAAAATTTTAAATGTTAAAGCGAGTTGTGAGAGAAGTTATTCTTGGTGTTTAAATATATATAATTATCTTCATTATTGTGACACAATCTCAACACTTTAGTCCAATCGATACATCTGTCTTCTGTCTACATATTCACAGCTCCCGGGTTCAATTCTAAGCATGGTCGAAAATTTTAAAGTTGGTGAAATGTGGGTTTTCACTTCCACAGTGATGAATTAACGGGTGGGTGTTGGATGTGGTGTATGTTCTATATATAAGTTAGTTTAAATGTCATGTGCTGATATAATCAGAAAGTGCATGTTGAGTACATCAAATAAATGAAAAATAAAAATGATATGTTGTATTTAAATTTATTATCTAAAACGGATCAACCCATATAAAAAAGCTTAAAGTTTTTTAAACTTAAAATTACAACCATTAATGTATAAAAAGGTTTGGTACAAGTGTTACATTATGGTAAAATAACTTTTTTTTATAAATACTGCAGTGCTTTTTTACATTTAGTGAAATTTTTTATAAAGAAGAGATGTTTGAACTAGTTTTGTTCACCTAAATATTTTGGTCCAAAGTTTTCGAATGCACTTTTTTTTAAACAATTATTTTCATGTGTTCACATTTGCATGACGGTTTTCAGATAAAGCTAAATTTTATTCGCGTTGAGAATCCATTCATTGTATTCAAGGTTAACTCTAAGGTGATTTTGTGTTCCAATTTTCACATTAGAAATGATATATCACACATCTACTATTTAAAATGAATGGTACAGTGAATAGAACAGACTTTTCCACTCCTTTACCGAAAAATTGGTTTAATCACTTTACTCTCTTAATATATCTGAAATTAAATCCTAGGGCTGTACATTTATGTAGAAAGACTACACGAAAGATCACAAATGAAATAATATACACTGTTACTTCACTCTACGGCATTAGGAGCTAGGAACGCTGTTACAGAAAAATCGAGCAAAGAGAAACATCTTTGTCAACCAAAGAGCATAAGAATCAAATTCATTTTCAAGAACTGAATTAATAATAAATTTATTATTATATTTCCTTATAGCTCATAAATTATTGGTTTTATAAAAATATATATCAAATAATTTTTTTTTATCTTTAATAGTACCACAACTTTACAATAAGTTATATTGTATCTCAAATAGTCGCGGAGAAATTTTGAAAATTGAAAAATTTCCCTTATGTAAAGTATACTCAAAGTCATTTTCATGAGAAAATGAGAATTTCTATCTTATTTATTATGATAAACAATATCCAATTTAAAAATGTACTCAAAATCGTTGGTTAAATTTTAAGAAAATTGACTTTTTCTTTTTTGACCCTTTAGTAAACACGGCCCTTAATTTTAGGGTTAAATATCTAATTCCAAAAACTCTGCGTGGGGACTTTAATGTAAACCCCCAGATACCAAGTTTTAGCTCAATCGGTAAAATAGTTTCGGCTCTAGCT
Organism: Timema douglasi; assembly: GCA_901482245.1. Taxonomy (NCBI): domain Eukaryota; kingdom Metazoa; phylum Arthropoda; class Insecta; order Phasmatodea; family Timematidae; genus Timema; species Timema douglasi. The sequence goes on from CABEEJ010000055.1 coordinate 129,303, forward strand.
GGAGGTACAGACAGACAGGCGGCGTTGTGAAAACAATTTTTTGTTTTGTTTCAGGGGGTCATGAAAGGTCCACCAACATTCATCAAAATATCGAGTTAGATTTTTTTTGACGTTCACAACACTATTTTTCCGAGGTGTCGAGAGAAAGTAGAAATATATATATTCAGTATAGCTCAGAAACTATTGATTTTATAAAATATATTTCAAATGAAAGTTTTTTATTTTTATTAGTACTACAACTTTAGAACGAACAGTTATTTCGTATCTCAAATAGTTGCAGAGATATAATCAAAATTGGAAATTTCCTTTTGTGTAAAGAACCCTCTTTTTCATGGGTAAATGAGAACTGACATTTTGTTTGTAATGTGCCGAGATGCTAAATTTAATCATAATCGTTTGAGCGTATTTGATAAAATCGATTCTTTCTATTTTTGACCTTCAGTAAACTAGCCTTATTTTTAGGGTTAGGTATTTAATTCTATAAATTCCTTGGGGCAACTTTATAAAAAAAAACAGATACCAAGTTTTAGCACTATCGGCAAAATGTTTTTGCCTGTAGGTCAAGATACGGAAACACAGACAAACAGCATCGTGAAAACACCTTTTTTGGTTTCAAGGGGTCATACATACTCGACATTAATCAAAATCCCAAATTAGATGTTTTAGAAGATTACAATACTTCTCTCTTCAAGGGGTCAAAAGAAAGTAAAAACAATGATTTGCACGCTTGACATTAGATATTAATGGATTAACCAAAGTAGTAAGGATGAGGAGGACATCTGAAAACAAATGATCCCGCTTTAGCGTGGAGAGAGGACGGGAGGGGAGCACCATAGTTGATTATCATGTGAAGAATCACTCACAGTATACCTTCTGAGGATTCTAACTACAACCTCCATTGTGCTCGACCAATGCCATTATTTAAATATTTATTCTCTATCTACGCGCAAACTACCGATTTTTGAGACATTCAAACTTAAATATCGAGTAAAAACCCAAGTGAACAAAAACTATGGGCGTGCGAGTAGGCATACCCGGAAACTTGAGTTTGAGTCAAGTTTTAGTAGCTGTTTGAACTCAAAAGATTTTTACAAAACTTGAAACATTTTAGAATTAAGAATTTTCGATTTTTTTTTCTCTAAAAGTTCTGAATTTAGTTTTTTTAACACCACGTCTTACTACTCATTCGGTTTATACGCTTATGTACCAATCACGCTTATAGTTTTAGGGGTTAGAAAGATTATATTTATAGAGTGTACCCACATTTGCGTAAAGGGAGAGTGGGAAACCATTTAGTAAAAATCACCCTTTGTGGAACCGACTGAGATTCGAACTTTGATCTTCTCGTCATCGGCAATCTAGTCTACTGAGAGAGTTGAGCATTAGTCATGCTGCCACCGAGGTGGGTCAATAATTTAGATAACTAGATATTATTTCATATCAAATGGAGTTTTTCCTTTTGTATCAATTTAAAAAAAGGTTGTATGGCTACACATAATTAAATTTATTTAAAAATCTGAATTTATGTGATACATATTTTCACTAAAATAATTCATTCTAAATATGTTTGTTTGTACTTATTATTTATTACTAAAATTCAACTTGGAATATTTACTGTACGAAAATTCAACTGGAAATATTTATTGTTTAGATATTGCTTATATCACTTGACTCGAACTCTAAAAAACAACTAAAAAACTATGTTTTCATTAAAACTCTACTTGAAGTGAAAAATACCTACTCGCACACCCCTAGAGCTGTAACGATTCTAGTGTCATCCATCTTGGTTGCCAAGCGAGACCCGGTTTTCTAAGCTACAATGCAGATCTGATCCAAATCAGCGACACACTACTCCCCCCGTGGAGGCAGTTCTGAAAACTAAGCGCTAGTTCGATAGATGGCAGACAGCTTCATGTGATTCAGCAGAAACAGGGCAGACGACACCCCGTCGCGATGATAGGGGTCAAACACCCTAACCTGTAATGTATTAGAAGTGAGTGAGTGGTTCTTGGTTGTGGTGCTGCGCTTTCATCATGGTGGGTCGTCGCAGGAATTCACAGGATCTTAGTCAGGCATAACCTAAAGACTAGATACTGTTTTTAAGGTGGCGTGGAAGGGAACGTGAGGTCTGGTTGGTTTTTACGACGAAAATATTATTTCACTAGAAACATTTAGTTACGTATTCTATACATGATAATTGTGACAGTTTTTAAATATTTGTCACGGGTATAGTGGCATTTGAACAGAAACTTTTTAACCAAAGAGGAAAAGTTATTACCAAATTTCGAGATGCTCATGGCAAGTAAATATTGAAGAAGTGTTGAAATTACTATGTGTACTATACGTATCTTATAAACATGCACTAGGTTATTTTTCATTTTCAACAAAAAAGATTTTTGTAATAAAAACTGCAAAAATAAGGCTCTTAACTAGGATTCTCTTTCATCTCACTTTAAGGTCATTCCTTTAATATCCTTCAGAATTCCACATTTAACTATTTTTTAATGAGTATGTTTGGTGCTAATATTATTAACTACTAGATATAAGGACTACAGCACCTGACCTGTTGTTCACACTGTCCAAAATTTTAGGAATCAGGCTTCTGTCTAGACCAGGGATGGGCAAACTACAGCCCATAGCCCACGGGTATGTTCTATCCGTCCCGCGCGATACATAATTTAAAGATGTTGCGTTTTGAAGTAGGCTTTTTTTAAACACAACAAAGCTGGATATTTTATAAGCCCATGCAAAAATTAACATTTTCAAACTTGGTAAATCGTGCCCAAAAATATATGTGAACAAATGTTTTCAGCCATGAAAGTTAGGAAAAAATTATCTAGGAAACTGACTTACAGCTTACATTAGTCCTTTCTCTTGAGAATAACCTCCTCGCAGCTTAAGCCAGATTATGAAAAAAAATGCTGGCAGCTCATCAACAGTTTAACTCAACTTACACCCCGTCATATAAATATTCTGAACGAACTTAAAAACATACTAAGCCACTAAGATATTTATTATTGTTATACATTCTCAAATCTCAATGTATTTAAACTTATCCATGTCAGTCTATTATGTATGTGTATTCAACATTAAAAAAATATTTTTGAAGAAAAATGGCTTTAGCCTCAGCATTTCTGCTATTAGCGACTATCTGCTCTCAAGGAACAGAATGAGGTGAGTGGATTTTAGGCAACTGCACCAGCATTTACGGGAAGAAAGGATAGTTTTATTTACCACGTCCTACTACCAGGCTATTCGCATATTAGTTTTAATCATATAGGGTTGCAGAAAGTAGAATTTTGAGAAAATATACCTATATTTGCATGGACAGAGAGTAATAAAACATTTAGGAAATGTCATCCTCATTACATTCGAGCGTGATTCAAAGCCAAAACCAGTAATCCAATCTAGTGTGAGATTGACGCGTTAGATCAAGTTACCACGGATGCGATTAGTAAGTACTCTATCTCGAAAAAATCACTACCTGTGCACCTGGTGGGTGTTCAAAACATAGCATCCTGAATTGGAGTTAATCCCGCAATCGCACACACACCTAAATCTAAAGGCTTGTAAATCAAATCTCACTGACACGTGTTCAAAACTAACCCCCAAAAAAGCGAGATAAATTTCAAAACTATGTTATGTTTTTTGTCTCCTAGATTTTCTATTGTTATGCCCACCTAATCGAGCTTATACAGAAAGACGCTTTATTTATTTGCCCTTGAAATAAATGTGTCTCTCCGTTGGTCTCCCAGATGTCTAAATAGCTTCGCTTCGATAGCCATGACTCACCTGAACGTGCCGATTAGAGCCTGTGTATTCTGCCTGCACCCTAAATAAGCCTACTCTTTTTCATCGTCTGGTGAGGCGGACATGGCTGCTTACCCGATAAGTAAACTGTCAATTTGCAACGCTCTCTATCCTCCTTCTTGTTTATGTCAGTGAATGAACTTTTATATGGTCTTGTCTTGGCCGAGTTGTAGAAGCGGTGAGATTCTAGCCCATGATAACGTTAGTTCGATTCCAGATAAAGACGTGGTGCGTTTAGAAAATGAAAGTTACATCCCTTATAGGTTGTAATAAAGATGCCATCTACCGTAGCGTTAAGACAGGTCGCAGACGTTCAGAAATTCAAATATCTAAGAAGTATTTTTTTTAAATAGCACTACGTCATTTGTTATATTAAATTATGACCCACGTCAAAATGGAGGTGAAAGGTATTAGTATGCCCTGCTTTAATAAATAACATTACATTTATAGTTTTAAACGTTGTATGAAAAGGTAGACTTATCTCATTTTCAACAACGTTTAATCCGAAATGCTATATTTCTGAGATTTAAGTTAATTGATGAGTAACATAGATGCAGGTATCTCCAATCAAAGAAAGTAATGTTTAATAGGTTAGCAACAAAAAAATAGGAAGGAGGGAGGGAGGTTGTTTTAGTGCTTTTGATGATTCAAAACTGTCATTGTCATCAGAGATACTGGGGTGTAATGATATCTCCCTTCAAATTGGCGGAGCCCTTAATAATTTATTAGCTAAATAAATTGATAATGTCCCGACACCCTTGCTTAGTTGGTAGCGTTTCTCTCTACCGAGATAATGGTCTCTGGTTCGATTCTCGGCATGGTCAAAAAATATATCATGGATGAAACGTGGCTTTCCCCTTTCACAACGATGAATTAACGGCCGTATGGGGGCTGTTGTGTGTCTACCAGGCTTAAGTTAGCTTATAAGGTGTGTGCTGATATAATTAGTCAGAAAGTGCACGTTAAATTCCTCAAATAAAATATCGATAATGCTATAAATCCAAAGTTAAGATGTGTATGTGTCCAAAGTGTCACAACAAAAGCTCGATATGAATTAAAGCAGGAAGATTTGACCCTAGATCTGGGTTTTAGTCTGTATGATTGTGAGGAACTGTGATTTGTTGTAGATGATAGATCACCTCTCTAAAACGGAACATTGTGAAACGCAAGCGTCACGTTACTATTTATATTACTGAAAAACATGCATATAAAGAACAAGTAAACTGTACCAAAATCATTCGAGGTATTATAGGGCCCCTACACGATCAGTCAGTCAGTATTAGTAAAATAATAATTAATACTGGCAATCTGATCGTGTAGGGGAAGTACTGATGGATGGACTTATGAAAATATTGATGTGGTCCGAATTTTCTGGTCACATCAGTCTCAGTCCATCAGTCCTGTAAGTAGTAGGAGAGACTGACAGCAATACTGCTAGTAGGACTGACCGTGTGCGCGCGCTCATCAGTGTTTGATTCAGTCTCAGTGGAAAACATAAGATGCACACGTGTTTTTCTTATCATCCATGTTGTTGCACGTTGCACGTAGGAGCTGAGACTGATAATAATAATGATACGAAGACTGACCGTGCACGGTCTCGTTGTAAATACTGATGCATACTGACAGTCTTAGGACTGACATTCTGACTGATCGTATAGGGGCCCTATTAGGAATTACTTTGCTTATCAATTGAGAGGAACGTGCACTGACTAAAAATATGTATAGTAGAATGTTTAAACTATATGTAAACTTTTATATTAGAGAGAAAATAAGATTAGTTTCCACACATCACTTTAACTAATGAATGAAATCAAAGAGAATACACAATACTCATATCAGGATGATTATTTTTTGTTTAATGTAGATTACAATTTTATTGAAAGTCTATTGGTTGAATTGATGTTTTGTCAAATGAACGATACAAATATCCATTGACTATCAAATAACAAATCTAATTTAAGATAAACAATTTAAAATTGAGCTTAAATAGGTAATCAGCATATTCTATGATTAATATTAATTGGTCAAATTGATGAATGACTGGATCGGACATGACTGCAAGTTTATTTTTATTCATAATCAAGTGAGTTATATATATAGTTAATAAAAAAAATTACCCACAATGATGGACACGCGAATTAAGTGCTAGGCGTATCTAGTCTGGTTTGCAGATTACGGGGATACTGAGGATTTTTTTTTTCTAAATAGTTTCCACCCTCCTTCCCCGATAAAGCTGCTAAATCTTATTTAAATTAAATCTTCTAAATCTTTATTCTATTAGCGTAATCAATACTCATATAATCCTGGAGGGTGGTAAGATGTTGTTGTTTTGTATTTATTTAATAAACTTCTAATATATGTTCCTTTTTTCTCAAGTAGTGTAAACCTATTTAAATATATCGAACGGTTTTGGCAGAGTATTATTTTACTTACATGGAGAATGGGCTATTAAAACATCCGTTTAAAACTTATACATTTTATTTTATCCTCCCTCATATATCATCTACCTCCGAAGTGTTGGGATCCACTCACATACGAAAACCACGTTCATTTAGTCCTTGAACTGTTTTTCCTTGAAGTTAAAGGACTTCATAACTATTACATGCAATTACATACACTTTCAACAGATAAACATCAAGAGGAAATAGCTTTGAGTGGTATCCATGAAAATCAAGGTTTGGATGTATCTTCCTCTACCAGCCACAATCACATACCTAATCACGTTGTAATCACTTCTTCGACTGCGGAGGGTCAAGGAGGATTGCGACAAGAGCCCATGAGACGATCGCTCGAGCTTAGGTAATATTTTATTTCTATCACCACGTCTTACTACATGTTTAGATTACACTCATTATATGACAACTACTTTAATGAGGTAGGCATGAGGAAGGAAGCGCTTTGGAGCTAATCTACCAGCATTTACGTGGAAGTAGAGTGGAAAACCATTTAAGAGAATCCATACTCAGTAGACCTGACCCGGATTTGAACTTTAATATCCTAATCATTAGCAGACCAGTCTAGCACGAGAGTAACGAACGCCTCAGACCGGGGATTGGCTAACTATCACCCGCGGGTTAAGTGTGTTTAATCCGTCCCACAGGATAAATAATTTTAATGTGTTGAGTTGTTGAGCAGGCTCTTTTTTTAACACAACAAAACTGGATTTAAAAATAATATAAAACCAAGACAGACTCAACATTTTCATACTTAGTAAATCAGGCTCAAAATATATGGTAATATTTACTTCATCATATTAACAAGAGCAAGTGTTTTCCACCATGAAACTTATGTAAAGTGATCTTGGAAACTAACTTACAGATGAGCATCTGTCTTCTCTCTTGAGAATCACCTCAAAGTCAAACTCATCTCACACCACATCATATAAACGTTCTGAACAACATTAAAAACATGTCACTAAGGTAGTTATGACTGTTATGCATTCTCAATGAATTCAAACTTATTTATTTCAGTCTATTTATATATTCATATGCCAAGTCATTTGATCTTTAGCCGTCACTTTAATACATAATAGGTGACCTGGTGGTATAGGGACTTCTGTGCGGGAGGCCTGGGGTTCAATCCTTGGTCCCGGCACAGATTTATATGATTACCAAACCCTACCTTCACCTCTGACAAGACGTGTATTAATCACAACTTGTGAATGTGTGGAATGCCAGGCCTCCACCGTGGTTACTCCACCGTGGTTCGGATCCCACGTTAAACTGTAGGTCCTCGATTTCATCTCACAATCACCCTACCATTACACATTAGCGTAAGTGTGTATAACCCGAACGGATAGTAAGACGCGGTGCTAATATATATATATATAATATATATATTTAATACATAATATCAATACATATAAAATAACACTAATAATACAGAAAATATTTATTATTGTTGACCGCAAAAATATAAAATGTTAAAACGTATCAACTATGTTGAAAAATTAGTTGCATATGGCAAATTCATTGCAAGATATTTAAGCCATAAAATAATCTAAACCGGGTTTGATTTGATAAAAATTCTTCTCTCCATTTAACCTGTCCTTGGAATGATTGTTATTTTGTGGACAGATGAGGTTAATAGTTGGTTTTTGTTGGTTTCGTTTGGTTTCAATGTGATCTGCCTTCTGTTGGACCCCTCGGTCACCAGTGTGTGTGTGTGTGTGTGTGTGTGTGTGTGTGTGTGAGAGAGAGAGAGAGAGAGAGAGAGAGAAAGAGATTGTGTTTGGAGACACAATGGGAACAGGGACAACAATGCCCTGCTAGCACACAATGGGCCGACGAGAAGGGAATCATTTTGTCCATTTTGTGGTTGATAATTCTATATTCCGACATGTGGCAACGGTGTGTTTTGGTTGCTATTGTTACTGCGAGGAAATATTAACTTTTACTCCAGCGAAATAATACAAGCACATGGTGTATAGTATTTTAAGAAAACTGTTTCCTAGAATTAGTTATAAGACCTTCACACAATAGGCTTAACCAACCCACACTCGAGGTCCCACAGTTTAAGGTGCCAGTATCAGTACAAACAAGTTTTGAGTTATGGTTCTATTTTATTGGTTGGGAAACTAGTTTGTGTTATCTTGATAGTAAAACTTTTATTCCAAAATAAACACCTTCATGTACCTCATCTAATGGTTTAATCGCTATATAAAATATACTACAATATTAAACTAAGTTTTAAATATTTAATAGTAAAACATCAATAGACTTGAATAAACAAACACGTTGGAGCAATTAAAATATTTATTTAAAAAAAAAATCCCAAATAATGTTTATTTTAGAACAAAATTTGTTAATCCAGAGAATTCAAATGGTTTTCCAGAAAATAATTAATACAATTGAAAAGCGTATAACCCGAACGGGTAATAAGACGCGGTGATAAATATTATAATACAATTGAAGACGTTTAAAATATCTTGAACCTGATTAAATTGGTTGCAACATGAAATAGCTATATAAAAAAAAGCTTTCAATGACAGTTCGAAATGAAAACCGTCAAGAAGAAATTAATTTTCCACACACACTTGTTTTTGTACTTAGTTTTTATTAGCATTTCATCTAACTACCCTTTTGGGTTGTACGCTTATGTAATAATTACTCTCATGGGCCAGGAATGAGTAAAAGTTAAATTTAGACGAAGTTTACTTGCATTTGCAAGGAGAGAGTGTGTAAAACCATTCAGGAAAAAAAACCTTCAGTACACCCGACCGGGATAGAACCCCGATCTAACCATCATTGACAGTCTAGTCTATTACGAGAGTGATACCTTACAAGGACTACGTGATCATGGAAGGGGGTCCGTACTTGTTCAGTACTTAGCTAAGTACAAGTCAACTATTACTGTATGAACAACCAACTATCATGGCGACCATTAGTGAAACAATTTGCAATCAGTAAAACTTGTGCGCAATATTGTAGTATAGTAGGCCCTAGTTTTTATCGATGTAAAGTGCAAACGCATGCTCAGAAGAGAACTACAAGCTACCTTTCATCAGCAAATTGAACAGTGATTTCCTTTTGAAGAAAACAATTATCTGTTTTGAAAATAAGTTAGACGGAAGTGGTTTTAATTAAATGTATTCTATGCATATAAACTGAACGTGTAGTAAAATACGGTGGGAAAAATGTATTTTTTTAATAGCTATAATCTATTTTAATAATAATACTATAAATAATAATATGCCGTTTGTTTCAAAATATACGTAACAACTTTTAATTATTTTGAACACAAACTATCTTCAGAAAGAATTTTATTTTTGTTTATACATTAACTACAGTCCTATTTTAATAGGATGGGCCTCTCCAAAAAATACAAACAAGGTTTTGCGGGCAATTTTGATAACATTTTACTATTTTATAGATATTGTTAGTCTAATATTTTTAAAAGGGACAGCTGAGTATCACAATATTTGACGGATAAATAGGTAAAAATATAACTAGTAGATTTTCTCGAATGTCTTAACAAAACAAGGATATAAACAATTACAGTATGAATACATGTACAATATTCCATAGAAGCTAGTTTGTTATTTGTTTCGTGATCACTCATTATTTGGTCACAAGTCTCTGTAATGAATTAAGTATGAAACCATCGACCGTGTGTATGGGAGCAAGAGAAGAGTAGACTCAGGTAAGAAAGACGTCAACACCACTTCTTGAGAGGCCCAAGACGAACGAAAGTCAAGGCCATTATTATTCCCCTTTCCCTTCCCCTTACGTGCAAGTCCTCCCTCGAACCCTTACGGCGTTCTTCTCTCAGGAGAGTTTATCGAAGACAAGGACTAGTTTTATCTACAACCTCAGGTCTTGTGGTCTTATTTTTATATCTTTTAACTGGTCGTCTCTGGTAACGGTACCTTCGGGTCGGGTGAGACCGGGCGAGAGATGATGTCGTCCGGCAGGGAAACTGGATCCTGGCTCTTCACGTGTGAGTGTGTGTGTGTGTGTGTGTGTGTGTGTGTGTGTGTCCGTGTATGTCGCTCAACGTCCACTTTTTTTTAACACCTCTATTATACGAGTTCGACAGCTTCGTCTTGTCTTCAGAAGGAATTCACATCGGCGATGCCTTCAATCATCTTTGTAAAGAGTTTTTTCCCCCCTCACTGCGTCTCTTAACCCGTTCGGGCTATACATACAAACATTAACTTAAATTACTTAGAAAATTACACCTTAATACGGGATTAGAACAGATACAGCTGCACCAACATTAATTTAACCTATGTTTGAAACTATTTATATTTATTAAAAATTAGGCTAATGTGGTAAGAATAAGAAATATATCATTTGGAGGAAATATACTCGGATTTGCGTGGAGGTTGAGTGGGAAACAATTTTTGGAAAATAAATTCCCCTCACCACATCCGGCTGTAATTATAACCCAGAACTTCCCATTACCAGCTATTCAAATTAAGTCACGCGTGTCTGCTTTCATAATACGTGAATATTTAACATTTATTCTAACCGTGATTTGAGCTTGGTTCCCAAAGATATAGTTCTAGGGTGAACGCCCTCGTACACGGTCAAGTCTCATAGCCTTTTTAGAAACAGTCTCAGTGCTAGAATGTCATTTTAATTAATTCTTCGCCCAATTTTCTATTTAAAACTAAACAAGTAAAGTTGACTTTGACGATGGAATAATGTTAAGTATGATTAAAAGACAAACGGTTAGTTTTAAATAAAATACGTAAAATAAAGATTTAAAAAAATATATATATATATATATATATATATATATCTCCGTAATATCTTATTATTTAAAAAATTTAAGGTTACAGGGGGAAAAGAGGGAGAGTCCCATTCTTACTCAAATTGAGTTAGTGCTTCCACCTGTTAAATAAACAATAATGAGGCCTTTCTAATACAGTTTAGATTATGTTTAGAAGAGGTTTATGACATATTTAAATTCATAAAAATAAATATTTACTAGGGTCCTTGTGGGAATTGAGATATTATAAAAGCTGTCCTGGAAAATTTGTGTAATGTGACTTTTCACCTTTTACCTCTGTGCCCTTCGATTATAATCATACATTTCAAGGGTTTCCAACTAAAAAGTGCTCGAGTGCCACAATTGAAACCACAAATCTAGTGGTGAACCGCATCATACGCGATTAATATTATTTTGTCAAGTTATGCAAAAAATTGTGAATAAAATAAAAAGTGATAATTTAGAGATATTTAATTGTATTTTAAACGAATTTCCGACTAAAATATACAATCTTTGATACGTCAGTAAAATCCAGCAGATGTAAGGGAGAAATTAAACATGAACATCAGTTGGAGCCGTCATGGATTTCTCACACGCAAGTCAAAACTTACCCGTTTCTCGGCTAAAAAACCCATCAATTTTACCTACAATATATTAGATCACTTTTCCAAGAAACTTCGTGAACAGCAAAAATAAAAATAAAATCGTCATGGGTTTCCAGTTGCAAGCCAATGATATAATTATGTCAACGTAATTTAACTAGGTTTTCTTTCTCTGCGTCTTACTAGCCACCAGGGCTCTTAAGTTTTTTTAATAGTACAGGGTCTTAAGGGCGTTCGAACTATACGCTTACGTACTAATGACGCTTGTGTATTGGAGATTAGGGTGGTTAATTATAGAGGAATTGTGCCCGAATTTTTGCGGAGGGAAAGTGGGAAACCATTTAGGAAAAAACACCTTCAGTACAGCCGATTCGGATTCAAACCCTGATTTCCCCGTCATAGACAGTCCGGTCTATTGCGAGTGTGACGCCTCAGACAATGCGACCACTGAAGTGAGTTATACGAATTTAATTTCAAAAATGAGTTGGTGATGAGGGAGATAATATTTAGAGGAGATGTGCCCGCATTTGTATGGAAGGAGTGGGAAACAATTGGGAAAAAACACTATCAGTACACCCAGCTTGGATCTAAGCGCCAACCTTCGATTCCCCTGCGAACAATACTCGATGGAATTGACATTTAGTCCACGTGCCCACCAATTTGGCTACGTCATTAATTAATAATAATTATTATCTCAAATTGAATGCAAAAATGAAGCTCAACAGATGGAACACGCCAATAACGCTTTGTTAATTGATATTAAAATACAGCAACACACCTAAATATAAACTAACTTATAATCTATTAAAAGTTTTATCAAGCAATTAACCAAGATGTGTTATCCACTTCAGTGGCCGCATGGTCTAATGCATCACGCTCGCAATAGACTGTAATGCCGATGACGGGGAGATCAGGGCTGGATATCAGTAGGGTGTATTGACGATGGTTTTTCCAACATGGTTTCCCACACTCTATCTACAAAAATGTGGGTACGTTTCCTCTAAATTAAACCTTCCCAAACTCTAAACTAACTCATTAGGCTAATTAGTACATAATCATATAAGCCGGACCGGTATTAAGACGTGGTGCTAAAAAAATGACCAACGTACAGGATTTTTCTTATTAAAACAAACTTATTTATGGGAAAGGTGTTCAAATCCCGGACGGATGTATTTATTTACACTTGTTTACAACACGTTATCATATTAATATGATTGCACTTTCTTTATATAATCTTCCTTAAACTCAACCCTTAGATTAAGGAGTTAGGTCTAACAACCTTGACCTTAAAACGTATTTTAATTAATTAAAAAAACATCTCTTTTTTTGCAAAATTTATCTGTCCTTCAATTCTACTCGCCTAGAATGAGTAAATCAGTAACCCGAGACGTTAATATGAAGTTGTATACAATAGTTCATTATATTTTGTCTTCAGTGAAAGCCTCCACACATAACTTATGTCTCCCTGAGCCTAGCCAACTATAATGGCGCGAATCCACAAGTTCCTTGAACCTTTGGACGGGGCTCTAAATCACCCCTTGATTCAACTTTTAGGACAGCGATCTGACTACAATTTCAGAGGGCAGTAATTTGATGCCTAAGTGAAACGGATGTATTCCCGAGACAGGAGTAAATACGCAAGTACACAAATAGTTGTGCCATTTAGCGTGTTTAACCTGCTCTTAGAGGTTAAGTTGAATTGTGAATTGCTTCCTGATATATCTTGTGTGTCTAACATGTCCAAGTCATTTATCTTAAGGGGCTGTATTTAAATTAAGTGGGAGGATTTTTTTTTGAAAGGTAAGGGTGAGATGAACATATTCTTATGTTTACTTACGAAGGGGAGAGGTGGTCAGAATCAAACTTTCGTAAGATTTTTTTAAATTAACATGTATGGTGGGTCAAATTTTTTTAAATCAGAAAACGAATGTATTGAATATAAAATTTTGCTTATATTTCATTTACTTGTGATATGTTACACTTAATTTTACTGCGATTAAAGTATTCTAAAATTTCATTTCATTCTCTTTATTACCAATTATTAAGTCCAAAACTAATCAAATGATGAAAATAATTTAATTTATTAAATCGTAAAGAATTGCGTAAGATAGAGGGAGAGGGGGAAGTGACGGAAAATCTTACGATCCCTTATGTTGGGAATAGGAGGGTAGAAAATCAGGGGAAAAAAACCTTACGTAATTTAAGAACGGTCTCTAAATAATAATAATATTTTTTTTTTTGCTCCTTGCCTTACTACTCGTTCGGGCTATCCGCATTTATATACACTATTAGGGGCGAAGAAAGGGGTGAAAGATAGAAAAATTTAGAGGAAAAGTACATTAATCTGCGTGGAAGGAGAGTGAGAAACAAACTAGGTAAACACACACTCAGTGCAAGCAGCCGGTATTCGAATCCTGGATCTTTCTGCCATGGCAAACCAGACCAGAAGAGACTGACATTTAGTCCACTTGTGACTTACACACAAACTTAATTCTATAGGTCACCCAGTTTCCCAGTCTACTGTATATTCCTCACTGTGAAAGGTGAAGAAACCCCAATTTCCCAATTACAATTTTTTTGACCACACCAGGAAATGAACCTGTGACCCTTAGCTCAGCAAACAATATTGAGCCACAAAGTATTCAATCCTATTTTAGACAATTTTTTTTAATGATCAATTCTTAATGTAAATATTATAAGCTTATTTTTATTGTCATGTTGGTAAGAGTGAACATCTGCACAACTAAGCAGAAAAAAACTATAAAAATACACAACTATAACTAAATGGCTTGACTTCCAGCCTCTTCCGCCTTTCCAACTAAGATCGCTGCCCTCGTAAAATTTCCAATTGCACTGAAAGCTTTCACAATGGAACTTTTTTTCCCGTCATTGTACATCCCTGCACTATTTACCAGGGGCATACCTAGAGTGGGGTCAATGGGGCGTAAGAGTATTCGACCTCACCTCCACTCCCAAAAGTTGATTAATTAGTAATGTCCCGATCGGTTCTATTGAGGGTGGTTTTCTTAAATTGTTTTTCCACTTTCCCTCCACGCAAATGCAGGTACAATTCCTCTAAATTCAACATTCTTCATCCTTAGCTCGTTATCTTAATTGGTAAATAGGCTATGCTTATAACCTGAATAAGTATAAGACACTATTTTTTTAATATGATTTTGTATTCCCAGTATAAGTCAAGGCTCGTAAATTATTAGAATCTTATAATATTTCTAACATGTACAACCCAAATTATGTTTTTTTATAACACTTTAAAAGATTTCTAGTGGAATTCAATGTTAAGAAATGTTTTGGTATCTTCATTTGAAGTACTTCCCTGTACATCACCGCAAACAACCCTCCCCCCCTCTCTGTTCAAATTTTGGGGTATGGCCCAGCTGTACACACTGGGCCACGATGTAAAAGAATAAGTCACATTTTGATATTTACGTCTAAGCTGACCGTACCCGCGGTTAGAATAGTTAGAATGGTTGAATTAAGCCCTAGGGGATGTCTATTTAGAATTCAGATACAGGTTACTAAAATATTATTTTTACTAGCACGTTCTACATTAGGGTTATTAAAGGCTTAATTTAAAAGGAAGTGAACCCGCATTAGCGTATAAAGAGAATAAGGAAACTATATATATATATATATATGTTTTAAATGAATCACCACTTAGTAGACATTCGGGGTGTACACATATATAGAATATTCCAACATTGACCCACGTATTATCACCAATCCAATATACGAATATAATTAATTAGTTTTACACATTATACCCCGTGACCACTAGTGTGGGTTAGAATATTTAACTACCCACCTCGGTGGCGTAGTTGGCTAACGCGCTTGTCGTGCTGAGCTTGACTGCTGAGGACGGGGAGATCGAGGTTCGAATCTCGGTCGGGTGAACTGGGGGTGGTTTTTCCTGGATGGTTTTCCACTCTCCCTCCACGCAAATGCGGGTTCACTTCCTCTAATTCAACCTTCCCCATTCCTAATCCATTAGAGTAATTAGTGCTTAAAGCGTATAACCCGAACGTATAGTAAGACGCGGTGCTACATATTATTATTATTTAACTACTTTTTTATGAATTCTAGAACGATATATAGTATAATTCCCAGCAGTAGGTTTGAGTGAGTCGTATTGGTTTTGCAGTCGTAAATTTAAGTAGGTTGGTATTGGTGTGCTGTTAAAAGCTTATGCTTAGGAGATCATGATGTGATAAGGTGGGTATTTAGAGAACACGAGATAAAAACAGTGTTTTTGTAGTTTTATAGCATTTGTTTACCATATTAAATAAAATATTGCTTCAATACAAACATAGAGGGTTTTGTTTCACATGGTGATATCAACGGTTCTTGAATATATTTTATGAGAGTAGCAGTATTAGTTGACAAACATTTTAAATGGACAGAAAAAAAAATTGTCATTAAATTCCAGGACACCCTTGACAGATAATCAAAAACTGTTGATATCACCATGTGCAGAAAATTAAACCCTATGTTTGTAATGAAGAAACATTGGTTTTATTTTGCCCAAAAAACTGTTTTTCTATAAAAACTGCAAAAACACTGACCTCTTCTCGTTTTCCGTACATCCCCACCTTTACCTATCTTATTCGCCTCTGTCCTCTATATTCTTTATTAATAAAACGAAGAGTTTTCATATCTGTGTGTCTGTCTGTCATGAGCATTGCTCGATATCCATCTCAAAGAGAAGTCTGAATTTTTTTAAAAAAAAGTAGACCCTGTGTACGAACAAAGTTACTGTGCAAACTCGTCAGAGGAAGCGGGTAAGGGTTATCAACACATAGACAAGAGCCCTCTCATGGTGAACTACTCATGTTCTTCCCTCTCTTTCTATTTTTATAATTGACGTTTGAGTGTATTAGTGCTTGGAGAGCTTAGGGGCGTAAAGTTAAGATGCAACCCGCTTCGCAAAATAGCTTTGAAATCTCCAAGGCAAAGTCGTTGAGCCTTATTACTTGTCCAAGACACGGGATTTGTGGTAAAATCCAGCGTTAAGTTCGGACTTTTGTGGTTTTGTGCAAATCTACAGCTAACAGTCTCCGCCACTTTTTTTTTATGACAGTGGTAACAATAATTTCCCTATATTCACCAACTAACGTAAATTATATTTAGATTGTGGCTTCCTTATTGAAAATTTGTAAACTTTGGTATTATTATCCTCAAAATCAAAGGGATTTTTAAAAATTAAATTAAAAATAAGTTTGGTAGAATTTGAGAAAATTCTGTCGAAATGAATCGTCATTTTCTGAAATTGCAGCTTTCCTTTGAATATATTTGAAATTTTGGGGCATATCTTCTGTGTATGACATTTGATTTTAAAATGATAAGATGAATGCCATTTGGTTAGAACTCCAGGAATAATTGTTGAAAACAATCGCATAACGTTATAAATATATAGATATAGTTTGAATCATCTATTCATTAAAAAAATAATTTAGCACCACGTCTTACTACAATTTTTATTTTTATTAATCATTATAACGCTTGTAAATAAGATATTTTCAATATTTAAATTACACATATTAAAGCATAACATTTTAATGAAAATATATTTACCAACATTTTTCTCTCTTTCTAAAATTGCCTTTTTAATCAGGCCAAGCTTACACCTAAACTAAATGTAAACTATAGTCGTGCTAAGAGAGAACAAAGTAAATTATTTATTTAACTTAAATTTAAAAGTATTATTCACATACTATTGAGACTTGTTTATTAAGTAAAAAAAAAGTAATTAGAGAAAATGTACAACACTAACTATAAACTAAGAAAATAACCAGAACGGGTTGTAAGACGCGGAGCTAAACAAAAATAAACTAGCCTGCTTCAGTGGCCGAATGGCCTAAGGCGTCACTCTCGTGCTAGAATGGTCTGCTGAAGACGGGGAGATCGGAGTTCGAATTCCGGTCAAGTTTGAGGGTGGTTTTCACTCAATGGTTTCTCACCTCCCTCCTTCCACGCTAATAAAGGTAGATTACCAATAAATGCATCTTTCCTCATCCCTACATCGTATATACGAGTAATATAAATACTGTATAATATATATGCGTATAAACTGAACAGGTAATTCGACGTGGTGATTAAAAAAAAACTATGAACTACATTTACGATTTGCATACATTATTTATCAAACGCATGTGATTAATTCAAATGTCCATGCATATCGTAATAATTTAAGGTGGAAGGTCAGTTAAATTATAGACTAGTCTAGTAACCAAACATAAATATCAGTGAATTATAATTTATAGAAGTCACTCATGTATACAGTGCTACCTCCAATAGGAATGCAACATACAGTAAATAAGGAACTGGATACAAAGTATACTCATTCTTATTCTAAAACATAACCATTCGTTTTGTTCAGAGCTGCCCGTCTTGACAAATTTAGAAATAAACTAGGCAAGCGCGTGATACACGTTACAAACGTAAATATACCTTTCTCATGGGTACTTCGATATATTCATCTGTACGACCCCTAGTCCCTTGCGTTAGCCAGATCATTACAGCGTGGTCCTACTTGGTGCCAAAGTGGGCTATAAACCATAATATTGCGACCGTAACGGTGAGCACGTGCTCATGTAGTCTGGTTTGCCATTGGCGGGGAGGGCCCAGCTACTAAGTAGGCAAGACATACTGTCGATTGATTCAAGGAGTACAAAATTTGAAAACCAGAGCGTGTGGTTAGTCCAATTTTCATAGTAAGAGCCTTTTAGAAAATACAAACACATGTTCAATGATAGTATTGTTGTTGTTTTTATCACCGCATTTTATTTACTACCCGTTCGGATTATACGCCTGTTTACTATTTACATTAATGGGCTGGGGATTGGGAAGGCTTTTATTAGAGGAAATGCACCCGCAATTGCGGGGAGCCAGAGTGGAAAAACATTTAGGAAAATCCACCCTCAGTGCACCTGACCAAACCCCGATCTCCTCGTTTTTGGCAAGCTAGTCCAACACGAGATTATCGCGTTAGACCAAGCAGCCACCGAAGAGGTTGGTAAAAATGTATTACATTATTAGTTTTATCCATCAAAAGTTACAGTTACAGAACAAATGACCTGACATATGAATACTTAAACATATATCTTGTAGCTTTTTAAGTTGTTGGTTAAGGAAGGCTCTTCCTATTAAATTTGGATTGTATATATGAGTTAAGGGAGACCACTGATGGGAGTTGCAGGCGTTTAAAAATCCTGTACTATTAATTTGTTAAGTGGTTTGATATTTTTGAATATTGTTTTCACCAAAATGTAGGCAAAAGCTATTACCAGTTAAAAAGTTTAAATCATAGTTTTAGATTATTTAAAAAAAAAATCGTGTAATAACCCTAAAAAAAGTATTCTACATTATATAAAAAAATTATGGCCATATTAAAACATGACTTTATTTGATATAGGAAGCCTAAATTTAGGCTTTTAACCTTTTGCTTTGATCTTTGAAGTACAAATTTTCGCGTAAATAGTCATTGATTTTTTTAAACTTTAAGCTCAAAATTTTAACTTTTGAACAGGTCATAAACCTGCTGATAGTTATTGCCTACATTTAGTTGAGAACTATATTAAAAAATACCATGCAACTCCTCAAATATCTTAATCCGGGATATCTTAAGGCCTGGAACAAGATTCAGTGCTATCCCATGTAGAACACTTGGGTGAACATTTTGTACAGGACTCAGCTTTATGCTATAAATATTTTTTTAGATGTATGGTTTCAGTTAAAATACATTGATAAAAAATTGATGTTAAAAAACTGTCTGAAATAATACATCTATCAAAACAAGTGACAGCCTACCTCGATAGTAAACACATCTTGGCTAAGAGATAAATAAACCTTTCCCCAGTTGGCTTCACTCCAAGTGTACCGATTGGACGTCAAATTTCTCGCGCTAATAGACGTGTGGGCGAAGTTTGCCCGAGGAAAGTGGGCATGCGACTAGCAGCAGAAAGACCGGATTATTATTCTCTCACTACTGATCGACACGAGACTAAAGCCGTGTACACACGAGCGTTTGTTCAATACGATATGGCACTTTAGTCTGACAGTTAGAGCGTGCGATTCCCGGCGTGGTACGAAAAAATGTTTTGTTGTAAAATTGGCGTGGTTTTTTTTTACAATATATGATTCGGTTGTAATGAATATTCTATATTTAAATTATTTATAACAGACTGTTAATAGCCATCTGACTAGCAAAACATTCAGTTTTTAAGAACTATATACCTGCTTCTGTGGTCGTGTGGTCACTCTCGCAGTAGATAGACTGCCGATAACTAGGAGATCGGGTTCAAATCCCGATAGGATGTATTGAGGTTGGTTTTCCTAAATGTTTTTCCCACTACCCATCCACGCAAATGTGGTTACACCTCCTTTAAATTAAACCTTCCTTATCCTTAACTCATTAGCGTATTCAATAAATAGGCTATGCGTATATCCTGAACAGGTTATAAGAAGCGGCACTAAAAAAACCTTTTATATATTAAAAAAAAGTAATGATAATTTATATTTTTTTATTAGTGCTTTTAAACACCAAAGCTACTAACTGCTTAGACTTCAGGGAAAGAGTGAGAAAGACGGTTCATAGTAGGTACACTCGCATTAGCGGGGAAGGGATGGGAAAACTACTGCCGGTAAAGCACGGTGAGATTCGAACTTTGGTCCCAATCACCAGCAGTTCAGCTTTAAAGATGATGTCCTATACAATGTGATCATAAGTGCGGGTGGATATAAGATTGAAATATCACTGCAGCCTAAAAATTTGATATATTTCGCCTTTCTCTAACAAATCTATTATATATAACTACCGTGTTTCAGGTAAAGATGAGTCAGGTGAGTTTAAGTCGGATGTTAAGATATGTATACTCTGATTTGTTTGGGAGAACAGTTTAGAAAATTCAAACTTATAATTTTGTGACCAACCTTTATAACATTTTACTATATTATTTGTGTTGATTTATACCAAAAGTGACAGCTAGAGATGACATGACTTTATGTATGAATATAATAAATAATTATATTAAAATTGTTTTACCAACTTTAGTAACTAAAAGATAATTTTCTTCCTAACAAATCATATTATAAAATTAGTAGGTGATTACTAAAATTGTTCAAACTCTATTAAGTCAATTTTTTCTACAAATTGTAGTCACTCTAGTGTACAGTTTTTAAATAAAATATTTCACTTTCACTCTTATGTTTTTATTTAGGGACTTTTTCTATACGTTTGATCATCTTTGTGTGTTATGCTGTATGTACAGTTTAAGCACAAAACAGTATTTTTTCTATAAGCATTTAATATGAGCTGCAAAAGAAAGATAATATAATCCTAATTATATCCTAAAACAGGGCTAAGGCTGGTAATAATTGTAGGGATTTTCATTTATTTATTTTCTATATTGATTTGTACAACCAATGTTTATATTAAAAGTAATATATATTTCAGTTTTGATATGTTTTTATACCTTAATACCAAGAATAATAATAACTGAGAATTGTGTCAAAACATTTCTGTTACTTTTTTTAGAGCCTACAATACCTTGGATAAATATTTTTCTAACACTTCTTAGCCAGAAATGAGGATTAAAAAATATCAAACTTACAAACTGGGGATGACTTGAGTGTTTGTCTGTGTGTGTTTAACTTTTGGTCTAAATCGGTCAAACAAACAGACATAAAAGGCGTATGAACCAAACGGGCTATAAAAAAACAAAAAATAACAATTTATTTAATATTGCAAATGATTAATCGGCTTACCCCACACAATTGTAAAAACAAGCCAAACACATAACGAGACATGCGTTTCTCCAGTGTAAACAATTTTGAGGGGGCTTTTTGTTATATGTTTGTTATATGATAAAATATTTCTCTTAAATTGTAGTGGACATAGATCTATACGTCACGCTTGTGCTTATAGCTAAACGAAGATGAAAAATATTAGATATATTTTCTATATACAAATTTTTGTGATTTTTACTTTAACTTTGATTTTCTTACAAATGGACATTTGGAGAACATTTTAGGAAATACTTACTCTATGAAATTAGGAACTCGAACGCTCATTGCCGTACCTACAAAAGCACACCACCAATCCCTATCGTGAGCTAGTTCTATCCAGTCCAATTCATAGCACACCATCTCTTTCAGGTCCATTCTAATGTTATCCTACCATCTGCGTCTTGGTCTTCTCAATGGTCTCTTCCCATCAGGTCCACCAGATAATACTCTGAACACGGTTCTTGATTCTCCCATTCACTATGCATGTCCTGCTCACCCTAATCTACGAAATTTGATTATCCTAACAATGTCTTGTAATGAATACATGGTATGCAACTCATTTTGTAACCTTCTCAACTCAACAGTAGACTAATCCCTTTTTGGACCATTATTATTATTATTATTATTATTATTATTATTATTATTAGCACCACGTCTTACTACCCGTTCGGGTTGTATGCAATTACGCTAATGTGTAATGGTAGTGTGATTGTGAGATGAAATGAAGGACCTACAGTTTAACGTGGGATCCGAACCACGGTGGAGGCCATGGCATTCCACACATTCACAAGTTGTGATTAATACACTTCTTGTCAGAGGTGAAGGGAGGGTTTGGTTATCAGATAAATCTGAACCCCGTTTTTTGAACCATATATCTTCCTTAGCACCTTGTTTTCTTTTAGAAAATACTCACATAATTTGTTTCCGCTAACATTGATAGCATTTCACTACATTACTAGTGTTATTTTATAGGTATTGATAATCTATATCAAAAGTGACGGCTGCAGATTAAATGAATTGAACGCGGGAAAACGTGAAAGTATAGTAACTTTTTCTAGCTGTCAGAAATGTTCATTCATAAAAAACATGGGCTATAGTTCTGATAATAGTGAACATGACAGGTGTTGACAGGATAGGTATTTTTCCGCCGCGTCTCGCTACAGGTTCGGATTATATGCCTATGTAGGCCAACTATACCCTGATTTTAGTTGGAAGAACGGTAGAGAAAATCCAAATATATTTCTTTGCGGCCAACATTGCCAACATTGCCAACATTTCTCTATACTATTTGTGTTATTTCATGTGTTTTGATAATATCTATTAAAAGTGACAGATGCAGATAACATCACGTGATGTATTAATAAATTAAAATTGTTTTAGTAACTTTAGTAACTGACCTCTACTGTTCTTTCTACCAAAATCATACTATAGTTACGTTAGTGGGTTAAGGATGACTAAGGTTGGCTTTATAATAAGTAAACCAAAATTTGCGTGGAGGGAGAGTGAAAAACAATTTGGGAAAGACCACCGTCAATACACCCAACTGGGATTTGAACCCCGTTCTTTCCATCATTGGCAGTCCAGTATATTGTGAGTGTGGCGCCTTAGACCATGTGGCCACTGAAGTGGATGTGACTATATATTAATTATGCTAATTTAATTGGGATAAGGAAGATGAACTTAAGAGGAAATGTTCCCACACTTGCATGGAGAGATGGTGGGAAACAATTTTCAGTTCACCCAACCGTGACCCGAACCTCAATAAATATCCCAATCTATTGCGAGAGTGGCAAGCTATACCATACGACCACCGACGAGGGTAAAAATGCTGTACCAAATCAGGAAACCAGGGATCGTGTAAACAAGTCTTAAGTAGCCTAACTGTTAAATATGTGTCTAGCACTTTCTTGATTCTCTCCAGCTGGATTGGCTGGAGATTTGGGTGGACCGGTTGACGCCCCAAGCACATTTATATGCCCACATTGGGCTCGCCCAGATATATTTTTATTTTAGTTTCGGAAGAAAAAATTTTGTAAATAAATAACATTGTATTTAAAGTGTCGTCAAGTTTTAACTTAAAAAAAAAGTAGCCTGTCTTGTCAAACAACATTAATTTTATGTGCGTTAGCAACAGTAATTAAACGAATGAATTTTATTTAAATTTTGGGCGTGACTAGGCACACAATCTCGCAGACATAAAATAAAAGTTTACTAATAATCGTACTAGTATTTTTTTTTATAAATAGACATGTGTTTCAATGACAGACTTATTTTTATGGTATTTTTATGTAACTAAGTATCGTTAGCAGCAAAAGTTATGTTTCCAGTTCTTGTCACAAAGACGAATCCCTGACCTTGGTTTGTGTGACAACGGTGATAATTTTAAACGTGGCGTTGTGTGGGATGGTGCCGCTTATGGCCGAAGTGTTTTATTTTAAATTAGTAAAACGTTTGGGGAAAAGGCTTATAGTAGAAAGCTCCTTATTTGGGACACCGCGTTAAATTACACACCAATCATTATTTTTTATTTATCCAACTCACCTACAAAATTTTGGTTAGTCCCAATTCTGTTGGATAGTTTTTAAAAATCATAGAAAGATAAGTTTTTATTTTCACATAAAAAATAAAGTTATAAAAAGAAAAGTTTGTTTTTATTTAATAAATTCCCTAAAATATAGTTAAATTAAAGTAACGATAATCTTGATAGTTAATGACAAAGGTTCAGTTCGAGTCAGTATGGGCAGCTATCTCATTAAAATATAAACAGAAACACAGTAACATTGAGTATTTAATTAACATTTACTTATTTTTAAATTTGAGGTCCAACTAACTGGATGAATCTAGATTTATTGTTTTTTGAATCAACAGTAGTACTGACATATTTTCAAATTTTTTAGTAAAATCTAATAAAATATACTTTTATTGTGAGGTTAATTTTAAAGAAATGTTTATTCTTTACAGCTCAAATAGTTGGGTTACAAGGCATTGAAAACTATACTATTTTGTAAGCATTCCAGACTTTTTTTGATATTCATGTTTAAAAGATTTGTATTAGTCTAAGTTCTTTTCTGCATCTTAAATGTATTTATAAAATTCTTATAACTACCATGATTGAATTCTTAATTTCCAATTTAATTAATTGAAAAATTAACTTAATCACACAGTAACATCAGGAACATACCATCAAATAAAAGCTATGGTGTGAAATAAAACTATATTACCATATGGGTAGAACCATGGTGATGGGCACAAGCTATCTTAGCTAACAGGATATAACCAACCATGAACAAATTGTATGCTATATTACAACCTTAATAAAACCAAAGACAAATAGCTATTTTTACCATCGCGTCTTTCTACCTGTTCTGTCTATACGCGTATGTACTAACTACGCCAATGAGTTATGGATTAAGAAGGTTAAATTTAAAGGAAATGTACCCTCATTTGCGTGGAAGAAGAGTGGAAATCAGTTTTGGAAATCAACCTTAGTACACCCGATCAGAATTTGAACCCCGATCACCCTGTCATTGGCAGTCCAATCTAACACAAGTGTGACGCTTTATACCATGTGAGCATCGAAGCAGGTAAAGTTATATTATCACCAGGATGAAACCAGAAAGAGATATCTGTAAAAGCTTGTTTTAGATTTGACAGGGTAATATTTTGAGCAATGTTTTAGCCCGCAACGGTGGATACGTGGACAATACGTAAGTCTCGTCCTGTCTAGTTTACTGGTTACAGGGAGGTCCAGGTTTGAATCACAGCTGAGTGTTCTGAGGTATTTTTCTTAAATGTATTTCCACCTTTCCTCCAAACAAACTAGTGCAAACTTCCTCAGAATTTTATCTTTCTTATTCATAGCCTTCTAGTTTAAATATGCAGATGACTAGGACGGGTAGACTAGTAATACGTGAATCTTAAGGGAAAACATACATTATTTTTTATTATTTGGTCGGCATTGATACAATGTTTAAAAAGATTGATAACATATAATTTGACGTATTAATACATCAAAGCAGCTTAGTAACGTTTGTAATTATTATATACATTCCAATTTTCACTTGAACATCTTCTACAGCTAGAAAAGTTTTTTTAGCACCACTTCTTGCTACTCGTTCAAGTTATTCGTATATGTACTAATTACACTAATGTGTTAGGGAAGAGAATGGTTAAATTTATAGGACGAGTAACTTCATTTGCCTGGAGGGATGGTGGAAAACCATTTAAGGAAAACAACCCTCAGAACATCCAACTTGGTTTTGAACCCCAATCTCTCCGTCAACGGCAGTCCAGTCTATTGCTCAACTGACGCCTTAGCTCACGCGGCCTCCGAAGCAGGTCTAGAAAAGTTACTGGATCTACTTTCACGGATTCATTGGTCAAGTGATGGAATCTTCAACCCTCACTTTTGATAGGCATTAAAAATGCCTATAAAATAACTTATAATAAAACTAATTTTATCAGTATTGACCACCAAAATATGTATTTTATAAAAGTTTTTTTCTACCAGAATCCTATGATATCCTACCGTCCTACCATTATTTCAATATACCTTCTAATCCACTATTTATCAGCTAGATACCTTCCATATTAAATCTTGTTTAGTTCGTAGTTACACATACTACGGCCTACATTTTAATCAGTATTAATTTCTAACTAAAATTAATTTTATTGCACATAACTAACCTAGGTTTCAATATCATTCATATTGAGCTTTGAATTCGCCATTCATAGCAGACAATCCCTTTTCATCCCATTTAAAGCTAAAACACTGTAATTTATTATTGCATTACTTTCGACTCTATAAATGATTACATGGAAAATAAACCACAGCATGATTGAGCCTTTTAATTTTCAACCCATATTCATTCAAGAAATAGGATTGAAAACGGGTACTGTTAATAATTATATCTTGTTTCAGAGGTGTGTAGTAGTTGCTTCTCTTTTTTTATTACTCGTAGCGATCATTCGATTAATGACCTAAGAATTAATAAATGCTTTAGCGGGGATTCAGCCGCTATAAAATGTACTTTCTATTCTACACAAATTTTCTTTTAATTGTATTTCTTCACGTTATTTTTTTATAGCTCATGATAATATTATTACGAAAATTTGCTGTCAAGCAAGCATTTTTGTTTTGTTTTTTAGTACCGCATTTTAATCTCAGTTCGGGTTGTACGCAGAGGCCTATGTTATAATTCCGTTAAGGATAAGTAAGGGTGGATTTGGAGGAAGTGTACCCACATTTGCGAAGAGGGAATTTGGAAAACCCTTTAGGAAAAACCAACTATTAGTACCGATCGAACCCCAATTTACCCGTTGTTGGCGGTCGGTCTATCTCGATAATGACGTCTTAGACCATGCGACCACCGAAGCAGGTGTACGCGTAGCTCAAATACTAACATTTCAATCGTTTGGAGTTAGGGGCAGTGGGGTAAGCAAGGTTTATTTAAACCGTGCCTGTGAATTGTTCTCATCACTCAGTTGAACACTTATTTATAAGGTATAAACGGAAATATATTCCAATGTGAGGTATGTAGAGCAGAGCTTATGCATGATTAGTCGAGCGAGTGGGTTAGAACATATCAATGGTACAGTTTAAACAAGATCTGCATATCCTGGCAGCACTACACAGCACGCCAATGACTTAGCAATCAGTTTTAAATGTTATGTCCAAGTAATTAGCTGGTTAATCAGCTAGATAGCTATATAATTATTTAGTTTGTTGATTGTTAGTAAGAAATTTTACAATGTAATTTAGCGACTGCAAGGCAAACGTTAAATATTGAGGTTTTTTTTAAAAATCTTACACGTAAGTCTGTTTTCCTCCGAGCAGCCCAACAGTTTGATCCCAGACGAGTATGTTGCAGCAAACACGTTTGTCGTTTTCTCACAGACGTATAAAATAAGTTCACGGTCATATCTGAGCAACAACACGACAGAAAGAACATAATACCTGTCACTTTCACACCTATAATAATATCTGTGATCTGGTGGTTTTCTGGACATTACTGGGCGCGGGAAATGACAGGTAAATAGAAAGGGTTTTTTTAAATGAAGATTCAAGTCTGGTAACGTGTAGTCATTGTCCTTGACCTTATTGAATGCACATGTCATTTATCGCTTTAGCATTATTTTTTTTCTCTCGTGGGTGTAGGGAACTCATTCGAGTTGACATATAACTTCACAATCCAGTTATGCAGGAATATTTGAATTTACGAAAATTCTCAGATGTAAAATGATCTAACACACACATCTAAACTCTCATTGGTCTGGTACATGAATAACAGGGCTGGTTCAAGGAATTTTGGGGCTACTTGTAAAATGTGGGGCCCCACCACCTTTGTTTAAATTTTTAATAAGTATCTACAATACGTAATACCCCATTCCCTCGTATTCAGTTTCCCTTTCAGTGTAAACTGACTAGTCGACAACCACATTAAGTAAACAATTTTAACTTTTAGGAACAACACCTTTAAATTAATTTCACGGTATTTAAATTAGACTGCTTTTACAACTGGAGATAGTTCTCATTTCTCAGAATTCATTCCCCCCCTCCCCCACTCCCCTCTTTGACATAATATTACATCAGTTGCTGTCTCTCAAAGCTAAATACATACATCTTCTTAAACTCTTAGCGTAAATTGTAAAATGAGAAAATACTAAATAAAAGGTGACATGAATCGCTCCTCAAGAATCTGAATTATTTTGTTATTGATACTAAGTGCTCATTGATCCTTTTCTAACGCTTTTAGATAATAGATACATCTTGGTTCCAGTTTGACTCCCTGATCGTGAGGCTGCATTCGGTTATGCTTGTTGGAATGAGAGATGATATACTTCTATCTTCATTGTACTTTCATACAACTATTTGATACAATCTATAATAATTATAAAAATTTTAATAAAATAACTGTATTCATTCCATAGGTATAAAGTACAATTTTAATATTTGTTAGTGACTATTCAATGTGATTGTTTACCTCCAAAAAAATTTGGATGTCAAGTCAATTACTGTTTGTGTATTTCGAAAATGACAATAGAAATTTCACTTCGAGTCTTGGTGTGTGATAGGCTTCCAACGAGAACTCTGAGGAAGTAAATCTTTAGAATTGATAAACGTGCATATTATTTGTATTTTGGTCGCACGATTGGCGACCAGGAGCTGAACTGGTTTTCACGTACGTATGTGTTGTTTTACCTATACACCTAATCTGAGGAAACTAAAAAATATGCCTTTTGCTGTACCTAACTGCAATAAGGCCTGTTCCACATAGTGAGGATCTGCTGGTAACAGTTACCCCAAAAGCATTAGATGAAGTGACCAGTGAAGAGATATTACTAATGAATATGCTGCAAACCCTACTGAACTATCCCCTCCAAGTATTTAGACTACCAACCGATAAGTGATGACACGCTACATTTAATCAAGTAAGAAGATTTGAATAGTTTAGTGACCAAAAGTTAACCAAAGAGCTAGCTAAAATTTTTTGTTCCCGGGTACAGCAATGGAAATTACTTGAAGCAGGAACGAAAGTAAAATTGAATTTTCCAACTATTTCATCATGGAGGGCACTATGGGGAAGATATTAATAATTTTATGAAAGACTTATGCACTAAACACAAGGTGCATATATATATATGTGTGTTTAGTGCATATATATATATATATATGCACTAAACACAAGGCGCATATATATATGCTTCGCAATTAGGTTTGAAACCAGCTCTTCTGCATAGTGTAAATAAATATTAATCAGTTCCTCTACTTCATGCCGCTTGCTTGAAAGAAACGTATGAGAGTATATAGAAGATTTTAGTGCAGTAAGCTATTGGCTTATCTCTGGTGATATTAAGGTTATCGGAGTACTTACAAGTCTACAGGGAGGTTTCACAAAATATTGTGGTTTTCTATGATTGTGTGACAGTCAGACAACAGAAAAGTATAAGATTGTGCAACAATAGGAAGAGAGAAACGAATGTTTACCAGGAATAGTGACATGATGGAAAAATAAATATATTACTTTCCATTTCACCATAAGTGAATAATTTCCGCGTATTCAGATCGATGATCCTACACGTGTCTTCGAACATAATGTTGGCGTTTCACCTCATTTTGTTCTGTATGGTAGTGTCGTGTTTGAATAAGTAAACGCTTTTACATTCTGTCACATCTTCACACATCACACGTACATCTGTTTCTTCGCCTCATTACATGCAACATGTTCGTGTATGTAATACCATGGAACATGATTGCGACTGTCAAAATGGGAGGAACTTGTTTATCAAGTTAAATAAATCAGGACTGGTCGAGTCTGGTCGGTACTTGATGTATAATCACTGTTGGGCGTCGACTGGTTCCTAAAAAATATACAACTGTTGAATTTTGAGTGTAAATCATAATTTTATTTTGTTAATATCGTTTGAAGGTCTTAAAAAATTGTTTCAATATGTAGATATATTTTTTTATCCTCAGTCATGAACCAGTATTTTGATATTAAAGATCGATTAATCTAATTTTATTAGTAAAAACCACATTGTATATAGAGATAACTTCAATAAAAACTATAACAAATTATACATTTGTTTAGGTGTATACTCTTTTCACTGTTGTTGGTCGGTCATTATTTGGACTCTACCCGCTTTGATTTTTATATCACACGCCACGAAAATGGCCGATTACAGCCGATATACAATGCCTTGGGTGACTCAGACAATAGTTTTTATTGGATCTAACATATATTAAAATAAATAATTATTATAATCGATAGAAATTACAAATATAAATTACAAATAATGTATTCAAAAGATGCGATTTATCTTTTATTTGATATAGTAGAGTATATTATTTGAAGTTTTGGATATGAGGGATGGAGGGAGAATAAGTTCAGACCCCTAGAACGCCCAGAAACTTGGCTTGACTGCGTGGCCTTTGTACATGGCGCCATGTCTGCCTCTTTATTGTCTGAGTAGTGCGTTGCCCTAAGTTAAATCGCATCTATTAAATGTGCTAGAATAAATCTGTATACTAATTGGCAAACTTAACTTAGATCAAATTAGATCTTACATATCTGGCTGTGTTGTTTAAGAGGAATGAACACACAGCATTATATGTTGGCATATTATTGACCTTCTGCCCGTCCCCTTTTTATGGAGATGATAATACGATCAAAACCATCCCGTGTATTTTGCGCGCCGGTCCTGTTTTTCCACGTCTTCGTAAGAATTTCAATTAAATGTACAGGTTTACAAAACCACATCTTGATTTGTTTATGATCCCGCACTGGACTGAAACAAGATCACTTTTTAAGAACCCGCCTCATCCCACGGATAACACCTAACTTAGGCAGGCAACAGCTCAAAACAGACGTCACATCGTGTTAAAGTTTTCAGTATTCTAATTTAATAAAATCAAACGCTGAAAAGACCAAGTATATGATCACACAGAGAACACAGATTGAGGACGATAATTTAGAGATTACTGCAACAACATATCATTTGACACAGGTTAACGAGTTTAAATAGCTAGGAACAATTTTAATTAGCAATAATGATATTGGGGTGGAAATTAGGAAAAGAGTAGTCGGAAAATTAATTCTCTTACTCGGTCAGTAATTTGTTAACATCTCGTCTGCTGTCAAGGAGTTTAAATCTAAGAATACACAAAACAATAGTTTTACCGGTCGTTTTCTATGGTTGTGATACATGGTCTTTCACCTTTAACGACGAAAAAAAAAATTAGGGTAATCGTAAACAAGGTGCTAAGGAAGATATTTGGTACAAACAGGGGTGAAGAGTTTAGAGAGTGGAGGAGGTTAAATAATGATAAGTTGTATACCCCATACTCATCACAAGACAATGTTAGAGTAAACAAATCTCGCAGATTACGTAGGTCATGACATGCATCATGAATGGAGGAATCTAGAACCGTGTTCAAGGTATTGACTGGCAAACCCAATTGGAAGAGACCATTGGGAAGACCTAGACGCAGATGAGAGGATATCATTAAAGTGTAACTGAAAGTGATAAGATCTAATGAGGTGGACTGAATAGAATTAGCTCAAGATAGGGATAGGTAGCGTAGTTTTGTAAGTGCGGTAATGAGCTTTCGAATTCCTTATGGCATAAAGTAAGTAAATAAGTCATTTAATAAAACAGAGGAATAACTACAACCAGTCAACAATATTACAAAGCAACAAATTTGAAGAATAATTACTATAAAAATAAAAACAGCAAATAAACTGATCCAAGTTTCGCCTTTGTCAAGAGAATAATACAAAAAACCGCACCACGATGAGTGTTCTTATTCAAGTGTAATATTGTATTTAACTATACCCGGTTTTCGAACATGAGATGGAGTCTTAACCGTATGATACATTTAAGTTAATAAAATAAAATGTATTTGGAAGAGACAGTTTTCAATTGGAAATTCGTTATACAACAATAGTTTTGGGAGAAGAGATTTTGAAGACAGTTTTTTTTTAATTATAGAAAAATAAAACCTTATCAGGGAAAACCAATCGTGGCCTTAGGCTAACAAAACTAGTTGTTGATTCATAAAATTTGTAGTTGAATTATCAATTTACTTCTGGTTTTATTTAGTTGATGACCATTCCATTGGTCGAATGGTTTAAGGCCTCACTCTCGCAATATATTGGACTTCCGAAGACGGGAATATCGGGGTTTGAATACTGGTTGGGTGTACTGGGGGTGTTTATTTTCTAAATGGCTACCCATTTTTTCTCCACGAAAATTCGTGTACATTTTCATAATTTATATCTTACTAATTTCTACTACAATAGCAAAACGAATACAAGAGTATAATAACTTAATATATGTTTATCCATACATTTCGCTAATTGAGTAAAAATGAGGGGGGCATAATTTAAATAAAATGTATTCAAACTTTCGTAGAGTACAAGTGGGAAACCATTTAGTAAAAACACCCTCAGTCCACCAGATCAGAACTCAATCGGTTAATGAGATGTGGTGAAAAAAACGAGTGTTTAGCTAGGTTGACTGAAGATGCCGAGTACCCTAATTTGATCTCGGACACAGTCACCTAAATAATTCCCTACTTGTGTGTCTACCGATGTATTATCACTACTGGTGCTAGAGTTGGGTGTAAAGTATTAGGTGTTACTGTCTTAGGTTAAGTTGGTTTGTAAGTCCTCTGCAAATATTAATATATATTTTGATATTATAGTCAAATGAAACTATATGGCTAGTATGCTTGAGGTCCGATTCAACAAGTTTAACTGGGAAGGCACTTGGGTGGCCATGGTCTAAGGCGTCACTCTCACAATAGACTAGGCTGGGAGATTGGGGTTGGATCCTATACGGTTGTACTAAGAGAGTTCTTCCTTAAATGGTTTCCACTCTCCCTCTTCACAAAGTGGCGCTTCCTCTAAATTCAACATTCCTAATATCCCTTACACTTTACAGCAACTAGTGCATAGGCGTATGACCTGAACGGGTGATAAGAATAAAAAACCTGGGAATTATTTTACATCCTCTCTCAAGGTAAATGCCACTTTGGTTATTTGGCGTTCAGTCATCACTTACATCCTATCCCTTCATATTATATAATAGCTCGCGAATAGCCTGTACTGGTATCAAAGCGTAGAAAATAAATCATTTTCAGCATGTAGCTTGTGTCACGATCTTAAATCAATTTGAAAAATGGGATAGGAATTTTTACGTACACGAATTTAGCAAGTATACCTCAGTGTGAGAGCATTGGAGTGGTAAACAAAAAGTCACGGGTTCAATTACCTTGTCTAGGTGTCAGTTTTCTAATAAATCAATATTATATTTATATATACATTATATATATATGTGTCACTGTATATATATATATATATAATATAGATTAAGTATATATACATTATGATGTATTGAAACTTTTCTAATGTTTTCCATGTTTTTTCCTGTTTTCCAGGTGCGTATCAACTCTGAAAACGGACCTTCAAGCAGCCATTTTTATTTGAATTGCTACCACAAGTTAGTACCAGTGAGATATTTTCAGCATTTTCAATAGTTTCTTTTAGCATCACATGTTGGGCTGTACGTACATGTAGGCCCTACTAACTTCGCTAATGTGCTAGGTATTAAAAAGGCTAAATTTATAGGAAGTGTATCCGCATTTGCGTGAAAGGTGTGTGTAAATCTATTATAAAGTCCACTCCAGTAATGTACACCCGACTGAGATTAAAACCCCGATCTCCCCATCATCGGCAGTTGATTATATTGTGAGTGTGACGTTGACAGGTTTTTCAAGGGTTTATTTCACTAATAAAGTTGAGTAAATTCCAGAGAGGTGGACTGAAGCCTTAAGCTTCGAACAGTTTCTTCCTGGTTTGTGTTTTGTTCACACTAGTGATAGGACCTGAGGGGAGGTCATGATAAAACTCGCCGTAGATCCTCATTAGAAGAGCCGTGTGTTGAGATGAGCCATAAAGTTAATGTCCGCGTTTGGTCCGTCGGTGCTCTTTGCATGTGTATTTTATTTAAAAAAGGAATATAATAAAAATGTATCCTTGTCTCAACATTTTCATAGTATTACATTTGTCTTAAACCCTAACAAAGTTGGTTTGCACGCATATCTAGTAGTTTAAATCTCTCGGGTTCGATTACAGACACGGTCGAAAATAAATATTTATAAGGGAATTGAGGTTTTTCCTTTGATGGTGATAAATTAATAGCCAGGTGACTTGGAATTGTGTTCACGCTAAAGATTTTTCAATTAATATATTCAACTTAAAGGTTATTGGCTTTACTAAAAGGTGGAAATTTGGAAGCTAATTTAAATTAAATTCCTCCATATTATCTTGTAAAGAGTATGCGGAAACTACAGTATTACATCCCAACTAGATAGCCACCCTCAGGGCGCCCATTTAAGATTCGAACCTCATCCTCCTTGTCAGTAGCAATCCAGTCTAATGCAAATCTGACACCGTAGACGAGTCTGTATTAGAGTTGAGGTAGTATAAGTTTGTTTTAAAGCTATTTTTCTGGCAGTGTTTACCTTAGGTTTTTTTTATTTAAAAGCATTATTTAATCAAATTATCTCACATTTTTTTAAATGTACACTTCGTTTACCTCAAAGGTAGCAAGCAACAATTTTCGTCAGAAAAGGAAATACACGCATTTGCTTCATTACCTTTTTCAGAAACTGTGCTATTTTTCTTCTCACTACCCGCCTCGGTGGCGTAGTTGGCTAACATGCTTGTCGTGTTGAGCTCGACCGCTGAGGATGGGGAGATCGAGGTTCAAATCTCGGTCGGGTGAACTGGGGGTGGTTTTCCCTAAATGGTTTTCCACTCTCCCTCCACGCAAATGCGAGGTTCACTTCCTCTAATTCGATCTTCCCAATCATAATGCATTAGAGTAATTAGTATTTAAAGCGTGTAACCCGAACGGGTAGTAAGACGTGGTGCTAAATATTATTATTATTATTATTATTATTATTATTATTATCACTGTGTAATAGCTTTTAAGATAGGACCTCGGAATATTTCGTCAAGATAAGTCTGCTACAATTCAGGGTAAATGAAGAATACATTAAGTTGCGCAATTTTTGAGAATTATATTTATGTAGTGCCAAAAAATGTATAGTTAGGTGTAATGCTACATACTTTTATCTTGTTTAATGTTTCACAAAGTTTATTCAGCTCAAACATTAAGAAAGAAACTCTACGAACCTTCTTCGGTGGCTACATAGTCTAAGGCGTTACTCTCGAAATAGACTAGACTGCCGATAACAGGAAATTCGGGGTTCGAATCTCGGTCGGGTATACTAAAAGTTTTTTCCAAAATTGCTTTCCACTTTCTCTCCATGCAAATACAGGTACAGTTCCTATAAATATAGCCTTCCTCATCCCTAGAACTATTTGTACCCTGCCTTAACAAGTAATAAAATGGGGTGCAAAAAAAAAACACGGATATAGTTTTTGAAAAGCTTAAATATAGTAGAGATTATTGGTGAGTTGTGTTCCAGGCCCTAGCCAGCAGGTGTTGCCAAAACTGAGTCGGTCGGTCTCGTTAGAATTCCTCTAAAGTTGATATCAATAATTTGCGTGATAAGAAAGCAGGGTAGTTAAAGGTGATTGATAGTTGTGTTATCCCACTCGCCAAATCGTTTTCAAAATGTTTGTGAGAGTTACATTTTTATCAGATGTAAAAGAGATTGGTTCAGAGTTCGAAATAATCAGTTTAAAAAAATTGTTGTATTTATTTGTTTTCGAAATTCAGGCAAGCGATCACCTTGTGGTATACATAGCATTCGAACCCATGCCTGTTGGGTCACTTTCACTTTTATACACTGCTTCACTCTCTCTCTCTCTCTCTCTCTCTTTCTGCTAGTGGTATGTTTGGTTATATCAAACAATGCGACTTTTGTTTTCTTACCAAAGAATAATTAAAAATAATAGAAAACCGCACGAGGAACGCCGAACCATGCCTTCTATTCATTGCATCTCATCATAATCTGCCAAGCCATACAAATAAAATAAAACAAAAAAACTGCAAGGAAAGACCAGTTCCTCTGATCTTGACGGCAAACGCGCGGGGTTAACAAATGACTCACGATCGGTGCAACGCACTCTGACGAAACAACCGACAAGTAATTATGTCTACGGTTTTATTGATTCTAGTTTGTGTTTCACTGAAGTTTCCACCCTATCCTGGTCTCTTTCTTGGTGTTATTGCTCTTTGATCAGAACCAATATGGCGACCCTTTCAAAGCCACCAATGCTGTTCTTTTTTCCCCAGCACGCGAGTGTCTGTCAGTAAAGGCTCGGGATGGCCGTGATTAATGGATGTTTTCCATCTTTTATTCTCCCCTCATTATAAGTAACGTGGTTTTTAGTTTTGTTTTTTAAACCATCTTCTGGGGTGAGGGACTTCGGGGCTCATACATAAGTTGAGATGTTTTGTTTAATTCCTAATAAATGGTTAAAAGACATAAAGAAAGTTTAAAAAAAAGTGTATGCACTTAAAAGTCAATTGGAACCTTTTATTGGAAAGGTTCATTGACCTATCACTGGCCGGAAGGATAGTGTGCCTGATTCTGAAATGGTATACCGGGGGTTAATTCTCAGCCTATTGCACCGAAGAATGTGTATCCTTATTGTGACCTTCACTGGTTGTCATGTGGTCTAAGACGCCAGGTTCACAAGAGATTCCACTCTCGGACCGGTGCAGTAGGTTGTGGTTTTCTCCTCACCTACCCATACTAATGCGGGTACATATGATTTTAATACTGTAATCATTTCAACCCCGTAGATTAAGCCGTTAAGGCCACGTATACCATTTTTACTTTTATATTAATGATAACCTTATATTTATAGTGTATGGGAAATTTTCTGTGATTCCTGAAACGTCTGCTATATGGTGCTAGAGCAAAATATAGTTGTCAACTGTCATCAAGTGCAATACGGATCTAATGATTCAATAACGTATACAAAATCCAGTAAAGGTAAAAGGTTATGCAAGCGATGGCAGGGGCAGTTCCTCTCTTACTCAACCGAAAAGTACGAGTATATCGCATTTCGAGTATTGTGATGGCAATACGAGGAGCCATCGAGTGCAAATAAACAATGAATGTAGGGTAGCTAACTTTGATAAATTGTTGCTATATTTATTCTACAGCCTTTACATTTGACGCCGTCTGTGACGGTTTCTGAATACGCAGATGTGGTGTAATAATATATAAGAACAAACCAAATAGCCTTTTGAACTGTCAAATGGCTTTCTAATCGCGACCGGTTATCAAAATGAAGAAACCAATCTTTGTGCAAACGAACATGATCGCAACAAGGCTTTGTGCAACCGAACATGAACGAAACAAGACTTTGTGCAACCAAAAGTGATCGCAACCAGACTTTGTACAGCCAAACGTGATCGCAACCAGGCTTTATGCAACCGAACGTGATCGAAACCAGGCTTTGTGCAACCGAACGTGATCGAAACCAGGCTTTGTGCAACCGAACGTTATCGAAACCAGGCTTTTTACAGCTAAACGGGATCGAAACCAGTCTTTGTGCAACCGAACATGATCGCAATCAGGTTTTGTACAACCAAACGTGATCATTCCCGGGCTTTGTGAAACAGATCGTGATATTAACCAGGCTTTGTGCAACCGAACATGATCACAATCAGGTTTTGTACAACCAAACGTGATCATTCCCGGGCTTTGTGAAACAGATCGTGATATTAACCAGGCTTTGTGTAACCGAACATGATCGAAACAAGACTTTGTGCAACAAAAAGTTATCGAAACCAGACTTTGTACAGCCAAATGTGATCGCAACCAGGCTTTGTGCAAACGATCGTGATTGTAACCATATTTTGTGCAACCGAACATGATCGTAACCAGGCTTTGTGAATTAGATAGTGATCGCAACAAGGCTTTGTGCAACCAAACGTGATCGTAGCCAAGCTTTGTACAACAGAACGTGATCGCAACCAAGCCTGGGAAATTGAAGTCAAGTGAGTATTTTTGGTTGCTACGCGTCTCCATACACGTCCAGGCTATACCCGTTTAACTACACTAATTAATAAAAGATGAAGAAGATACCTTTTAGAAGGAATGAACCCAAATTTGCGTGATAGTATCCTGATCAAGATATTTATGGTTTGATTCCGCTTGGTTTTGTGAATGGATTTAAAAGAATTTACTTTCCGAACAGTCCAAATATTATACAGGTTTGATAACCATACCAGCGCAGACAAACCCAAGCTAATGGTAGAGAGTATAAATCTGCGTTATGATGGCTATACACAAAGCTGGGGAGAAAAATGGGTTGTGTTCTCAGAGGTCTGAGGAGATTTGTCAAAGTGATTAAATTGAGAAGAGGAGAAAAATGGGTTCAAAGAGAAAAACAAAGAGCGGGAAAAATAAGATAATAATATAGAAAGAGTTAAAAAGGAAAGGAGGAGGGAATAAAGTGGGCAATACGTTCACCCTCTAAGAGAGAAAAGGGGTGGACAGAATGTCTCTACCTCTAGAAAAAGGAGGATGGTCCATGTCTCTGGTCGGAGACTAACTACAGCTCGTTAGCTTATGGACACGCCTACAAGAGTCAAAACTTGGCGAGAAAAGTAGGACATATACAGTCATTCAAGCTTTCTTTCCAACCCTTGAAATTTATATTCTTTTGTTTCATGCAGGTATTTGATGGGTTTTTTTTTAACAATTTTACATATTATGTGTTTAAACACACATATACACAACATTGGTCATCAGCAACAAAAATACAATAAATACAAAAGAAATGCTAAGTAAATTTAGAAAGTATTACTGAGTAAGAGTAGGGGTGAGTAGTATAATATTTAAAGACGGAAGCCAAAAATGCTCTTAGAATTTCTCCCAGAAATATATTCTACCAAGGTATAGTGCAGGGGTGGCCAACTACATGGCCTTTGGGAGCCATAATATTTGCGGTAAGATTGTGGAGAGCCGTACCAACAACTAGTTATACGTAGACGCTGCTCCTATTATTTTAAGGATCCAGCCCGCTTCCAACCAGTCAGTCTGTTGTGCGTAAGAATACAATCGACATTTGGTCGATAACGTTTATTTTTTTCAAGTTGAATGATGTCTAAAAAAAACGAAAATATGAAGACGAGAATAGAGGCTTTAAGACAGAGTAGGAGGGGAGTTAGTTTCTGTGGAAAGATAGACATACTGAGACAGTTTGCGCCTTATGAAAAATAGCACTGGCTCAGTTCAAGGCCAGTAATCTTAAGCGGGATTATGAAACGCATCACAATACTTTCAACAAAGAATTTCCTGTTGGTTCCGTTCAGAGGCGAACTAAAGCTATTACTTTTTTTAGGCCTATTTTATTTTATATTTTATTTTTACATTTCTTGCATTGACAAATTTATTTTAACTTTTATTTAAAGAAGCAAAATATAATAAATGATTTAAAAAATAAATTGAAACTATTAGTAAGGTATGTTTCGAGTGATTTTAGTTACTAAATTTTCTGAAAAATATGTTTTGTATGATTAATAATAACAAAATTGTGTTTAAGAAAAAATTTCAATGAAAACAAATTTCATTTATTACTTTGAAATGTGAAAATAGCCGCATGATGAGTTGGTGTGAGCCACATGCGACTCGCGAGCCAAATTTTAGTAACCCCTGGTATATTGTATCGGCTTCAGCTAGCTATTTTAATCCAATTCTTCTCTTCGGTAACACACCCGATCGGGGTATAGTGTTCCGACTATAGGCAGTTATTTTCGTGAATTTCCTTTCAGTAAAATAGTTTACCATGCTATAATGTTACGGCTTTAGACCGCTATTTTCGTGGTCTGTGACGTAGTGAAGAAAGCTGCATGGACTTAATCATTTATTCGAAATGCTATACAATGTTTTTTATACCACCTTTTTGAAAGTATAAATGAGTGCTCTGGCTTCGTTTCTCCTCTGAAATTAAGTCCAAGGTATGTGTCTTGGGTCGTGAACCAATGCAGCATGTAGCAGGCGTAATTTCGGTCATATCTAGAGGAGTGAGGTGTATAGGGCTGGTGCTACTCTCCTACGAATATAGATTTGTTTGATTCTTTACTGAGCCAAAGGAAAATTTAACGTAAATTATTTTTAAACAAAATTGACTGTCAGCGTTTATAATCTATATTTTAAGCCTCAATTAACAATTTCTTTGTGGACCTGTAGCAATGGTCCCTTGAATAGACGCCAGTCCGCAAGCCACCGGTTGGAGAACCTTAGTTGGAATCTCAAGAAAGTGAGCCTTAAGTTTCAAACCAATAAAAGCCAAATATTAATCTTTATTGGTCAATTTTGTAATATTTCACACTGGAAATAAAGAATGTAGATGTATTTAGCTCTATTTTGCGCAATCATGCACCCCTAACT
The DNA here is from genome assembly GCA_901482245.1 of Timema douglasi. NCBI lineage: Eukaryota > Metazoa > Arthropoda > Insecta > Phasmatodea > Timematidae > Timema > Timema douglasi. The sequence continues at coordinate 169,620 of CABEEJ010000055.1, forward strand.
AGTTTTGTTGGAACTTTTAGCCAGTCTACTTTTGCATCTCGGGCTGTAACTAGCGCTAGATTTGCGCTTTTATTTTGTAGCCACCGACAATATGCTACACTTCAATCATAAATATTATTCCTGAACATGTAGGATAAACGTGCAACCATACTAGCTCAAACTTGAGATTTGTATAGACTTACAATCAAAGAACGATACTAATACTTATGTAGATCCTGTTTGGGGATTACGTACTACACACGTTGTCCTCTTAGATTGAAAAACAATCCATGGACCATTTGTCTGGTAGACGAGGAAGAAATAAAGGAACGCCCGCATTATTAATATCAATCACAGCTTCATAATAAACTAATCCTCCTATCTGAATACATACTTTAAAATCTTTGACATTGAAGATTAAACGTTAAAACAAAAGAGTGCAACATGTAATTATAAATTAATACTCCAAAATTATAAGCCATTTTATTATTTAAAGGCCCATCTCACCACATGGTAGATAGCTCGTGAATCACAGATCAAACCAGATGTTGCTTCATTGCGTGCTTTTCTGAATTGTTTTCTATATTACAATGGAATTGAGATTAGTAAATTAATGTTACATAAAAAAAAAAAAACNAAAAAAAACGGAAAAACTCTTTCAATAATGATTCATGAAGAAAACAAAAATCACCCTTGGATGGGATTTCCTGTTCAAGCGTGATTGTGTATTTAGTTTTCCAGTTAATTGGCCATGATACGTGAACTTTTATAATATATATATTTAATAGAGAAACTCATTAAAGCCCTTAGCCCTATCGAGTGCAAGTCTAAAACCTATTTTGTGAAATGTTGGGTGGGAGGGTGAAAGGCGTGGTGGTTTCATAACCAACCAAAGTATCCTTCCGCGGCAACAATAACAGAAGGATCATGGAAACCGTAGATGGCGCTAGCTACCGGACAGGTCTTGTGGAAAAATCATAAGTTTGGAAATATCAGTTTTCTCGAGAACGAATGTAATTTTTATGTTAATATTTTCAACGCCCCTTCTAAGATAGTTTATCGATGTTTATTAATTGTCATATTTTTATTTTTTGTTATGCACCAGCGGTTTTATATTTAAAAATGTCAATATTATCGATATTTGTTCACTGTTAAAATTATAGAGAAGGTGTGTATATAAAAAGTATAACTTAATCAACATGTTTCTATTCTTGAAAAAGCCGTTTCCGAAAAGAAAATGGCAAAACAATAGAAATTATTAAAGATAAACGTTTGTTCCTATGTATCTGCATTTCCACGCCAAATTAAAAGGGTCAATCGCCTTAAAATATTTAGCTTCCACAATGACCAAAGACTTACAAAAAAGTATACATACAATCTTAAGTATGACGTAAAAATCAAGGCAAAATTTCTCAGAAAACATAAATCCGCAAGCAATGACCCATGCTTGGGAAACACCCCAACATAAAACTCATTGTTTTTGTTGCTATAGGGGTATTTAACCATTACATTCCCTTTCTTTGTTCGTGCCCCATACATGTTATTCACATATTCACAATAATGTTATTATTATTATTAGCACCGCGTCTTACTACCCGTTCGGGTTATACGCACTTACGCTAATGTGTAATGTTAAGGTGATTGTGAGAAAACCACGGTGGAGGCCTGGCATTCCCCACATTCACAAGATGTCTTGTCAGAGGTGAAGGAAGGGTTTGGTAATCAGATACATTTATACTGAGACCGGGGATTGGACCCCGGCCGCCAGTATATTCACAATAATGGAATAGGAATGAACAAGCTATTAAGTTTAAAAGAAATGTAGCCGCATTTTTGGGGATGGATATTAGGAAATATCTAGAAGAAAACCGGCAAGGATTCAAACGAGAGCTACTTATAGATAGCAAACAGGACAAGAGGAGACAGACGCCGTTTTGTACACGTGCCAACAGTGGTGGTTAAGATTCAAATAGTAATTCAAATTTAAATAAAAATTTTTAAAGGAATAAGCACAAACAGAAAAGTCAGCCGCTTCGCTGGGTGGACGGACAAAGTTGTTAAACTCGTCTAGTGTCGTTTTCCGTTGACTGGTAGTTCGGGGTTCTAATTCTGACGTTGCTAACTGAGGGTGGGTTTTATTAATGGTTTCCCCAATATCACTATACACACATGAGGTTACTTTTCCTTTAAACTTTAACTTCCTCACTCTTACCTCACGAGTTTAGTTACAAATGCTGGACGGGTAGTGAAACAGAGTGCATGCAACCAAGTTAAATGTTCCCTTCTCATTAATTCAACGTTCTATCAAATTCAGACCTTACTGATCTCATACGAAGAGATGTTAAGATCCCCCTGAAATGTTCTCCAGTGAAGTGTGAGCTAGCGTGCGAAGAGTGGATCATTATCTAGAAGAGATGGGCGGGAGGGGATTACCCGTGCTTCGTGACGTGAGGATGAAGTTTCAATTTGTTACAGTGGCCCACGTGGGCTCAGAACATGAACATTCAAACCTACAGGGTAACACCCCCTCCCCCTCCTCCCCTAGGGTGAGCGCTGGGACACTTTAACGTAGCGGAACGTTCTCTTTGGTCGGATAATGGTGGTAAAATAAAGACTAGGATCAAACCATTATCTTCTCTTTCAAAGATGCATTCGTTTGTTGGTACACAAGGATTTAAACCACAATGGCTGGAAGATTAACACAATGTACAACACTAATGGTATCTCTGACGGTTTACGTCTATGTAGCTCAATGGACAGAGTGGCCAAATCTTAGGGAAATTTTATTTAAACCCGCACGCTATTTGAATAAAGATGTTAATTCAAAGGTGTTCACTCAATTCACTTGGCCCGGATTTGAACTACATTTCCAAAATCTCTCTCCAAGGTGATAAGTCAAACATGCCATTAAAACACGCTGACGCTATGTAGTGTGTGTGTGTGGGTGTGTGTATGATGTGAAACTCGATACACTCGGCTGGGATACGAACCCTGAACTTTCCGTCCTCGGTAAAACAAACAGGATGAAACGGACGCTTTTGTCCACGTGCCCACTGGTGCAGGTCTTACCGTTAAGTGTATGTTTTATCAGGTTTAGTTAGTTCACGATTCATGTTGTCCCCTACTGTTGTAAATAAATATTTATTAAATACACTACTAGCCATTTTGAAAAGATCAAAACAATTCCTACCTCAAGGATTGATTTTATTTCTAACCAGCTGTGTACAGTAACTATAAACAAACACTCCCACCTTTCAAAAAGGTTTTATACTTATTGTATTTAAAATATGATGCTCATCTAAGCTGCCATTAAAATAAATATTTCTAAATAATTTTGATCTTTGAAAATTGCTTGGAAAAAGGCGTATTTTATTTTGATACACTTTAAAACGGTTGATCTTTTATCAAGTTGAAAGGCTTTCTTGTTTAAATTAGAATCAATCTATAATTGATAGATAGTGGTTATTTCTAGATAACAGATCTGCCATTCTGTGTAAGTGACTTACTCTACGAGGTAGGTATTGGGAGTACAGCTTAAAGGAAATTATGTACCCGCATCAGTCTTGAGAGGGGTTTGGGAAAACCACAGAGATAAATCACATGTGTAAAACGACCCTCAGTCTACCTTGCCTATATTTGAACCTTGACCTCATAGTCACCAGCACATCAGTATATCGTGACCTTGACACCTTAGACCATGTTACTTTTGGAGCGGGTTGCAACAGGTTTATTTTAGCACCGCGTCTTATTACTCGTCTGGGCTATACGCTTATGTGTTAGGGACGAGGAAGGTTATATATTTAGAGGAAGTGTATCGGCATTTGCGTGGAGGAAGAGTGGTACACTCTACTAGGAGTTGAACCCCAATCTCTCCGTCATCAGCAATCTAGTATATTACGAGGGTGACAACATAGACCATGTGGCCACCGAAATGGATCGTAAATAGTTATTGACGATCTAATCCAAGAGTTAAGGATGAGTAGAATAGTTTTGAAGAAATGAACTCAAATCAGCATGTAGAAAGAAACAATGAAAGTATAATGTGAATCGACACTCACAGTCAGTGAGCTCCAGGCTACTTTGCCACCTCAACGAGTCATGCCTTGTAGCATAAAACAGTGATTAATATTAATCCCACTATGGGAACTACTTTATGATTAGACTAAATATCATCTCCCCCTCCTCCCCCCTCCAAAAAATAATATATCTCTATCTTGCGTCATCTCTTGTTTGTATACGCTGTGAAACCTCCTTCAAATCGCACTAGAAAAAGAAATCATACATTCATTAGTTTTGAGTTATGACCTACATAATAGATCTAACAACGTTCGCTCTGTAAAATGACTTTATGAAAGTATTCTTTTTAAGTTGCTCTTAATGATTCAAACAAGTGTGTTGAAGACCTTGTGATTTATTTTAATGGGATTTAAATTGATTATACTTTTTTTTTCCGACCCAAGAAACGCTTTTCTCAGGTGGGCCAAGTTAAGATTTTGAATGAAAAAAGTGCCATTATAATTATATGACATAGCCTCTCAGGTGTAACAACATGCTAGAAATGGTGTTGATGAAGTCATTACTTTAAGCGGGAACAGTATCAGTAGACAAACTAGCACATTAAGGTCATTCGACAATCAGAATTACTAAGATTTTTTGAATCTGTAACATCTTGACAGGTAATTTAACATAGATGGGAGTAGAGGGACTATCTTGGTAACTATAGCAAGTAGCAATGTCTCAGCCAATTCCAGCAACACTAACCAGGTAAGGAAGCCGGCGTCTGCTTTCCATAGGTGTATAATTGGTCGGGATTTTCGAGCCCTCTGCCTCAGCCTGGCATATTATGTTCTGCTCTAGTTGTTACTACAATCGATAGGGTCAAGATAAGAAAATTCTTGATATAAACATTTCATATACATAAATAATGATCAAGTCGTACACATTAACACAACGAGTCGAGATAGGTTAAAAAATAAAAACAAGTTAATTTTATATAATGGCATTGTGTATTACAAAATGAGATATAATCAAATTATACAGATATTAAAAGATCAATATTTATTTATGATTAACTGCTTATATTACAAATTATTTTTCTTTAATATGTTATAGATATTACGCTGTGTACACCTCTTTTCCATGTCTAATTATACTAAATTTCAAATCCATATATTAATTACTTTATCTTAGCAACTGTCAAAAAATGTATGAAAATAGTGGGGAATGGAGGAGGCTACATAATGATGAGCAGCAAACCATACACTCATCACAAGACATTGTTAGGCTAATACAATCTCGCAGGTTAGGGTGGGCAGGTCATGCAGCACGAATGGGAGTATCTAGAACAGCGTCCGAGGAAATGAATGGCAAACCCAATGGGAAAAGACCATTAGGAAGACCCAGACGCAGATGGGAGGGTAACATTTTGATAGACCTGAGAGAAAGGGTGTAATGAAATAAACTGAATAGAATTAGCTAAATATAGGTATAGGAGGCGTACTGTTGTGAGTGCGGAAATGAACTATCGAGATCCTAATTTCATAGAGTAAGTAAGTATCTTAGCAATTAAACGTGGGAAACATAAAATATCAAGTTTAACCCACTATAGCTCAAAACTTTGATTTGAAATAAATGAAGCACTATTTTTAGCTTATAATTATAAACTTGTTAAAATAATGCAGTAAAAATTAATTGTCAATTGACCTAAATATGACATGTTTGGAATAATGACTTCCTAAGATCAACGAAGCAAATATTCGATTGATAAGTACAGTAATTAAAACTAACTCCGTCATTATTTTATTGCATCAATTTTTGAGTTCATTTTTTTCATTGTAACTGTTAAAACCAGGTCTATCAACGACTTAACTTATGAGGATAAAGAAGATAGATTAAAGTAGATATCCTGAAATAGCGTAGAGGGACGATGGATAAACCACAGTAGGATATCTAAGTGTACCCTGCCAGAATGGGAACCCCGATCTTTCCTTCAACGTTAACAAAAGGCAATGTGAGTCTTACTCCTCAGATCACACTCGAGTACTGGTGTAGAGTCTCGCAACAGGTGAAGTTGGCTCCATAATATCACTTGATTAATTTTACTGACCTTGCTTTAGGCGCTATTTTTAAGTGAATCGGATTATCAACGCGTGACTACTATGGGTGTGTTCAGCTACATTACTTTATAGAGCAGTTGGAGATCTATAAGAAATACTAATAGCTTCCTGACTCGTTGCCCTTCCTTTTAAATGGTTTTCCTTCTTAACTCAGAGCACTTCTCCTAAAAAAAAAAAATTAGCAGGCACCTGAAAGGTTTGACTAGCAGCGATTATCATGCCTTATGGACTCACAAGGTCGATGTTTAATTCCACTTGTTTGCAGTGGGAATGACTTTACCACATCCTTTTTTATGTGTTAGACATCGACTACATGTCCGGGATATACGTTTGTTCACACTAATGGCATAAGGATGAAGAAAATAAAATGTGTACGTAATGTGCTTGTATTTAAATAGAGAGGGAGTGAAAAACAGTTTAGGAAAAAAATACTCTTCGAATATTAAGAAGCCGGGATTCAAACACCGATCTCCTCTTCACCTTCTCCAACTTGTCACCTTCAGTTTGACATTACCCGCATCGTTAGTCTAGCCTGGTGCAGTTTGATGGTGACGGGGATGTCAAGGTTTGATTCCCGTCCGAACGCACTCAGGGTATTATTTTCCCTAAATGGTTTCCCACTCTTTCTCCCCACAAATGCCGGCACATTTAATTTACATTCTACCTTCTTCATGCCAAATTAATAGTATATTCAAATTTCCCGACGGGTACTAGGACGTGATGAAATAAAATAGTGACACAGAATTCAAATAAAATAATATTTGGACGAGATTATCTTGGTTACAACCCTCGTTTTCATGAGCGCAAAATAAACCACATAACTATTTATTTTAAATGTCGATGGCCCTTATTTTCCCAGCTGTTGGCGTAAATCAGACACATTAGCCTGGTTTCAACGGTCGACTTATTGAGTTGAACCGATAAAGATCGTTTTCGTCAGGACTACAAAACTTTTTCCGGTCCAATTATTTTATATATCTATTCACTCGTATTGCAGACTGCCAACATTTCTAATAAAATCATCAGCTTTAAAAAATGAAACACACATCGACTTTCTCATAACTGGAAAACTAAACTGAAGATATATCTCTGCCTCTCCCACCTTTTCCCCAATATGAATAGCTACACCCAATGTATGAACGTGAAAACAAACTTTCACGTTATTGGAATCCTATCTTTAATCGCTATAATATTGCTTTCATAAGCTACCTAATTTAGTTCTGATTTATATATTTTAAAAACTGAAACACCAATTACCTAGCTCTTGGAGAAAGTAATAAACTTGTAATATAACACAGTTCAAGAAGGGATTCTAATCAGTGTTTTACTGGGAGGGGTGAGTACTGTAGTTGCAAAGAATTCATTGTAGATACTCCTCACTGATACAAGAGAATCAGAAAATGTTTGTTAGTGAAAAAGGGAGAAAAAAAACTCGTATTGCCTCAAGGAATGAATAAACTAATTTATCTTACAGCATGGGAGTTGGAAAATTTGTATTTTTTCTTTTATGTGGGTGTTCAAGAAACTGTTGGAAATTCGAACTGAATATGATCGATTAACTTGGATAGTTTTCTTAAACGGGGGGAGGGTGAGTGTCTTCAACCATTTTTGAACCATGGTCTATATTTTAAACGTTGAAGGATTTTTAGAGTCGGGAGTTAAGCACTCCAAGGAATAAGCTAAGTTTGGAAGAAAGGAGGTCCAAAATGGCCAAAAATATTTTTACGTAATACTTTAACCGCTCCCTAACTTGCATTTTTTGCACCGATAAGTTTGGGGGTACAAATTTAAAGATAGATTATATCTAGGGTTCAAAAAAGGTTGAATACCAATGCCTTAAACAATCCTCACAAGTTATTACTTATCTTTCCCTCCCTCTTTCTTCCTCTTGTTTCGCTTGCTTCCTGAGCCTGTATTGATAAGAACTTCACGTCGGATTTCAATTCTGTCAATCTATATGTGAATTTAGTTTCCTTGATTTATTATATTAGACCTCTGAGGTTTGAAAAACATGTTCTAACAATGCGGTGTATCTCACATAACAAACAGGAAAATGGATAGATTAAAAAAACACTGCGGTCCAACTTATTGTTCTGAGAAAGGAAAACACCTAAATATCAAATTTAATAAAATCAAATATTATTTTTTGGCACTCGTGTGAGGTTGCACAAAATGTTGTGCCTCATAGTTTCTATTATACAAAGCTGGATCACGTTTTCCGTGTTTAATTCATACATACTACAATCATTGTAGTGTTTTAAAGGTCATTTGTATCGCAAAAAAAAAATGACAGTTCTAAAACTGTCGCTTTTATCATTTCCAAAGGCCAAATTTCTCATAAGCAAGATTAAGTATGATTATCATTGAAATAAACCTATTTGACAATTCAAAAGCTACTAGTCTTTGTTTTTGTGTGTATAGGCCAAGTGTTGTGTTCTGCCACTTGCACAGTTTCACAGCTGGTTGTTGAAAGGTAAGCTCATAATAGCGGCCACCGTCCGTTTATTTTTTATTTGATCTTAAAGTTTCTTATTATGTCAATCAAGATATATTTTAGGAAGCGTACGACTGTAGTCACATTGCTTGTCATATGAATACAAAAAAAGATTTAATAACTTTTTGAACTCTCAAGTAAGATTGTTTCCATAATGATCCTACTATACTTGTATCAATTTACAGTTTTTTAGGAACGTGCCTAGGTAGTTGCGTAATCTAAGGCGTCCCTCTCTATAGACTAAATTACAGATATCGGGGAGATTGGAGCTCGAACATCGGTCGGGTGAACTGGGAGTGATCTTTCCTAAATAGTTTTCCACGCAAATGCGAGTACACTTCCTCTAAATTCAACTTTACCAATTCCTAATCCATTAGCGTAAATAGTACTTGAGCGTATAACCCGAACGGGTAGTAAGACGCGGTGCTTAAAAAAATAAGAAAATAGGTCAAGTTTTTTCCTAGGTGAAGTCCCACTCTAACCTTTCTTACATGCGGGTACATTTTTCTAAATTCTATTTTTTCATCCTTATCCCATTATTGTAAATATTTGGATAGCCCATACGGGTAGTAAGGAGAGGTGTCCTTCTTACCACCACAACAAAAGCTTTTAGTAAAAAATAAAGTATTGATTTATTTTGGTTTATTATCATTATTATTATTATTATTATTATCACCGCGTCTTACTACCCGTTCGAGTTGTACACAACTACGCTAATGTGTAGTGGTAGAGTGATTGTGAGATGAAATGGAGGCCCTACAGTTTAACGTGGGATCCGAACTACGGTGAAGGCCTGGCTTAGGTTTAATCGAATAGTTATTAATATTGACCCCCCTAGAATTTTGTTACGTAGTTTTCCCGACATCATACTGACATGTCTCCATTCACTTTAGAAGTGCTATTTTATTTCTTTAAAATACTTTCTTTCACTAAATTACACAGGTACATTCTTAATTTCTACATTATGATTGTTAAGAATAGTATAGTTGTAATATAATTGTATTTTACAACTCGACACACCCCTACTTTCATCACGATTAACAGCTATTCTCAAAGAGTATAATACTTTACCACACCAGCATGCTTGACGGATTTCAACTGTCTGGTCTGCTATGTTTGATGATCCTGATTTTGACCTTGCAATTTAGGCCATGTGTGTGTCCTTATGCTGGTGAATTTTTAAAACATGAAACCAAAGGACATAGAAAACAATAGTTCCTCCACGATTTAAAAACACACTAGTTTCATATGTACGTGCTTATAATGTATTCGAAAACATTAGTAGTATATATATCAAAAAATATGTTTTTTATTTATTAGACTTTTCCACACATTTATAAATAACACAAAATAACAGTTTTTTGATAAATTATTTTAAAATTATTTGCATTTCATTTAAATAAATCGAATTTTTACGAAATTTCAGAGAATTAAATGAAATAATAACCGTTAGTTTCTGTCTGCCCCACGAATTTTTTAAACATTATTTCAACATTTATTGCTATGATTTTTCCATTTCCTCTACACGCGAATATGAGTCAATTTCCTCTGCCTACCTTCTCATCTCAGAATCACAGTAAACTTTTTTTAGCAGCGCATCTTACTACCCGTTCGAGTTATACGCCTATGTACTATTACGCTAATGAGTTAGAGATTAAGAAGGTTTAATTTAGAGGAAGTACACCCAACCGGAAAAAACCGCAATCTCGTCTTCGGCACTCTAGTATATTGCGAGAGTAGCGCCTTGAATCATGCGGTCACAGAAGCCGGTGCCGTAAACGGATAAACTACCGTTTTATGTTTATTTTCCATCACGTATTATTTTAAACTCATGAGCTATGCACATTTTAATTACACTAATGGGTAGAGCTGAGGAAAGTAGAATTTAGATTAAATGTGTCTACATTCACGTTGCAGGAGGATGGGGAACTATCCTCAGTACACCGAGCTAGAATCCGACATTGTCACCGGCAAACCATACTAAACGAGCCTAATAATTAGTCCCCGTGCTCACCGATGCAGTTAACCCTCTTGTTATATCGTTTGGATTAAATTATAAACTGTACAGTAGTCAAGGATAGAAACGCAGACACCTCGATTAGTGGGTAAACACGCCAGCCACGAGATCCACGCCGCCAGAAGCATCTCAATACAGTTAAATCCAGCCTCACCGCCCCGCAATACTAACGTAACGCCTATTCTACACTAGCGGTTAAAACGCTAGCAACCTCTCCATTGAATGAAACCCTTGTTATCTAGTTAGAAAATAAGTTTTCGTCTGGACCTGCGTTTTGGCCGCTACCTCTTGTGACGTTAAAACCGCCTGGCGGTATAAACGCGAATCAAACTACACCAGGCGTTAACAGGCAGTTGTGCCTCAATGTCACAAGTCTTTCAGCAGGAATAATACTCTTCCTCAAGATGGTATCACGTTTTGCAATGTTTCCATTCACTAAACCAGGTAGTTCATAAAATGAAACCACAGAGATTCTATAGTACAAAAAAAACCTCTCTGGGTACATTCTTTGATTCATAAACTTAACCGTCCTGTTGAGAAATGGTTCGATAATGTAAGATGAGTCCACCAACGTCTCTTTTAACGAGTTTTTTTTGTTTGTTTTCAAATTTCCTCCAACAAAATAAGTTCCGAAATATAGCCGGCCTGTACAATGTCATTTTTTAAACCATTCTGCATAAGTGGAAGCAACAACCGCGGTATTAAAACAGCTGCTAGCTGTTTAACAGTAGTGTTTTGACAGTCACGTGTAGATTCAAGATTTAGGGGGCGTAAGATAGCGGAAAAAACCGCCGCGTTTTAACCGCTAGTGTAGAATCGGCCTAACTGTTTGGCCAACTTTCCCCGACTGCCCCGCGCTGGACGAGCCAAGCTAGATCTCAGGAGGTGCGGTCCCTGGGTTACAGACGGAGAAACTCCCGCCCTCTCTCCTTTACCCCTCTTCCCTTCAGGATCGGTACGAGTGAGTGAGTACTCTCGCTCTCGATTCACCGTTCCTCATGACTCCTGACCTCCCCTTCACCTTGGTACGCAAGCGATCTGGGCCATAAAAACAAATCCAGGTCATTGACCTTCCAGCCACTCTGGAAGAATTATTGTTGTGGTTCCGGAATCTACAGAGTGTCTTGTTACTATCGTATCCGGGTGAGGTCACGCCCTCTTACCTGTCCAACTTCCCCTCAATAAATAATGTTTGCTAGGGAATAATACCTAGTTCAAGATTAAGGGTGCTGCATATTATTATTATTATTTTATTATTATTAGCACCACGTCTTACTACCCGTTCGGTTTATACGCACTCACGCTAATGTGTAATGGCAGGGTGATTGTGAGATGAAATGGAGGACCTACAGTTTAACGTGGGATCCGAACCACAGCGGAGGCCTGGCATTCCACACAGTCACAAGTTGTGATTATTACATGTTTTGTTAGAGATGATAGAAATCCTGGGTTATTTATGAAGTGGCTTGATATTTTTAATATAATTTTCATCAAAATGTAGGCGAAAGTTCTGACCAATTAAAAAGTTAAAATTTTAAGTTTAAGATGGGATAGAAGGGGACACGAGAAAAAGCAAGTATTTTTTGCAGTTTTTATGGCAAAATTTTTTTTGGCCAAAATAAATCTAATATTGCTCCAGTGCAAAAATCGAGCTTTATATTCTTCACATGTTGATATCAACAATTCCTGAATATCTGTTATGAGCATGGTGGCATTTTATAACAAACTTTTTAAATTAAGAAAAAAGTTGTCATTAAATTCCAAAACACCCTTGACAGATGAAGAAATTTTTTGAGGTCACCATGTGAAGAATATTATATTTGTTGTGGAACAATATTTGATTTATTTTGGCCAAAAAAAGTTTTGCTATAAAAACTGCAAAAACACTTGCCTTTTCTCGCGTCCCCTTACATACCACCATAAAATGTTTTAAAAAACTTGTGAAAACTTACATAAGACCCTATCAAACAAACTCGCATTATCTTAACATTTTCTATTGTAATCCTAACCAAACATCACTTTATTTTATAATAAGAGTCTGGATTTAGGTTTATAAAGTATGGTTTAATCTCAGAAGTGAAAACGTTGTCACCTGCTTCGGTGGCTGCATAGTCTAAGGCGTCAATCTCATGTTGGACTAGACTGTCGATGACAGGGAGATCGGTGTTTGAATTCCGGTCGGGTCTACTTAGGGTGGTTTTTTTCAATATGGTTTTACACTTTCCTTCCTAGAAAATGGGAGCACACTTCCTCCAAATTTAAACTTCCTTATCCATAGCTCATTAGAGTAGTTACAGTAGCCCCATGGCTTCTTTGGTGCTGACTGACAGCTGAGGGCTTTGAAAAGTTACCAGACCAAATTATGTATCCCTACGCCGAACCAAATGAGCTGTAAAAACATGTGTTTAGCATCAGTCATTTCTGACAGTCAAAATTTAGGTATATACCTAAATGTTTACTGTCAGAAGTCAGCTGTGAGCTGTCAGTCAGCCCCAAAGAAGCCACGGGGCTACTGTAGTACAGATGCGTATAGGCTGAATAGGTAATAAAACGGGGTGCTAAAAAAATATGCGTAGAAACGTCGTTGCATATTTTATTAGATTTGAATTTTTAACTTTTTAACTGTTCAGAAATCTGCTGATAATTTTCGTCTACATTTGGTAGTAAACGATGCTAAACAATATTAAACAATTTTTGTATTAATCCGGGATTTCTAAACATCTGCAACGCATCTCAGTGATCTACCATGTAGCACCCTTTTTAGGATGGCCACTCATCAAATGCAACATTTGTCTCACGGCACCTTGTGAGAAACGGCGATGCTGGTTTCATTTTTGTCTCAGGAAAAAATACCTTGGAACATTTTGAATTACGCACACGCCCGACTCCGAAGAATATGTGGATTTTCGACCAAGGATATTTTTGTTCTGAGAGTGTGGCCTGCCTGGCACCCCTGTTTCAGTTTATCCTAAGAGTTCCTGCTGTGCACAGCGTAGTGTGTATTTTAGAGTGTGGAACTTTGGGTTTACTAGTGTAGTTTTTATTACAATGGAAGAAAGTGGGGGGAATTCAGTGAATACACAGGACCAAGTTGACTGTGATAAGGTAGGTATTGGTTGCAAATCAGCTGCTAATATTTGTACAAGCACGACCTAAAATATACATCATCGCTTTGAAGGACCACCACAACCCAGACATCAACAACTATAAATCAAACAGTTATAGTTTTTGACCCAACCTGGTGGCGTAGTTAGCTAAAGAACTAGTTTCGTTTTTAGCTAGACTGCCAAGGACGGAAAGATCGAGTTTCGAGTCTCGGTCAGGTCGGTAAGGTTGAATTTAGAGGAAGTGAACCCGGGTTTGCGTGGAAAACTATTTAGTAAAAACCACCCCTCCAGTTCATAAGATGAACTGGAGGGGTGGTTTTTACTAAATAGTTTTCCACGCAAACCCGGGTTCACTTCCTCTAAATTCAACCTTCCCAATTTCTAATCCAATAGCGTAATTAGTAATTAAGCGTATAACCCGAACGGGTAATAAGACGTGGTGCTAAATAAATAAATAAATAAATATAACTTGTGGGTCAAAATGTCTACGCTGTATCTAAACAAAATTCAACGCGATGCGATGCCAAGCTTGCCGAGGCTGGTTTTCTGGTTATGTGAAAGTCGAGGTTCAAATCCCAGCCGAGTGTAGGGAGTTTTATTTTTTCTAAAATGGTTGTGGACCTCCCCCTGTTCCAGTTCATACAGAATTCTTAGAATTTTTTTACACTGGTTTTACTCTTACATTGTAATTATTGTATCTCATTGAAAGTAATGGCAATAGTAGTGACATAAACAGCTTACGAAAATTAAAATAACATCTTTAAATTACAATAGCTTACTCCTAATTGAAATATATTCACATTTATATAGTTTCATGTGTTTAAAGTGAAAAGTCGTTGGGTAATGAATAGAATTTAAAGTAAAAACGATTAAGAACTATATAAAAACTATGATAATATTTTTATTTAGCACCGCGTCTTACTACCCGTTCGGCTTATACGCTTTAAGTACTAATTACGCTAATGGATTAGGAATTGGGAGGGTTGAATTAAAAGAAGTGAACCCACATTTGCGTGGAGGGAGAGTGGAAAACCACCCCCAGTTTACCCAACCGAGATTCGAACCTCGATCTCCCCGTCCTCAGCATTCGAGCAGCTCAACACGACTAGCGCGTTAGCCAACTACGCCACCGAGGCGGGTATGTTAATATTAACTCGTTAAAAATTTACCTTTACATGAGATAAATTAATAGATTAAGTTTGCATGATTAATAACAGACCAAATAATGTAGAAGTTGAAGATAAATGCATTTTGTGATATACTAAAAATATTGTAGCTAAAATATCAGAGAATTTACAAAATCAGCGACTGTAAAGTTACTTACAGCAATAAAAACAGCGTGTGCTTGTAGCGCATGGAGACAAAATTCGAAGCTTCACTTTGTAATTGGGTAATAAACCATTCTTCCCGGAGCGCATGCGCATTACAAGGTTCAAAAGGTAAATTAGCACAGAGCATGTTTTTGTAGCTGTGGATAACTACAGGGATATTTTTTAAACAATACATTTCTGACGATACACTCCACAAAATTTTTATAGGCAGTCATTTTGGTGTCACCCCCTGTAATGGTGTCATCCGGTGAGGTCCACACCCCCCAGCACCTCTCTTGTGATGCCGTGGCGTATCCCGGACAGGTAGTAAGAAGCGGAGTAAATAAACAACTTCACAAGTTTCAGAAACAAGAGTAAAATGATCATGATCGGACTATATACCTTGTCCACTCTTGAAGGAAGAAAACAATATATCATTTATGTTTACGTTGCATAAAGTCAAGGTTCTAACTATTGCATTTGTTTTTATTTCTAAAAGTCAAATATAATGTACTGTTAAACACGACCTTGCATGTAACAAACTTAAATGTGTTTTTTTGTCTCTTTAACTAACTTACATTCTACAAATTTATGTTAAT
Organism: Timema douglasi; assembly: GCA_901482245.1. Classification (NCBI taxonomy): domain Eukaryota; kingdom Metazoa; phylum Arthropoda; class Insecta; order Phasmatodea; family Timematidae; genus Timema; species Timema douglasi. The sequence goes on from CABEEJ010000055.1 coordinate 185,242, forward strand.
AGAATATTAAACACGTCAAGTTGAAGTTATTATATTGACATGTTCAATGAGTAATTTTATTTTTCACAATCTCAGCTTTCTTGGGGAACTTTATTTTGAAATAAACATATCAGGAACTATAAACATCGATTTTAATGGTGATATTAAATAAGTAAACCCGTGCAGCATATCCATGACAGAACAGAGGCAGTAATAAATTCCGGAATTCCCTAACCTATATTATTATTTCATTTTACAAACAAATTTATTCATCGTTGTCTCATTTTGAAAAATAAATAAATATATATTTTGACATATATAGGTGATCGTATATTTAATTTAATTTTCAAAAAATATGGTCCCATAAAACTACATTGATAAATATGTCTATCTGTCATGAATATTGAGCGATATCTATTGCACGAAGAGGTCTGAAATTATTTTTAAAAAAGCAGCCCCTGCGCACGAACATATTCACCTCAAAGACAGAATTTTCAAATCTTGAATTAATTAAAAGCTGGGTCGGAAGAAATATAATGAAGAGGGTTTTTTTGGTCTCTTTGAAACAAAAAAATCGTTGCCAGGGGTAACCATGCAATGTATTGCGTGGTTACTACGGGCAACGCCGGATACTTCCACTAGTAATATAATAAAAAATACTTGAATCATTTTTGGAAAGCCTTGTGAAAATCATTATCATACTCTCATTTCTCAACGTATGTTCCACCTTGAGGAAAAGGCTCGTGTATGCCATATAAATAATTATTATTATTTAGCACCACGTCTTACTACCCGTTCGGGTTATACGCTTTAAATACTAATTACGCTAATGGATTAGGAATTGGGAAGGTTGCATTAGAGGAAGTGAGCCCGCATTTGCATGGAGGGAGGTGGAAAATCATTTAGGAAAAACCACCCCAGTTCACCCGACCGAGATTCGAACCTTGATCTCCCCGTCCTCAGCAGTCGAGCTCAACACGACTAGCGCGTTAGCCAACTACGCCACCGAGGCGGGTGATAAATAATTAATTTCTTAAATTCAATTTGGGAAAACCTATGTTTAGTACCGAAAAAAGGTGTATTTCAGATGTCAAATTTTTTAGATGGTTGGAAATACAATAGTAAATTAGTAAACAAGTAATTGATTCATTTACACATATGTTCATTGTAAAAATAAATTCATTCCGTTTATTACTCCGTGTACAGACTATCCAAATATGTAAAGTAATTGGGTATGATAAGTAAGGTAGAATTTAGATTAAATGTATCCACGTTTACGTGTAAGGAGAGTGGGAAACTATCTGAGAGAGAAAATACCTCAATACATCCACCAGGATTTTCAACCCCGACATCCCCACTATCAGAAAAAAAAGATGAGTCTGACAACTTTATCCACGTGCCCACCATTACAATTAAGAAAAGCATAGTTAATTTGATTCTAGTATCCCTGCGTTTATTATCGTGCATAAAGACCTATGCATTTGCTTAAATTTGAATTCTACGACGTTTTTTAAAGAACTGTTTGAAATAATTTCTCTCGTGCTAGAAATTCCCACCAGGGATGTTTGCTAATTAGTAACTACGCGGCATTGTATAAAGGATGAATACACTAGTTGTGATTTCTCTCACAGATTTTTATTAAGTCATGCTTTGTGATAAAAAAAATATTAATAATAACTTCCTACTTATAACAGTGTAATTCATGTCCGCCCTTTCTTCTAGTACAGTCATACCCAAACAGAGGGGCCGAAAACGTTATGGAAACATCACACTAAGAGTTGCGTGTACGCCGGAGTGCTTGAATCTGACCCCGAAGTCCATGACTCGATCCCCGACTAGGATGTACTGGAGGTGTTACCCTCTCTTCATCCGAAATGGTCACCCACCATATCTACAGAAATAAGACCGTTTAACTCCACATATCTGCTTAGCGAGATAAGGGTTTCCAGGCTCCAATCTCGGCTCGACCAAAATGTGTATAGTTGTTTAAATTGGGGCTTTCCTTTGGGCAGTGACCAATTCAGGGGATCAGGTGGTTTGTGGCGTCAATCTCACATTAAACTGGTCTGGAAATGCAAGAAGAGGTCAAGATTTGAATATCAACCGGATATACCGGTGGGATATAACGCATGTGATTTATCACTGTGGTTACTCCATTCTCTCTCCACGCTAAAAACGCGTGTTGTTGCTTTAACTTAATATTCCCATTCTCTCGGATAGTTATGTAACATTTCCATAAATTTCAATATTTTCTTGAATTTTAGGGGTACTTAACAAGCACTGTCTATATAAACTTATTATATCAGCATATGACTTACTATCACACGCAATGCACAATATTTCGGACGTCCATTTATAACTGTGAAAGAGTATTTTAGCTATTTAATTTGTACCTCTAATACCAAGCTAATTAATGTTTTAAGCTAAGGGTTAGGGGTGGTAAAGGTCAGTTAAAAGGAATCTTACACGTTCTAGCATGGAGAGAGGGTGGGAAAACCACAACGATAAACCACATGTGGACATTCCCACCGGTAAACCAGGTTCAAGCCTCGATCTCCCCATTCATCACCAGTCCAGTTTTTTTTAATACATCCAACCGGGATTAGATTCCCAATCTCCCCGTCATTGGTAGTCTAGTCTGTTTCGAGAGTGACGCCTTAGACCATGGGGCCACCGAAGAAAGTGCCACTTCATTTTAATGTGAGATTTACACCATGGTCCTCCTAACCATCAGAACGATAACCCCAGTTCAAACAATATACATATTTTAATCATGCTGGGAATCGAACCCGAGAACTGAGAACTCAGTGGTCAGACGCGCTACCAAATGATATAAAGTGTCAAACGCTTTTGTTTCCTAGGATTGGGTGGTTGGAGTAATTAATTGGGCCACTAAAGTGTCTCAATTTAAACATATAGACACAGCAGACACATTTTCATTAACAGTGCTGTACTTCGTTTAATATTTAAAGGATAATTATCCGTATAAAAGAAGAAGATAAGAAGTGTATCACGAAATGGAAGATGAATGATAGTGTTTGGGGTCGGGACTTCTCTCAGTGGAAACAATGAGGGGGTGGGGTGTTAGCTCTGTTGGAGAGGTCGTGGACCCCGAACTGGTGTTCCTTTGAATAACATTTTTGAGTCGGTGGCGGCGGCTGCTGCATCCGAACCTCCTCATAAATAATAATACAAACAGGTTAAACGTCACCTCTCTGACCCTGTGGCTTCCTCTACAATGTGGATACATTTATCTGTATACGATTACAAACAACGTGTCTGATAGGACAATCACCAGCATGAAAGGGGGTGGGCCTTGCTCTGGAAGGTCAAGGCTCTAGCTTAACCGGGTGCATTGTTTCTATTATTCAATTCCACATTCTCATCTTCCATTCTTTCTTAGGGCGAATGTCGATGTACATCTTTACTAGTCCCTTCTTCATCCTACTTCCTTAAGGGGACCACCTCGGTAAGCGAGAAATAGTCGTACGCCCCAACGCAATATTTAATTCTAAAATGAATTATTTAAAAATATGATTCACACCAAAACAAAGTCAAAAGATTCCAAAATTGCTCTTTTTCTTTTAAAAAACCCCTATAAAACTTAGTTTAAGTTTTATTAATAGAAAAAAGTGTGAAAATGTGACATTAGCTCATTTTCAACGAATTTTTAAGACAATATTCAGAGTCTTAAAATACATGATGAAATGGTAATAAGGAAGCAATTTCACGATGCTTGTAGAATTCAATGTAAAAAAAAATTTTTTAAGGTGAAAAAGAACTTTAATGTTTAATAAAAAGACTAATTTTAAATGGAAATTGTCAATTTAACATTACTTAACAGTTAAATTACACAACCCATGTTGAGTATAAATTATTATGTAAACAAAGACATTAAATGGAATAAGTTTAAATTGTCATTGAACCAACATATAAATTAACACACATTAAAAACTTTAAAAGACACATTAAAAATGTGAGTCATTAAACAAGAAAACCTATTACATTAAAATTGTGGATTAACCAGGCTATATTAAAGAATTGTTCATGAATAGGATAATATTTGTGGTTATACAATTGAAGCAGTGAAGTTAAATAAGTTAAATTTGAAAAATTGACAATATGAATTAGTCGAAATTAAAAATGTTTAATAAATTTTAGGTTATATGATTGAATTCATTTCCTTAACTGAGTCCCTTGCTCCTTGTATAGGCTTCGTAGAGAACGCCCGTAATTTAACGATGTAACATGTTTCGACGCTCTACGGCGTCATCCTCAGACTACATTAAAGAAAAACAAAGAAAATGCAACTAATTATGGTTCAAGTAAAGGGGCGTTGGCCCATATAATAGAAACATTATTTAACAAATAGAGAAAGGATTAAACTGAAAAACTACACCATAGTGAAGAATGAAATATCAAGCTTACCATGAACTACAGCCTGAATAAGGTGTTCCAGTTGAAACTCAACGTCAACTGAGAATTATGAACGGTTGTGTAATTGAAAGTAAAAATGTGAATTCTAGACTTCTACCAAGTCATAGATAATATAGATAATGTGATAAGAGGAAACTTACGTTATTGAAAAAA
>CABEEJ010000055.1:191282-201815 GCA_901482245.1 Timema douglasi
GTCTGAGGATGACGCCGTAGAGCGTCGAAACATGTTACATCGTTAAATTACGGGCGTTCTCTACGAAGCCTATACAAGGAGCAAGGGACTCAGTTAAGGAAATGAATTCAATCATATAACCTAAAATTTATTAAACATTTTTAATTTCGACTAATTCATATTGTCAATTTTTCAAATTTAACTTATTTAACTTCACTGCTTCAATTGTATAACCACAAATATTATCCTATTCATGAACAATTCTTTAATATAGCCTGGTTAATCCACAATTTTAATGTAATAGGTTTTCTTGTTTAATGACTCACATTTTTAATGTGTCTTTTAAAGTTTTTAATGTGTGTTAATTTATATGTTGGTTCAATGACAATTTAAACTTATTCCATTTAATGTCTTTGTTTACATAATAATTTATACTCAACATGGGTTGTGTAATTTAACTGTTAAGTAATGTTAAATTGACAATTTCCATTTAAAATTAGTCTTTTTATTAAACATTAAAGTTCTTTTTCACCTTAAAAAAAAATTTTACATTGAATTCTACAAGCATCAATATTCAGAGTTATGTGACCAGACTTGATGAAAAAGGGATCTATATATATCCTTCCTCTAACAAATGAAGTAATTTGTATAGGCTCACAATAGAAAATCTTAAGATATTTGAAAACTAGCAGCGACCCTTCCTCTTTACCTTGAGATAAATAGATTAGTATTTTTTCTTTCCCCTCTTTATTATTGATGTGAAAAAGGGTGATTGTAGGTAAAGGACTAGATAGAGTATAAGCTTAGACAGAATAAAGACGTAGTTTCAGAAAATGAAACAGACCATTGTTTTTTAACCCGTGTGGCTTAACAGCGAGTTATACTTTTTCACTGACTAATAATACTAATAATAGAGTAAAATATGTTATAATTGTACTGCAAAAAAATAACATTTGTGTTTTCTTAAAATTTCTTCATAGAAAAATGTATAGTGTGTTAGAACGTACTAATAAAACAAAATACAAAGAAGTCGATTAAGGAGTTAGCTCATCGTTTTTAAATGCCTACAAGAGTGGTTTTCAATCTTTTTCTGTTATGTATTCTCTCATTCGTTAACACTGATACCAAGAATCCCAACAGTTAACAAAAAATCAATTTACTAACTAAAATACTTCTCTTTAGCCGTACTCCTGTTTTTTTAACTAATTATTTATTTAGAATGGAAGTGTTATTTTAAAATCCCCTAAAGCATTAATAATTATATATTTTATATTTCAAGCTGCAAAAGTAAAAACCTCTACCAATTTCACATGCCTCCTAGTTAATATTCATTTGCAGTTCAGGCATAAAATTAAATATAGTAAAATGAATCATATTTGAATGAAAACACTTAAACGAGAGACCCACAGGCATGTTTTGAATAACGTTAGGTAAGAATTACGTTAATTCGGAACCAAAAAGGCCACCCACACATTAATCAATTATTTTGGTCTATCCACGGGGGTACACGTAGACTACCAAACTTTGAAAACTACTGGTCCTCGAGGATATTCGATCCCGCGTCTTTAAATGAGTAGGCCTACCTATTTAAGGTGTGATGGAAACGGACGCGAGAAAAGGTAAGTATTTTTGCACTTTTCAAAGTAAATCACTTTTCGGCAAAATTAATCAAACATTACTCCATTATAAACAAAGAGTTTAATTTTGTCACATAACAATTTCAGCAGTTCCTGAATATTCGTCATGAACATATTAGCATTTTGATGATAACTTTTTTAAATGAAGATAAGAAGTTTTCATCAAATTTTAGAACTGTTGAAATTACTACTCGAAGAAAATTAAACTATGTTCTTATTCTGGGTAAATATTCTATTCATTTTACTGAGAATATTTTTTTATATAAAAACTGCCAAAAATACTACCCTTAGCTCACAATACCTATAATCCTACCTTAAGGCTCTCAGTTCGATTTCAGCCGATGACGTTTCAAAACCATCAAACACCTAAAACCGGTCGTCTTGTAGTGGCCCACAATAGGTGATGAGCTTAAACGGGACACCCAAAAGCGATGACTCAGGTTTGGTAAAAAGGATTTTTTTTTTAAACTAGTATATCTTTCCCTAACCCTAATATATAATTATGATGCCAAAACTGCAAATAGTAAAATAAAAAATAAGCTACCCAATAAATTAGATAAATATAGACTTTAGCCTATCTATTTTATTTATTTAAATAATGTATAGCCTCGGACACCCGTGTTTATAGCTGCACAAAACTTGATTTAGAACTGTACCATTATTTTTAGAAATTCACATTTAATGTATAACTGCACATTAAATTAGCCTTACTTGATTTCTTTCTGTTTGGAGAGCTAGATTATTTTAATCGTTTAATTACTTTACAACGAGTACATGGCCAGGTTTTGAACTGAAACCCATTAGGTTTCCACCTCAAATCGTTAGTAATTAACTAACTACACTGTTATATATTTCCTTAAAATACGAATTACACTATTCGGGTGAATATTTCAATATTATTTCAGAATAAATTCCACGACCAGTTGCGGTACAGGTTTCTAAGAAGATAGATATAATCTCTTATATTTCTAAGTAATTTTAGAACTACTTTTGGACTTCACGATAAACCATAAATCAAGTATATTAATAAAACATATTAGATGGTAAAGATTTTTTTTACATGTGTAGGATTTAACTCTAATTTGGTCCAATAAATCGTTTTTCAAAAAGGCTTTTGCAAAATAAGTTATTGCTCACGAAATATTTCTGTCCAAATAAAAGTGCTATGATTCTACTATACCAATGAGTGGTATTACCCAATTTTAGTTACTATTTTAATGTGTTATTTTATTTTTGAAATTAATATGGAAAGTATAAATATTCCAGCTAATTGGGATTAACAACTAACCAATACACTAATAGAATATAAGATATGAATTTAAATAGAGTCCCTGAAAATAAAAATAGAATCTCTAGTCGTAAAATATTAATTTATAATTTTCACATAACAAAATCAAATTAAAGTAAATCTGATAAATCAATACTTAAACAACCAGTGAACAAAATAGTCAATTTATTTTGTCTCAAAATGTATTGTCACATATTTAAATAAACAAATGGATGGACTCAATTTTATTTGTTATTATGTTTTGTTGTCGAACTAGGGATATTTTATAATCAATAAATGTGATTACCCACCTAGGTGGTCTCGTGGACTAACCGCCAGGCCCATATAGTCAGACTTTTCTGTGGCGGAGAGGTCGAGGTTCAAATCCCAGATGGGAGTACAGAAGAGTTTTTTCTTAAATTATTTCTTACTCCCCTTCCACGCAAATACGGGCGCCTTTTCACTAAATTCTACTTTAATTAATCCTTGCCCTATTATTGTAACTAAATGCGTACAACCCAGAGAGGCAGTAATAATTTCAAATTGTTCGCTAAACAAAAATAAACAAACGCAGTCCACTTTATGTAATATTTTCAGTCATACTACTAACATAATATTAATAAATAATATAATACCAAATAGCAAAATGGAAATAAAAAAGTGAGAGTTTATATTAATAAATAAAAAAAGCTCTGCTAAATTCGTGAATGTACCCTTACTCAATGCCATGGACGTTTGTTTATCTAATTACGGATAACCCGCCTCGGTGGCGTAGTTGGCTAACGCGCTTGTCGTGTTGAGCTCGACTGCTTAGGACAAGGAGATCGAGGTTCGAATCTTGGTCGGGTGAACTGGGGTGGTTTTTCTTTAATGGTTTTCCACTCTCCCTCCACGCAAATGCGGGTGCACTTCCTCTAATTCAACCTTCCCAATACCTAATCCATTAGAGTAATTAGTACTTAAAGCGTATAACCCGAAAGGTAGTTAGACGTGGTGCTAAATATTATTATTATTAATAATCACGGATAGAAACAGAATATGACTAATTAATATATGAATTTCGTGAAAAAGATGGACGTATTTTTTTAAATTACTACGCAATTAACTGGTCGCCAAGGGTAGTAATGCTATATTCGTGTTATGCACTTTCCGGACAACAAATAGTTTAATAACTCGCAGGAATGTAAATGTATATGACAGTAAATTTCTTTTTTAAGTATCTTAGAAAATAGCTATAAATTCATACTTCGGTATTAATAGACATCACCAGCCGTATTTGTATAGACCCCGCCATTTATAAAGATGGACATAAAACTTATAATAAGAAGTAATCATAGTTGCCCCATCGTTCTTATTTTAATTGGCAGTGGTAGTGTTAAATCGGGGAATCGAAAAAAAATATTTTTTATCACGTTACCAGGTAATTACATTTTTTTTCCAATTAAATGAAATACATAAATTATCCACCTTGATATTTTCTTTACTCAATGGGATTAACCTTAATCTATTAAAACCTTTATTATTATTATTATTATTATTATTATTATTATTATTATTATTAGCACCGCGTCTTACTACCCGTTCGGGTTATACGCACTTACGCTAATGTGTAATGGTAGGGTGATTGTGAGATGAAATGAAGGACCTACAGTTTAACGTGGAGTCCGAACCATGGTGGAGGCCTGGCATTCCTCACATTCACAAGATGTCTTGTCAGAGGTGAAGGAAGGGTTTGGTAATCAGATGAATCTTTGCCAGGACCGAGGATTGAACCCCGGCCGCCAACAGAGAAGTCTGACACCTTACCCCTAGACCGTCAGGTCACTCTATTAAAACCTTATTTAAACATTTAGTTTTTAGTTATGATATAAAAAATGAATTATTTTCCTATTTAAAATATTTTTAAGTTGAAAATAAAGAAAAAAAATAGATAAACAAACATACCTCGTATAGGAATCAGAGATATTCATAGCTGCACACCATCTCAAATGTAAAAATAATAAAGTACTTGTACTACACAAAATATTTTGAAAGTGAGGACATTACTAAATGTAATATTATTTTAAGGGAATAGGCTTACTAAATGTGGTATTATTTTAAGGGAATAGGCCTATGTTATATTAAGTTTTATTATAGGAATCATCCAAAGAAATATTTAGTTGCTTTTTTACCTTAATCAAAGATGAATAGAAAGTTTTTTTGCCCAAATTAGGCTATTCCCAAAGTTAAGGTTCCATTTCCGTATCAGCGGACCATATTAAATTCCTTTTTGAAAAATGTAAAATTAAATAAAGAATAATACCAACGTAGAAAGATTATGTTCAGCTTGAGAAAATACTAGCACTATAAAAATAAAATAGAACCGACTGGTTGCATCAGCACACGCTTTACAAATTTTATTAATCATATAACAGACACAGGGTGACCTGACGGTCTAGGGGTAAGGTGTCAGACTTCTATACTGGCGGCCGGGGTTCAATCCTCGGTCCCGGCCAAGATTTATCTGATTACCAAACCCTTCATTCACCTCGGACAAGACGTGTATTAATAACAAATTGTGAATGTGTGGAATGCCAGGCCTCTACCGTGGTTCGGATCCCACGTTAAACTGTAGGTCCTCCATTTCATCTCACAATAACCCTACAATTACACATTAGCGTAAGTGCGTATAACCCGAACGGGTAGTAAGACACGGTGCTAATAATAATAACAGACACAGCACACAGTCCCCCGGACGTAATACACCAGATTTTTTTTATACATGCTAGGAATCAAATCTGGGGCCCATAGCTCATAAAACAGACGTGCTATCGACTGAGTTAAGGAGTTGAACGTGTTTTAAGTTAACTTTCTACTGACTTAATTCCACGCCAATTCATTTCGTCAATATGTCATTTGGTAAAATATTAGAAATGCAAAAAGATAAGCTACAAGGGCACAAGATTGATCCTCGCTGATTCTAATTATTCCACCCCCCCCCCTCCCCATAATAGTGTCATATGTGGCAGATGAGGGAATCCAACATGGTCCCCCGATATTTCGGAATGCACACATTATGTGTGTATGTGTGGATGCGTGTGTTGAATTGGGCCTGGTGTCAGCGACCGAAATGTTGTGGCGAGGTATGTGCCCTTAGGGTGGATCACTGACATGTTGCATTCATTGTACAGCCGACCGTGCGTGCGCCCGGCACATCACCATCATCATCATCATCATCTATTTGGGGTCCTTCGTCACAAGATCGCGGAATACGATGTCACGCCAAAACGAGACCCGCGGTGTTGTAGAAGGTATTGGTAAAAACTATCCGCCGAATGGAGATTATTTTATGACCGTTCAAAAAGTTAACATAGGGAACCCACTTTGGTGCCCACGTGGTCAAACGCGTAACTTCTGTAGTAGGCTAGAATGCCAATGCCGGGGAGATTGAGGTTCGAATCTCGGTCGGGTATACTGAGGGGGGTTTTCCAAGAAGGTTTTCCACTCTACCTCCATGCAAATGCGGGTACACTTAATCTAAATATAATATTCCTGGCACCCATAAACATTAGTTTAATTAGTGCATAAGCGTATAACCCGAACGGGTAATAAGACGTGGTGCTAAAATAAAGTAGGATTGACATAAGAAGGTCGATATCAAACGTCAAATCATATGATCAAGAGTTTTTTTCTCTTTTTTTAGCATTGCTTCTTACCACCCTTTCGGGTTGTAAGCACACGTAATAATTACGCAAATGTGCTAGGGATGAGTAAGGTTGAATTTAAAGGAAGAGAACACGCATTTTCGTAGAAATGGAGAAAAGAAAGAAACTTAGGAAAAACCATACTCAAAACACCCGATCGGGATTTGAACCCCAATCTATCCACCATCGGCAGTCTTAGTCTATTGCGAAAGTGACGCCTTAGACCATGCGGCCAAAAAAGTGGGTATCTCATTTCTTCCCTTGATATCTAGTGTTTATTAATACCGAGAAAATAATAATAACAAAGTTACTTTTTTATATTGACAGGATTTTTTTTCCCGCACCTACCTTTTTGCAGCCATTCAATTTATGGATTTACTCCTATGAGCTGTGTTCTGCAGTTCTCACTTTTTATATAAATTTCCACCCAGCGTGTATTACTACCCGTCTGGCCTATACACATATTAATACTATTGGGGTGGTTATGATGAGAAAGAATTGGGAAGAGATGTACTCACATTTGCGTGGAGATAGAGTGAAAAAATACTATGAAAAGCATTCCTTATTATTTATTACATTCAATCGAGTTTTGAATTAAACCTCCCGTCACTAGCAAACCAGACAAGACGAGGTTGATGCCTAAATCCAAGTGCTCACCAATTCGGGTTTTTAGAGATTAAATGTTGATTATTCTGCAATCACTTATTATTATTAATACCCTATAAGGTTAATAATACTTACCAAACACATAAACCATCCAACCTACAGAAAGATACACGATAACTAATAAAAAAAGGGCAAATTTCTAAATAGATGCACTAGCATTCCCCTGGAAAGAGGACGGGAAAGCTCTGAGCAAGATACAAATCATCGTCAATACTACTAGTTGGTATCGAATCCCAACCCCTCGAGTCAGCCAGCTGTGCAAGCCCTTTAATGGTGAATGTGTCAGAAGCTCAAGTAAAGGGTGTTAATATTAATTACTAGTAGGTAACAGTGGTGTAAAACATGAATATTAAATTTCAGCTACTTGAATGAGTAGGGAACCAAAAAGGATTTAAAACGTTAATTTTAGAGTGTGCTTGGACATTTTATAATTTATTAAATAATATTTTTTGGCTAGATTTTAATAAAGAAAATAGGTTGACAGTCAACTCGTCCACTGTTATTGTTCTGCGGAAGAAAGTAAACACATCAACTCGTCCACCCAAACTTGGATTGTTCAGTGCAAAAGCGTACTAAGTAATTACGACTCTAACTAACATAACATAACCTAACCTAACCTAACAAATTGTATTTAATACAATGAATGTGAAATGACTGAATGTAATATTAAATATTTTGACGACCAACTGTGATACCAGTGCTGTGAAATTTTACTACTTGATTTTGTGGTGCGGGTAAAAGGGGGGTTTACGGTATACAGCATGTGCTTAATACGCTTTTGCACTGAGCAATCCAAGTTTGGGTGAACGAGTTGATGTGTCGGAGGGTGGACCAGTTGATGATGCGTTTTCTTTCTTCCGCAGAACAATAACAGTGGAAGAGTAGAGTTTCACCCAGAGAATTAATTGTGGGTTTGAAACAATTTTGTCTACAATCACTCACTTTTCTCACCCCCCTCCCCCAGTGAGTTTTATTTGCAAATGAATGTAAACTTTTGTAATTCTATAGCTGTTTTTTGATAGGTCTCACCGTTTAGCCACAAGAGACCTCCAAAGAAAGGTCCGCACCGACATTTTGAAATTTTTTCGGGGGTTAAAAAATATATTTTTTAACATTAGCTAAGTTCCTTTGTAAGTCATGTAGTGATATAATTTGGTTCAAAAAGTGAACTTTAGTGTAAAACGTTGATGAAAAGTGCTCGGATTTGCGTGAAGGGAGAGAGGTAAGCTATTAAGGGGGGGGGGGGAAACCCCACCTAAGCTACCCAACCGAGATTAGAGCCCCAATCTCTCCATCGTCGGCATTCATTTCTGTTGTGTGACACCCTATAGTTTAGACCATGCGACTACCGAAGCGAGTTAGTGCAGATTAAATATCCCCAGTAAAAAAATATATACTTAAGCGTTTTGTCATTTTTATAAATATTCTTTGTATTAATTTTCAGTCAAATTAATTGCTAAACTGAAGCTCATAAGATGTGTAAAGCTGTGGGTCTTCTCGGGTTTATATAAAGGTGATTTAGGATAGGTTTCACACCCGTTTGTTTTTAAAGTAAATGACACCCACATAATATCCTAGTAAGCTAGACAGGGAAAGTTGGATGACACAAGAGTTAAGTATTTTATGGTGGTTGGTATCATTGACGCTTTTGTTTACAAGGCTGATGATCTCGACATCAAGGTAAAATGTGTACCCACTACACGCCTATCATTGTTAACATCGCACAGGAGATAGATTGTTATAACTTTAGAGGGGCGGGGGGGAAGTTGACAATAACAAATTGCCACATTCTTCCCAAATTACCTTCCAACGTCCGTTAAAGGATGAAAGTGTGTTGAAACTTGAAAGTAGGTTAAGTGTGTGTGTCATACGTTCTAGAACATTAATCGTTTTCATTTGATAGTGGTAGGGAGGTTAAGAGTAAGAATAATTCGAGATCATTAGGAATAGCATTAGCTGACCGACCATAAATGTACTAGATCATATGCCAAGCAAAGTTATCTTCAGCCGTCCCCTTTAACAGCAGTAAAATACGTCTAGTTTTCAATTTGTGCACCACGTCTTACTACCCATCCGGGCTTTCAACATATTTAAACTAATGGTGTTTGGATGGAGGGAGACCCAGATTTAGCACACATGGCTATAACTTGATTTTCGACCTACCTTTCTAGCAAACTTGTATCAATTTTGGCAGTATTTATTTCTATAACTGATTAAAGGTATCTTTATTTGGCTATATGACTTGATACGTAAACGTACCATACAATATTGACCGTTAAATTATTATTATTATTATTATTATTTAGCACCGCGTCTTACTACCCGTTCGGGTTCCACGCTTTAAGTACTAATTACGTTAATGGATTAGGAATTTGGAAGGTTGAATTAGAGGAAGTGAACCCGCATTTGCGTGGAGGGGGAATGGAAACCCGTTTAGGAAAAGCCTCCCTCAGTTCACCCAACTGAGATTCGAACCTCGATCTCCCCGTCCTCAGCGGTTGAGCTCAACACGACTAGCGCGTTAGCCAACTACGCCACCGAGGCGGGTTTGACCGTTAAAGATAAATATAGATAATTATATATAAAAATTCACTCAATTCCTTATACCTAAACAAGCAGAAAATATAGCCACAAGAGTGCCGTTTAATATTAAATTTTCGAGGAGTTCCACGAGGCATGATTTACCAGGAAAGTGGATTGGGTGCGGAGGGGTCGTTGTATTAACTTCTCGGTCTCCTGATATAATAAGTATATTATATTTTTTTCTATGGATACATTTGAAAGATGTGTAGTATTGTATGTAAGACTGTGTCGTATCATTTGTTTATTAAGTATTGATGGTATCCATTCATGATATCACCATTCTAGTTATTGTGACATTATGGACATATCCTTTATTTTTATGTTCATAAATGTTCTGCAATAAACTGTTAAGTACAAACCCAATGAATTAACATAATTTCCTTTATGGGTAGTAAAACGCAACTCACACAACATTGAAGACGCTTTAGAATATAAACACAGAGAATACTTGATGCCAGACTGGCTGAGCGCACTGCAGTGAATATATTTTGGAATACTAATCGAAAGAGTACTTAATTCCAAACTGAATGAACGTTCTGCAATGAATACATTTGAAACACTAATCCAAAGAGTACTTAATGCCAAACTGGATGAACGTTCTGCAATGAATACATTTTAAATACTAATCCAAAGAGTACTTAATGCCAAACTGGATGAACGTTCTGCAATGAATACATTTTAAATACTAATCCAAAGAGTACTTAATGCCAAACTGGAT
>CABEEJ010000055.1:206575-269602 GCA_901482245.1 Timema douglasi
GGGGGGGGTAGAAAAGTGAAACATCTGGAAGAGTTTGGGTTCATTTGATTCTAACCAAGTATTCTCCACACTGTGACCCCTATATATACATGATTGGTGGTCAGCAAGGCTCCAGTACAGGTCGAGACTAGCCAAGTGAATGGGCCAGCGTCTCCAGGCTAGCGTGCCCAGGAGTGGGCAGCGTGCCCAGGAGTGGGCAGCGTGCCCAGGAGTGGGCAGCGTGCCCAGTGTATGGGCCGGTGTGTGGGCTAGAGTGTCCGGTATGTAGGCCAGAGTGTTCGGTATGTAGGCCAGCGTGTCCGGTATGTAGGCCAGCGTGTAAAGGGACTGGGCCAGCGTGCCCAGTGTATAGGTTAGTATGTCCAGTAGGTAGGCCTGCATGTCTAGTGTGTGGGCCAAGAGTGTCCTTTGTGTGGGCCAGCTAGTGTGTCTAGTTAGTGGGCTAGCGTGTCCAGTGTGTGGGCTAGTGATTCCAGCGAATCGGCCAGCGTGTCTAGTGAATGGGTTGGCATGCCTAGCGAGTGAATATGTGAGTCTAATGTTCGTGTAACGTGGGTCAACACAGTGTGATGTGCTCGAGAACCAGTGGTTACTTAAGTGAATGATACGAGTGATGTAGACATTGGTTGTTATTGTGAACTATGTTAATAATGAACATTTTTGTGACTCCTTTAAATATTTTAATAGTTATTGTTTGTTTTATAGCTATTAATATGTTTGTTTATTTAATTAATTATATTTTTAAGTGTGTGTCTGACTTCTTATTTAATCAGCACCGTAACCCACTATCCTTAAAAGAATTCGCGGTTCACACAGTGACGTGATAACGGCCCGCGATCCCCAATTCAGTCGCACCCGTGTTACAGTAAATATCTAATACTAACAGAAGTAGGCCTACCTGGCATTTTCCGGGGTAACCACGAAATGCATTGAATGGCTACCCCAGACAACGTTTTTGTTTGACTCAAACAAACAGAAAAAAAACCTCTTCATTTTATTACTTCCGACCTAGTTTTAAACGAATTAATAAAAATCTATGGTCAAAAATTAAAAATTCTAGCTTTTAGGTGCACATGTTCTTGCCCAAGTGCTACTTTTTTTTTTTTAATCTCTGCATGCGGTAGATATTGCGCAATACTCAAAAGAAAAGGACAAACAACTTTTCATTTTAATAATATAAATAGATTAATAGGTTATATTTAGACATTGTTGCTTTTACCTCCATGGCTTACTACCCGTTCGAGAAACACGCCTTCAAATTACACAAACAAAGTGGGATTAATAAGTTAGAATTTAGATTAAGTGTACCTGAATTTGCGTTAGGTGGAGTAAGAGTAGAAATTCATTAAGGAAAAACAACCTCAATAAACCCGGCTACATTTCGAACCATCGACCTCCCCCTTACCGGCAGACAACACGAAATGAATTTTATGTTCAGTCCGCATGCTTATTGGTGAGAGTCTAGCTGTGCTATGGCGTTCTTCCAATAATAGATTAGCTTAAATGAATCCATTACCCGCTTTAGTGGCTGAATAGTTTAAGGCGTTAGACTGGCCTTATGATGACAGGAAGATTGGGGCTCAAATCCCAGTTGGGTCTATCGAGGGTGGTTTTTACTAAATGATTTCCCACTCTCCTTTCACGTGATTACATGTAGATAACCACTAAAATGCTACCTTCTTCATCCCTACCCCATTAGAGTTATTATCATATATGCGTATAACCTGAACAGATAGTAGGACGCGGTTATAAAAAATAATTGAACGCTCTAGCGTTAAGAGACAGAGTGGCTCAGTTGCAGCATTTGTTTCAACCCTAGACACTGCTTCAAATAATTTAATAGTAGTAGTGTTTTGGTTCATCTTTGTATCCAGATTACATAATTAAGAGTTTTTGGGTGGTTTAGTTAAGTGTGTTGTCTTGGGTTGAGCTAAAGTCATGTGCTAATATATATATGGTTAAAGTGATTATTTAATACTATAGCTTCGATAAAACGTAATAATTGTATTTTTGTCTGTCATTTTTTCTTTAGCCTGAATGTGAGTTGGAGGGGAGATGTAATGCGTGTTGAATCCCTGACTGACCTTGCTGCAAAATGTCGGGCTAATTTGGTTAGAGGAAGGTGATGAAACCGTCTCAATAGGCAGAGTGACCTTAGACGAAAGTTTTCGACACAAGCAAATATAAACCTCATTATTGAGTCTTGGGGCTCACCAATTTAAACTCCCGATTCTCCTCCGCTGAAATGTGTCCTTGAGGCAGGGCACGTCGTGAAACCACCTGCGGGGTATCGAAACTTGGACCTCACTCGCCTTTTTTAGTCACTGATTGCTTTCTTGACCCGCCGGTAAACGTCCATCAAGGCTACCTTCCATTCTGTTTGCACTGTCATTTATCTTCATTCCTCTTTGACACCAAGGAACACGAAACAGATTGAGACAATTTGCTCACAATGTGGCCGACTTGGCTATGTACATTGAATACCGCACCGTGTTCACATTGGACAGCAAATAATAAAAAAAAGACATTGAATGTGTTCAGGGCCGATCTGCTTCGCTATTAGATGTAAGAAAATTCGCCTCGGTTTGATCAACTGACAGGATTATTGACAGAAGGTCAATCATCCACGAGAAATGGTGCTATAAAGATTGACGCTTGTACAACGGGATTGAATGTGATTTTGGGACTATTTTAATGACGTTGCCTACACAGACTTCCTAAGTACAAACATGAAGGCTGTACTTATTACTCGATTCAGAAGCTCATATCCACTGCTTAACCTCATGGCATACACCTGGCATTTCATTTGACCCTAAAAAAGGTTGATTAAAAACGAAAGAACTGATGATCTCTCTGGCCAAACTATCTTGGTCAACCAAACGTTCTGGAAGTGTCGATTGAAAAATCCAATCCCCTTCCTACCAATTATAATTTAATTAAAGAATTAAACTTCAAAACCCGTAGTTAGGCAACCGTTGCTAATTTGACTGACTCGAACCATGTTTATTTGAACTTTTCGTCNCTCTTCATTTATTTGAGGTATTTAACGTGCAATTTTTGAACAGACTGATTATATTAGTAACGAATTATAACCTAACTTGAATCTACAACAGACCCAACACTCAGTCCTTGGCCTTTAATTCATTACGGTTAAAGGGTAAACCCACAATTCACCAATTATACATTTTTTGGATATGCCAGGAATTGAACCCGGGAACCTTAGATCAGTATACAAGATAATGACTGAGCTAAGGTGTAGGACGATTTTTCATTTCAAATAGACCCTCAACATATGGTTAAGCTAAAAATTGGCCTTACTATCGAGGGACATCCCGTATATGTTGTTTTAATTAATAAACTTATCATTGTATCTTGCACTAGATTGAGTGTTACAGATAACGTCTTCATACGAGAAGTACGTATACGACATGATAAGTGAGAACGGGTCGCTTTCAGAAAAGAGATGCCCGGTCATGTTTCGTTTAATATTATATTGCCTGAGCTATCAAAATCTTCATCGACCAAGTACCTTGTTAACAAGGAAACATTGGCGGAGGATGCCAAATTACCCGTGTCCGTGGGCGCATGGAAGAAAAAACCCCGTTTTGTTTTAATTTCATTTGATTAATTTGAGGTAGTCAACGTGCGCTTTTTGAACCGACTGATTGTATTAGCAACGAATTATAAGCTAACTTCAATCTAGAACAGACACAACATCCAACCCCTGGCCGTTAATTCATCACGGTGAAAGGGGAAACCCACAGTCCTCCAATGATACATTTTTCAGCCATGCCAGGAATCGAACCTGGGACCTTTAGCTCGGTAGATAGCTACCGACTGAGCTAAGGTGTTGTTCACAGTAGTGTAGTGTAGTTTACCAGTGATGCTGAGATAAGCGTTAAAAATTCCGGGCGGGTGAATGTACCAAGATGTTTTTTTCTCAATGATTTACCACTCTCTCCCCCGTTCAAATACGGGTACACAGCCTCTAAATTCTAACTTTTTCAAACATATCCTTTATTTTTATTTAGTATGAATATGGGGATAGTCCAGATGAGTGGTAGGATGTGGTGGAAAAATTCCAACCCATTTTAATAACATCTTAACCTAGCTTGCTTAGGAAAAAAAAAAATTACACAAACGCCTCGAATCAACGATGAAAATCATTTGTCTCCTTCCATAAATTCATTACGTAATATCTACTGGCTTATTTCATAATAATAATAATGAATCGAGACTAATTTATTCGTTTATAATAGACACTTCTTGAGTGCTAATGTCCTTCCTGTCCATTCCATCGTCAGGTTCCCTCTCCATACCCACGGACACCTGTTTAACATGAGATCACTTTGTATAGCTCGATGATCGTATTCTCTCTCCATCGCCAAAGAAGCTATTCCATTTTTTAACCATTTTTTTTGTACACACACCTGCTGAGTATTTGTGCCCAGAAATTGCGAAATATCATGATCGCCGTTTGAGAGCAATATGTACGTAATTGTATCAGACGGATGGGGAGGGATCGGTTTGCAGAAAAATAAATTAAAATCTTCGGTCAGAGAGATTATTTTTTACCGTTAGTTTTCTTATTGTTAGTCCGGTATCGAATTATCAGACCCCGGTGCAGAGGAGTTAAGGCCTGGAAACTGCTTTTCAAACACACAACAATAAAAATAAAACCCTGGTGCAGTCGGTTGGGAAAATGGCCGTATCCATATAGTTTTACTTTTTCAGGTAAAAAGAAAGTATTGTAATCAGATTTCACTCTCAAGATTATGATGAATAGCTACATTCTATTTGCCCACGAACCCAAAAAAGTGGATGTTACAATTAGGTATGTCACCATGTATGTCTATCTGTCTGCCTGTCCATCCCCACAGATTTGAAACAGTTCGATAGATTTTGTTCAAATTTATAAAGAGATGTCATATGGGTTGGAACTTTTTTGTTTTTGACTGTAAGTGATTTTTTTTAAATACAAATATTTCGAAAATGCCTCGTGAGATTTGGTTTGAATTGGATATATAGGAAGTGTTTGACTTCCCAAATAATACTGTGTATTTGGTTTTTGGGTAAAAATTCGTTGAAGGGTAGTTTACAAATGAGTGATTTTAGAATTTTCGAAAATGGTACTAACCGTTTTGTTTAGAATTGGTATATGAGTACTATTTAACATGATCAATAGTATTTTATTATTATTTTTCAAAAATAAATTACTCAAGAGTAGTTAACCTTTGACAAAATTTGAGATATTTTAAAAATAGTCCTTAAGATTTAGTTTCAAATAGGCAGGTCTACCTTTGAATTAGTTTTCATGATAAATAAGAATTTGTTTTTATATTTTTAAAAGTATAAATAATTAGTTGGTAATTTACATGTAACTGATTTTCAAAAATTTAAACCTTTTAAAAAGTGTGTAGACGATTTGGTTTAGAATTATTATTTTAATAGTGATTATTGTGATTAACAAGAGGATATGCTTGTTTTTTTAGAAAAACATTTTTAAGTTTAGTTTACTAAAATATATATTTATGACAATTTTATTCCAAGCTAGAATTTACTATCTGATAAATTTTGTACGAGTGTATTGCACCATTTATTGTTTTGATTTTTGTAGGGGCTAGTAATAGAAGGGGGAGGGGATACTACCTGCTCTGGGTCGTGGATAAGTTCCCCGCCACAGGAGAATGGAAGGAATATTTTTTAGCATTAAATATTTTTTGAAGCAATTTAAAACTTAAAAAAAAAGTTGAGGGAGATTTGATTTTTATAGGGAACTAAACCTTCAATGAGCTTCTAAACATTGATGAATGCAACAATTCATGAATAGCATTAATTTTAGTGGCGGAAGTTTAACACATCCAAATAAAAAATTGGGTTTATTAGATGAGCAGAGGGTAAGAATCTTCTTCGCTTTAAAAATAGCTTAAATTTATTAATAGCTCCCATCTGAACATTTTATGACATTAAGATTGTCAAAGAAATTATATTTTAAGATAAATGTTTTCACTGAAGTTTATTCATAGCTCTATTTCAGTAATAATTATTTTAACTTTAATATATTGCCTTCTACTCGTATATTTAGCGTTTAATTTATTTTAAAATAATAATCTACTATCTTTATTTTTAATTGTTCATAAAAAGCTAATAAAATTCATGAGTCATTTAACTCAATCATCATATAATGTTTTATTTGTGTGTGACTTTTGACATTTATGCTTTATTCACTACTTAAACATTGGTGGAGTTGGCACGTGGGACTAAATTTATTTTGTGTGTTTATTATTGCACTAAATCTTATTCAGACGGAAATGTAATTATATAAAATGGTGTAAGTGCTTATTTTTTAGTGTAGCATGATGGTGGTTGAAAGATGAGGAATATTTTACTCTGTACATTGCCTCGTTCAATACTGACGAAGAACTAAGATTTGGTCCGCAATAATCTAGCGATATATCATCTGAAAAGACGTGTTTGTTTATATATTAAAACATTCTTACTGTGGGATAGTACAGAAAATCCCGTATTTTAAAGTAATTGATATAATTCAGTGTGCTCTTGTAGTAAGAGGTGATACTGTTACTTAACGACACCAGTATATCATCGTTGAGGGAACTGCATGGTTACTATTGGGAAACAGTTTTGTCATTTTCTCGTTTTTGTGTGGTCAATCTTCCATCAAATATAAGACAAGTTTCGTAACGCTGGTTGATCAAGGTTGCCAGTAGCTCCTTTTAGCCCCAGCACACCCACCACATTCTTACATAAATGAGAGCGAGGATATTTGGCAACAATTAACTGTGAGAGAGCGAAGATACAGCTTTTCTCCATAAGACCTGTAGTTCCCTCAGCAATGATACTGGGTGTAGATGAATGAAGGTAGTTTGACATACCAGATAGCTCAGTCAGAAGAGTAGTGGGTGCTCTAAATCAAAGGGCAAAGGTTCAAATCACTGTCTGCGCTACTTTTTTTTATATGTATATATTACAGTCCAATAATGAAACTGCTCATTTCATGAAATGGGCAAATTTCTACTCATTCCATAAGCTGGCTTATTTGCATAACCATTTCACATTTCTGGGTAAAAATCAACTCTTGTCTATTTTATAAACTGGAACTTATTGCACTATCTACTACAAGCTTCACTGAAAACTTATTGAAGATTAGATATTAAACTAGCCTAACTTAACCTAACCTTCCATTCTAAAACGATTAAAAGTTAAATTAACGTAACGACCAAACCTGTTCTTCACGTGTCCATTTCATGGACTGGGAAAAAACTCTTCCAGTTCATGAATTGGGTAACGATTGGAGCTTCCCAGTCCCTATTTTTTTGCCCTGTTCGGGAAATGGTCACGAGAGGGAGGCTAGTTCAGAGAGTGATCAGAAATTTGCTCGGTTCATAAACTTGGAAAATTCACGAATGGGGTGTAACATATACAAGTGAGGACAAGTTAGGATGTTAAAAAAAATTAAGCTGTAGTTCTACTCTGTTTGAGATTATTTATACTTATATCAAAAAATGATAAAATTATGACCAATTTTAAAAGTTAACGAGTGAAAATTGTGTGATTCAATATTTCTTGACTATACCTTTCTAAAAAAAAATAGTGCCACTTTTATTTTAATATTGAGTAACTAGTGTTAAATAAATGATATACAATCTATGTTAGGAGACAACTCTCTTACACTAATTTAGTTTTAAATGACGACCATCTCTATTGCAGTTTCACTTTTAGGAAATTTCATTAACTCTTTATAATAAAAGGACAAATTGGGTTTCTTCTTAATTTATCCTTAATTTTTCGTTTGATATGTGTCTATAAATGATATAGAGACAGACTCTTTTGAACGTTTATGAAGCAGCCTCTCCCAAGGTTAAGGGCGGGAAAGAGAAACTACAAAAGACGACCGTCTTACCCCCTCCCCTCCAACACATTTCTTTCATTACGAAAATGATTTGCAAAAATATTACTTTCTGACCTTGAGACTCTGACCACATACTTGTAGTAAAAACGGTTTAAGTGCACATTAAAAAACAGAAGTGATAATAAGTTATTTGTAGGCTGCTACCTCACCTTTCCCGATAATTGTTTAAAAAAAATATATTTTAAGAAGGCTTCTAAAATGCTTTTCCTTTATCAAATAATATTATGAAACTTGTTACTACATTTATATCGCGCATTGACTAAAAATAAAATAAAATAAAGATAAAAATAAAATTACAATTTTGCTTTAAAAGAATGTATCAAAAAAGTCTTAAAGAGATTCAAATAAGAAAAATAAACAAAGATTATATTTGATGGATTGTTTTGTTGTTATGTTTTAACATAAGGGTTATTTAACGAATGCATCTTCAGAGGGTATAGATGAGAAGGATAGTTAAAATAAATGCACCCGCAATATCCTAAATTATAGATGGCTAAAATCTCGGCGATAAATCATGAATGTGGGAAACTATGCCCAGCTAAACTGGGTGAGATTTGAACCTCGATCTCTCCTTCAAACCAGTATGAATCACTCCATATATCGCGTGACCACCAGTACTGGTGAGTGGTGAGCTATCTGTTCGAATTAAATCAACCTATGGTAGTTATGTTAGAATTTATCTGTCGTGGCAAAGCTATTTTTTGTAGGTTGGTCAACCTCCAATAATTAGAGAGGGTTTGATTAGAAACTTCAGTATTCACTTAATGCAAAAAGCAGGGGGAATACATTTAGCTCAGAACTCACTCAGAATAAGGTTTATGGCATTAACCATATTTAGCATGTGTAAAAAACAATTACTGTACATAATATAATTCTGGATAAAAGGGCAAGACTTATAGTCGAAGCGCCATAGGAGGACCCTTATCCGACGGTTAAAAAAAAGCAACCTAGTCCACACCCATACTAGAACCCGACCTGTATCTAGTGCCAGGTCGCAAAATACTGGAATGCCAATCAATGGTAGGGAGGTTAAGATTTAAATCTTGGCCAGATATACTGGAGGGTCGTTTCTCACATTTGATTTATCAATGTGGTTTTCCCATACAAATGCGGGCATACTTTGTCACAAACAACTCTCTCTATGTCTATTATCATTCAGACTAATCTATGAATAACCTTATGCTAAACTTTTTTAGTATGCTTATTTTATTCAATGTATCCTTATGCCGAAAGGTGTATTTTAAAGATGTTAATTTTGATCAATATAATGAACACTTTTGTTCACATCGGCTAAAATGTATTTCATTTAAGGTCTAAAAGGTTCTTCCTATAACTGTCTGGCTATAGCTTGAACCCTCTAATGATCCTGTACAAGACCACTGGGAATACATATACTGTCTGTATCCGCGGCTGGGATTGAAACCCCACGCGCGTGGACGCCAAGCGTTTGAATGTGTCACGTCGCGTGAGAAATGGAATCTGCCCGTAAGTGACATGAGCTTATTTACTCAGTCGGCTGCACATCCCGCTCTGATAACTTGTGGTGGACTGGTGGGTACACCCCGACCACGGTAAGTTCGTACGTGATGTAATCAGATGGGTTGACGTAAATTCCACCCTGAAGATTTTAGGACCCCAAGCTCCTATGTGAATTCCGTCCTGTTATTAGTAAAGATACTGGTGTAAATTACGACCCGTCTTAAATTAATTTTTTTAAACACTTCAATTTGATTTTAATGTAATTCCTTAGGTTTAAAATATGTAATAACTTGGTAGGTAAAAATCATGTGCTTATATAATCAGTAGGTTCAGAAAGTGCACGTTAAATATCAAGTAAATAATAAAGTAGATAAAAAAAACTATTACGACATTTATTAAGTTTATTCTCCCGCAATCGTTTATGTATCCTTATACTTTTTTATCATCAGGAATTTAAGCTCATATAAACAACTCATAACAAAGAATCATCAAATAATAATACAAACTAGAGATAATCGTTTCTGCACTACGTTGATGAAATTATTATTTTTTGTAAACTTGACCCCTGTGGTCATGTTGAAATGAAAATTTCAAATGTAACGAATTTGTTTTCTTTACTATATTGCATTAGATATCATTTATTATATTAATTGTTCTTTATCTAAGGGAATATTCGGGAGGGACGCAATTTACAGCACCCTAAAGGCCGATACACACAGAATGCTAAGCTAAGCTAGCAATGAGTGTGAAACCAAACTGACAAAATATTAGCACAGCTTAGCTTAGCTTAGAATTCTGTGTGTATCGGCCTTTATAATGACGAGATGGAATTTACTTACACCCTAGATTATAATAATGGGACGTAATTTACATAAAAATGTATTCAAACGGGATGGTATTTACCAAAACCCAATCTGGCTTGGAGTACGGCGGGAACGTTTAAATGTTGATACAAGAATTTATAAATAACTAATCGCCGCATCGATGGTCAAGTCGTCTAAATATCAAGCTCATTTAGTCTGGTTTACCGGCGACATAGAGGTTGGTGTTCGAATCTAAACTGGGTGTACTGAAGATGTGTTTGTTCTAAATGTTTTACCATCTTTCCTTAGTGAAAATGTGTGTACAAATCTACTAAATTTAACCTTTTTTTCATGCCCGTCTCATTGACGTAATTAATACATATGCGTATAGCCCGAAAATCTACTTTTACTTTTAACACCGGGTCTTACTATCCATTCGAGCTATACTCATTTATACTAATAATTTTAATATGTTAGGGATGAGGAAGGATAAATGTAGAGGAAGAATACTTGCATCTGCGTGAAAGGAAAGTGGAAACTTTAGGAAGAACCACTCTCAGTACACCTTATCATGATTCGAACCCCAATCTCACCATCATTAGCAGTCCAGTCCATTTCGAGAGTGACGCTTTAAACCACGCGGCCACCGAAGGGCTAAGTTTGCGAGTAGGAAGGCTACCAAGAGACTGTGGGGGGAGGGTGAGGGGGGGGAGGGACGATGCAGACTGTACACATTATTTCATGACAGACTGTGGTGGTCACGCGGGTTTAGTGTTAGGCTCATCAAGTCTGTTTTACCAGTGACAAGAAGGTGGGATAAAATCCTGGCCGGATCTACCAAGAGTATTTTTTTTCCTAAATGATTTCCCACTTTCTCTCTTCACATAAGTATTGTTATATTTATTTTTAAATTCTACCTTCCTCCCCTAGCCCTTAGTGTAGTTAAAATATGGATAGTCCAGACAGGTTGTGAAATGGCATAAATAAAAAGGTTCCATGCACACAGTTTTAATTTATCACTGTGAAAGGGAAAACCCACATTTAATCAATTACTATGCATTTTTCGACCATGCCAGGAATCTGACTCTAGACCCTTAGCTCAGCAAATATACACGCTACCAACTGATCTAAGGTGTCGGAACACGGTTTGAAAGATCTTTACAAAAAAAAACATGTATTTTAAAGTAATTTTTTTAAATTTAATTATATCATATTTGCCAGATTTTTAAATAAAATTAAATGTGAAAATAATGTTGAAATGCAATCTTAACGTCTAATGATACGATACGATACTTAAAATTGAAAAACCAATCACATCGTGAAAAAAGACGTTACAAAATAAAATAGCTAAACAATAAATTAAATTGGTTATTTTACATGATGCATTCCAGAGGAACATTTTTGTACGTATAGGCCTACACCTTTAAAATAAAACACAAGTTTAGTTTGAACATTATAATGTAATGGTATGTTTATCGTGAATAAAGAAGTGAGTATACATTTATTTATTGTTTACCATAAATCTAACAAGTGAGACTAGGACACATTAAAAAAGACAACCATGTAATATTATTATTATTAGCACCGCGTCTTACTACCCGTTCGGATTATACGCACTTACTATAATGTGTAATGGTAGGGTGATAGTGAGATGAAATGGAGGACCTACAGTTTTACGTGGAATCCGAACCACGGTGGAGGCCTGGCATTCCCCACATTCACAAGATGTCTTAGTCAGAGGTGAAGGAAGGGTTTGGTAATCAGATATATCTGTGCCGAGACTGAGGATTGAACCCCAGCCGCCAGCACATAAGTCTGACACCTAACCATGTAACAAATTATTCATACTATACATGCGTTTTTTTAGTGTTTTTTTATAATTATTGTAAATACATTTGATCTTGCCACGAACGTACTATAGCTGTACACTGATGACTAGTATCTTAATGACACTATCGCTAGACGAAGGTACTGGAAACTTTCCGGTAACGTTCACGTGTTTAGCAGCCGGGTTTTACACTACCGCTACCCAAACTACTTCATTGCGACGAATCAGATATTTCGAGAACAATCTACATGTCTTGTTCAAAACACAACTAATAGTAGTTCTGTGAACATGTTCAGTGCTAAGATAATTTCTCTTGGAGTTGAAGTTGCTATCAAGCTGGAATGAAGATAAATTAAACTGTATCCAATGATAAATTAAATTATTCGTTTATAATTACAGTTGTTCACGAGGTTTAAGACGTGAGTCTCATAACATATATATATATATTTTTTTAAATAGGCTCTAGGTACCCGATAGATGGCCTACAATTATAAATTAAAGTCTCTTAAGATGAGTTATTAAACTAAAAACCTTTTGAGCAGTCTCTATTTTGAAACGGATAACAAAAAAAGCATTTACAAACTTTTTCGGTATAGTTTCAAAGAACGTTCCTTAATAATTTCGCTAAAACATTCAGACAGACAGGTGAAATGCCAAATACTTAAGTTAAAACAGTACCTCGCTAATCTCGGTCAAATACTCCTAAGTGCCCATCCAACCTCAATTTTTTTTTTTAATTCAAACTTCTACTACAGCTTCCAACTCCGCTCTGAACAGGTGATTTATTTTATCCTCGTGCTTGCATTGCATGTTCACCCAGCTATGGGGGTAGGGACATATTCTCCGACAAAAATTGAATCTGCTTATACATCATTCCTATCAAGAGGTATCTGCAATAAGGTTGGTTATATCTTCTAGAACCGAGATAAAGTGAATATAATTAGTGTAATCAGAATTTAGGATTTTGTGCCACGTAAATTTGTACAAGTTTCCCTCGTATTTTTTATTACTTAGTGTACACTTAATTAACCTAAATTTAACCTAAAAGGTTGCCTATACAAGCTACACTATGGTCTAGCTTATAAGATAGAGCCATAGTGTTATCGGCTAAGGTAAGAACTTTCAGGGTAAATGGCGAGTACATCAGTGCATAATTATGAAAGTCTAGTATTTCTTTAATATCAAACCCGCCTCGGTGGCGTAGTTGGCTAACGCGCTTGTCGTGTTGAGCTCTACTGCTGAGGACGGGGAGATCGAGGTTCGAATCTCGGTCGGGTGAACTGGGGGTGGTTTTTCCTAAATGGTTTTCCACTTTATCTCCACGCAAATGCGGGTTCACTTCCTCTAATTCAACCTTCCCAATTCCTAATCTATTAGGGTAATTAGTACTTAAAGCGTATAACCCGAACGGGTAGTAAGACGCGGTGCTAAATATTAATATTTAATATCAAATAGGCTTAGTCCTAGGTATTTTATTCAATTTTAACCCTTCTTTATAAAAACTTGTTAGTAGGGAGGTAGGTAATATTAATAATCTAATATCTAGGGATGAGAAGGATAGTTTAGAGGGAACGTACCCGCATTGGCGTGAAAGTATGACGGGAAAATCTGCAATGAAAATCACAGATTGTAAGCCCTTATAAGCGCAGGCGACTGAAATAAATTAAAACCCGGAGCTCGTAGTTAAAGGTAATTAAGTCCAAGGCAAGAACACCTTAAGCTGCGTCAAGACTAGCGAGCCAAGCCTCGAGCCGAACCACGTCGAGAGTGGAACATTAACATTCTTGCGAGCCATATTTTGCTTCATAAGATTATGTACTTCAGTAGATGGCACATGCAATGAATAGGGGAAAATCAAAATTGGCTACCACGGAATACTTTATTTACACCTTGCAACAAATAAAATAAAAAAGACAGGACAAATGGGGGGAGGTGGTGGGGGGCAAACTCATATGTACTTACTTAAGGCGAGCGAAATATAGTGGAAATTATTTGCTTCACTAACTTAAATTTCAAGAAACTGGTGTTACAAAAACTTAACTCGAATGTCACCATGTGATTAAGCATTTAATTATTTCGATTGAGCCAAAAGTGAAAAATTAAAGTTCACGTTTAAGGGAATCCATAAGAGTGCAGGAAAGATTCGCAATAGACTAGACGTCAGATGACGATGAGATCGGGGTGATCGGGGAACAAATTCTGGTCGGGTGTACTAAGGATGTGTTTCCCTAAATGGTTTTCCACTCTTCCTACAAGCAAATGCCGGTGCACTTACTCTAAATTCAACCTTCCTAATTCCTAATATATTAGCGTAATTAGTACATATTCGTATATTCCAGATGGGTAGTAAGACGTGGTTATAAAATAAAACTTTAAGTTAATTATAGGCAGAATAACATAAGGCAAGTGTCGTTACGCTGAATACTTCATTTTTTTATCCTCCCAGCGCATTTTAATACCATTATGAGCTATACGCGCAGGAGAAGAGGTGGAAACCAATTAGGGAATAAACACCCTCAGTACACCTGGATGGGATTCAATCATTGACCTCATTGTCACCAGCAAACCAAATAGCATGAACCCGACATTTTGTTTGAGATCCCATTGATACGGGTGTAAAAATACTCCATGGCTTCAACCCGCAAGCGAGCTATATCGGTCGAGTGGCCGCCACATGTTGGTGAAGATAGTGCCAAGATTTGTTTAGAAAGGGCATCATGTGGTCAGCACAACAAACCCTCCAGTCGTTAATCTCAGTTTTATAGACAGGAGCTGCTACTTCTTTGTTTGAGTAGATCCACAGCTGAGTTGACCACGTTCCAGACTCACTGCATCACAGAAAGTTCTGGAAGCACCGGGAATCAAACCCTGGACCTCTGGATCTGTAGCCAGGATATCGGACCACTAAACCACAGAGGCGGTTCAGTATAATTAATACAATTTTACACTATTATTATTATTATTATTTAAAAGGTGTTTATACCACCTACCAGAAGTGACAACTGAAGATCATACATATGACTTTACGTATGGATATATGGAAGTAATTTTAGAAGGCCTAACTTTTCTAAATGTTGCTTACTGTTATTCCTACCGCACTCTTGCTATGTACAACAGACGTACAAAATCCACGTCATAGACCACACCTTAAGACAATAAATATAACCGGCAAGAGTTATGGTTGTAGCACGCCATTATTTTTCCTCCATTACCGAATGCGTTTAAAATACGGTTATTATTATCAAAATAATATTATGATAAAAGACGTGGGGAAAACGTTTCGATCACACCTGTTAAAAAAAGCTCCAATGCGTTATAAGAAGTCCGAGGTTGAGCAGCAAAACGGTACGACTAGAAGTAAACGCGTAGCTTCTACTTGTGACGACATACTAATTACACCTCCCATAGGATCCTGTGCTCAGTAGCCATCACTTCACCGCAACATAAAGTTCACGCATGCGTATCACAAGTCATGACGGCTGTACCACTTTTAAAAACACTTTATTATGATGATGTTAGGATGAATGTTCGCTTAGCATTTGCATATAGGTTTAGAATAAGTGAATCTATCCAGAGCAAGACTAAATAGTTATTGTGTGAATGGCCAAAAGGGTGTATGCACATCAAGAATAATATACGCTCCAATTACAGTAATAGGCAACCACGTCCATAGAAACGTGGGGGTTGGGGGTCTGGACTCCCTCCTCCCCTTGAAATAATCGGGTCCCAAAGGATTATTTTTTAGCCCCGCGTCATACTAACCCACTTGGAATATACGCTTATGTACTAACTAGCTAAATGCTCATTCTTCGAACGGAATATTGTGTTATTATGTATTTTTGGATGAAATTGAGGAATTTTTGTTTGAAGCTTAATGGCATGGTTCTTAACGATACCCGAAAAACACCGTGAGGAGGTGACCATGTATCGTTTCTCATGTGGGGTTTTATTTTCAACAAGCCCCCTTGCCTACTGACTGGGGCGTTATCAACTGAGCAAGGTTGTACAGGTATCCCCCCCTTCTCACCACTCTCCACCACCTCCACCACCAACACTACAAACACCATAAAATTCAGCAAAATATAAACTACAGACGTCTACCGTTTCTTGTAGTTGCATATTAAAACGTAATTACATATTTTAATTAATTGTTTGTATTAATTTTATTCCACCCCTTAGAAGCATCTACGGGGTTAAAAATAATATCTATATTTTTAGAAGGCATTATTAGAACAAATTTATCGGATTATTACCCTCTAAACGCTTAAACAGAGCTTATAATATATATTGTTGATTAGGATAGTCACACTGATATTCACCCCCTTAGTCACAAAACATCGGAATGAAACATCTTTTCTTTTCTTAATTAGCTTATAAGGAACACCTGTGCCAAGTTTCAGCCCTCTAGCTTTGTGGGAAGAGTGTAATAATTAGTGATGAGTGAGTGAGTGAGTGAGTGAGTCAGCCAGTCAATCAGGGCTTTCGCTTATATATATATATATATAAACCATTTTGGAAAAATATATATATATATATAGAGAGAGAGAGAGTGTCAGCCAGTCAATCAGGGCTTTCGCTTATATATATATATATATATATATATATATATATTATAAGCTCTGTTTAAGCGTTTAGAGGGTAATAATCCGATAAATTTGTTCTAATAATGCCTTCTAAAAATATAGATATTATTTTTAACCCCGTAGATGCTTCTAAGGGGTGGAATAAAATTAATACAAACAATTAATTAAAATATGTAATTACGTTTTAATATGCCCTGATTGACTGGCTGACACTCTCTCTATATATATTTTTCCAAAATGGTTTTCCACTCTCCCTCTAAGAAAATGTAGGTACACTTCCTATAAATATAGCCTCCCTCATCCCTCAAACCACCTCTCTCTCTCTCTCTCTCTATATATATATATATATAGAGAGAGAGAGAGAGAGAGAGAAGGGAATTTTTCCAAAATGGTTTTCCACTCTCCTTCTAAGAAAATGTAGGTACACTTCCTATAAATATAGCCTCCCTCTATATATATATATAGAGAGAGAGAGAGAGAGAGAGAGAGAGAAAGAGAGAGAGAGGTGGTTTGAGGGATGAGGGAGGCTATATTTATAGGAAGTGTACCTACATTTTCTTAGAGGGAGAATGGAAAACCATTTTGGAAAAATATATATAGAGAGAGAGAGAGTGTCAGCCAGTCAATCAGGGCTTTCGCTTATATATATATAAGCGAAAGCCCTGATTGACTGGCTGACTCACTCACTCACTCACTCACTCATCACTAATTATTACACTTTTCCCACAAAGCTAGAGGACCTAAATTTGGCACAGGTGTTGCTTATAAGCTAATTAAGAAAAGTAAAGATGTTTCATTCCGATGTTTTGTGACTAAGGGGGTGAATATCAGTGTGACTATCCTAATCAACAATATATATTATAAGCTCTGTTTAAGCGTTTAGAGGGTAATAATCCGATAAATATATATATATATATATATATAGAGAGAGAGAGGTGGTTTGAGTGATGAGGGAGGCTATATTTATAGGAAGTGTACCTACATTTTCTTAGAGGGAGAGTGGAAAACCATTTTGGAAAAATTCCCTTAAGTACACCCGACTGAGATTCAAACCCCGATCTCCCTGTCATCAGCAGTCTTGTTTACTTTGAGAGTTATGCCTTAGACCACGCAGCCACTGAAGCGGTTTCCCAAGTAATCAATGGACCACTCAAATAAAGGGATAGCCGTCCATATATACAAAAACAAATTTTAATAGTAAAAGATTCTTAGTATATTAATATATTACAAAACAATCAAACACAAAACTTTGTTTGTCCGAAAAACCTTATTAGTTTTAACCCTAATTGGCCGGTTTTAATTTGGTAGATTTGACATATTAGTATACAACCCTTTCATCCCTTCACATACGTGCATACAAACATATCCCTCACCCCCATATATAGTTATATAAAAACGATAATGATAGTATACTAGCACTTTCTAGTGGACCTCTCCTAGAAGAATTAACCTTTAAGGCCAACAAAACCTAGGTCTCAGAGACAAACGAATATAGAGGGAGAGGTTTTCGCCAGACATTTGTATTTTTAAGGGATGAAAAATGATAATATACTGTGTGTAAAGAAAACACATTTACTTAAGGGTTCCGCCTACTTAAGGTACAGTACGATTAAGATATAAAGAAATTTGCTTACATATGAAAACGTTTCTAAAACAATTTATAAATAGTCACACGTTAAGCCATTGGATGAACAGCTGTCACTTTTGATATATTATAGCATCAACACCTATAAAATAACACAAATAATAAAGCAAAATTGTATACATGTTGACAGCAAAAAAAAGTTTAAATTCTCTAACATTTTCTTTCTATCAGAATTCTACTTTACACGTGCTCACACTTTGGTAATAGCTCTGAAGTTTCAAAGCCTCTAAATCAATCCTCATTTATCTTAAAATCTTCTGTTGGAACCTTTACTAAAAATGGCTTTACTTGTTTGATAAAGTTCAGATCAAAGTTTTCCTCCATTTACCTTTATTTCCGAGCTGATCTGATATTTCATGTAAAATATCGTTGAAAATGAGCTAACTTCACATGTATGTAATTTATCAAAAATTATAAAACTTGTAAATATAAGGATTTTAATTCTATGGGTACCTATTGATATTTTAGAACTAAATTTTAGCGTCAACCATATTTTATAATAACAAATTATTTCTTAAATAATGTGGGACTACTATACGTCTGTAACGCGTTTCAACGATTTGGTAGTTGGACCCCCTTAAGTGAAAACAATAACGAAACTGACTTATCTAATTGGTTTAATTTTTATTGGTAGGGGATTAAGAAAAAGGATTTTTTCTATTTTTAGATCATCAACAAATTATTTCCAGATGTATGAATGTATAATTTATAAATGATAATACTAACCTACATTCTTTTCTAATAATAGGTTGTTATTGTTCTTTTAGAAACCTCAGTATTTAAACAAATATACATGGGCTTATTACAGCCAACATTTTACTTTCACGGATGTGTTCAATTTATAACGTCATTAATTTCCGTTTCTCTCTTCAATACACATTAATCAGATTAGGATGGTTACGCTTTCATACGAGCAAAGACCCCAAGGCAGGTGTTATTTATATTCCAGAATTTATTTTACCGATAATATTGCTTGCAATAAAATTAAATGTGGGGATCTAGAGGACGTGAGAAAAGTAAGTTTTTTGCCGTTTTTATAGTAAAACATATTTTTTATCAAAATAAGTCAAATATTGCTTCAGTACAAACATAGAGTTTTAACTTTCTTCACATGCTGATATCAACAGAAAGATGTTGAATGAATATCTGTCAAGGGTGTCCTGTAATTTAATGTCAACATTTTCTATTAATTTAAAAAGTGTGTCATCTAATGTTGCTATACTCATCACAGATATTCAAAAACTGTTTTTATCCCCATGTGAAGGAAATTAAACTCTATGTTTTTATTGGAGCAATATTATTTTTCTCTAAAAACTGCAAAAAAACTGACATTTTCTCGCGTCATCAACCCTGCACTCTCACCTTAATAACTGTTTAAGTCAAGAGCCTAATATAAAATACACAAATATAGGCTAAATTTAAGGTAATTGAATACGCTTTCTACCATTCTCTATTCCAATGTAGTGATAACGAATGAAGAAACAAAAAGATTCAAGAAAGGGTAGTTTAGAATAAGTGCACTCGTATTAACGTGAAGAGTGTATGGGTAGGCCCCAATAATAAATCACATGCGTAATAAAACTCCTCAATACACTCTGTTGAGATGCTAACTTACATCTCCTCTTCACCAGAGATTCTATGCGTTGTAAGCCTGTTGCTTTAGACTGCGTGAACACCAGTATGGGTACACTGGTTGGTGTATGAAACTAGATCTAGCGTTTATATTTCTACATTACTATTTATTCATGTTATATTTCTGCATATTTAGACCAATGAGGTAAGGATGATTAAAATAAAATTGAGAGAAAACGTACCCGTGCGTGGCAGGAGCGAGGGAAATCATTTTTTTTAATACTCGAAATAAATTATGTGTTTTACTAAAGTTGGGATTAATCCATTATTATACGAATCCCAATCTCAAATATAAAATTAAAATATAGGAAAAATTTATAAACATTTGAGGAGAGCGAAAATATAAATAGTAGTTAAATGATAAATATTTTGTTATAATGCATTAATAATTAATCTTATTCATACATCCAGTTGTGTTAAATTACAGATCTAGTATCGAATTGTTAATTTTACCCTCTAATTCTATTTGGGCTGAACCACCAAAAGGCAGAGAACTCTAAAATAAATTGTAAAATATTTTCTAAAAATCTCGAATCTGACATTTATCGAATCCACGAATCTCGAATATCCTTACGGCTTCGAATGATTCGTATATTCAAGGCTTCTATCCATAGTTTTTACTACAATAAGTATTTAGTTGAGTTTTGATTCAAATAACCAAAGTATTGACGTTACTCTTTTGTGCTTTTGAACATTAAATTATCATCCTTTACAGTTTACTTGATCAAAATGCATGCTTAAATATAAACTATAAAAGACGTATTTTTGTTTACGTGAAAGCATATCACGCCCCACCTTCATTATGTGCACACGTGTTCCTCAGAAGTGAACGAACTAAGATTATTATGCAACAGTTACGTATTTGTATTTTAAATAACAGTGAGATTAACCCTTGAAGCCGTACCGTTTTATCAGGATAGCTGTTTAGCATTTTAATTAAAAGCGGACAGTTCTATCTATCTCTCTCTTTACAAACGCCTGAAGAATGATGGCGAGACATTTGTTGTCCGAGAAATCTCGGCAGGTTTCGGGCCCGAGAAAGACTAGCTAGACATTACAAGCACTAAGCTCTTCCCGTACCAACAACATCTCGTATTCATATATGTGTCAGTATGTTAGCAGTCGTCTCATATGGCAGCCCTGACGTTGTTTGTGTGGTTCATGAAACACACACGTACTTGCACACTTGGCCAAGTGCATTAAAGAATAACTTGTTCTTCTTTACTGTTGCTATAAAATAATTTAGATCTAAACGATGTTTATCATGGTGTTTTGCAGCGTGGATGTAATAATGTATTTAAATATACTTACATAGACGTTCTTTATTTACTAATTTGTGTCTTCACGAATAAAATATGGTAGATCATAGCTACAGAAAATTATTATAAGCCTTAAGGTGGTTAAATATATTATATCAATATAATAAAAACCATGTGGTGCTTGTTTGTACAAAGGCTTTTTTTTAACTTTTTGATAAGTTACACAGCTGAAATTTCGCACACTAATTACTTGAGTGGTGTAGTTACCTCTAAAATCCTTAAATTTAATAATTTTTTACATGGGGTGGCACCAGAGCAGATTCAGCACACCACGATCACGTAGCTTGAGCTATAGATAAAGTTTTTGCCTATGCAGAATGCCATTTTTATGAGAACAAATTTTAAACTTAAAAAATCAATCACGATAGCATTCCAGAGTCTTGCACATACATACCTCAGGTTTTGAAAATTTTAAAGCTTGATGAGAGAACTTTGTGTAAAATCTAAAATTGTGCCTGCCTAGCTAGAATTTTAAGGATTTATCTGGCACTATTTTAGACTCGGGGTCCATAGCCTTAGCAAAGAGCCTAGTCGTTAGTGCGCCTGTCCACTGAGTTATAAGGTTCCAAGCTCAATTCCTGGCATGGCAGAAAATAATTGTTGAGATTGAGACATCTCCTTTCACACATATGGATTAACGGCCAGGCGGCTAGGTGATGTGCCTTTTCTGGAATTAATTTAGTTTACAATTCATTTGCTGATGTAATTAGTCAGTTGAAAAAGTTCACCTTAAATAGGATACCCCAAATAAAACTAATAAACTCGTAATCTATATCATTTCACTTATAAACCAACTTAATCTATAACATTCACTTTTAGACTTACAAATTTACCCTCATTAAATACTAACAATACTAAATTGACTAAGACAATGTCCGGGATGGCACCAGATTTCGTAGAAGCTCTAGTTTAGTTTGTCTCTCTAGTCACTCGACCACGATATGAGAGATTTGGTTTTTGGGAATACTCTCTCAAACAGATGATTTAATTTTATTTTTAAACTGTGTTATATGCATTTTGCTCTAACTTTGTTCAGAAACAGAATTTAGGTCTTTGATCAAAATAATAATGATGAGTGGTGTTGATGGTTTGTATCGTGTGCCAATACTTAGGTTTACTACAGGATTTTTTTTAATAGGAAGGGCCGTTGAGAAAACACCTTTTCTTTACAGAGGATAATAATAACGTTTTACTATATTATTAGTTTTTCTAATAATGTTCATGTTTATTTGATAAGGAGTAGTAATAATTGATAATATGCTTAAATCTTCATTTTTATTTCCTTCTCCTTATTTTATATATATATATTTTCTTCTATGACAATGACATGTTTCAGTGAATTTTACACCATCTTCAAGTATTATCTGTATTAAAGATGACCGGTTTTACTTCATACTATTGGGAAGTTATGAACATTTTATTGATATAAAACAGATAATACTTGACACCGAAACATGTCATCGTCATAGAAGAAAAAAATATATATAAGATAAGGAGAATGGAATAATAATGAAGATTTAAACATATTATCAATTATATTATTAGTGTTATTTTATATGTACTAGTGAGATCTATCAAAAGTGACAGCTGCGAATAGGAGGTATAAATAAGTAGATCTTGAAACTTTTTCAAGCTGTTTTATAAGTAAGGCTCTTCCTTTTACAATTAGACTACGAGTCTGGGCTCTCCACTTTACACCATTTATGGGGTAGGAATGATAAAAGTAGAATTTATATCGTGGAGGAAGAGTGGAAAACAATTTTTTTTTAATCTAATAATACCCTACCGGGATTCAAACCTCAATCACCTCATTACCAGTAAACCAAACAAAACTATTATTACACCTTTGTCCAAGTGCCCACCGGTGCGGTAAGTAATAATGTTACAACTTGTCTTAAGGTGTTCGAAATAATAATTATATTCTGTAGTGATGAAACAAATAGCCGAAACTATTGTTAATGCATCTTAGAGAGGATACTACCTCAAAGATATCATATTCTGAAAATTGAAAAATGACACCTGGACACGGGAATCGAACCCGGGACCTTCGGCTTAGTACGCCAAAGCTCTTACCACTGAGCTATCCAGGATTCGTCTCGTGCCCATTGTCATTCTTCACTCATAGTTTAAGGCAGAGTCTAAGATGGACGTGCGAGTCGTCAGCTTATAAACATGTGATTATCTAAGATCACAGCCATCAGACAACGCAGCCATTAGCGACTCGGTAGTTGGCAATTTAGCAGCCAATTGACAATTATATATAATTGTACAGGATTGCATATATTGATGAAACAAATAGCCGAAACTATTGTTAATGCATTTTAGTGGGGATACTACCTCAAAGATATCATATTCTGAAAATTGAAAAATGACACCTGGCTGCGTTGTCTGATGGCTGTGATCTTAGATAATCACATGTTTATAAGCTGACGACTTCCACGTCTATCTCAGACTCTGCCTTAAACTATGAGTGAAGAATGACCATGGGCACGGGACGAATCCTGGATAGCTCAGTGGTAAGAGCATTGGCGTACTAAGCCGAAGGTCCCGGGTTCGATTCCCGTGTCCAGGTGTCATTTTTCAATTTTCAGAATATGATATCTAAGAGGTGATATCCCCACTAAAATGCATTAACAATAGTTTCGGCTATTTGTTTCATGAATATATACAAGATCCTGTACAATTATATATATATAATTGTCGAATGGCTGCTAAATTGCCAACTACCGAGTCGCTAATGGCTGCGTGGTCTGATGGCTGTGATCTCATATAATCACATGTTTATAAGCTGACGACTTCCGCACGTCCATCTTAGACTCTGCCTTAAACTATGAGTGAAGAATGACCATGGGCACGGGACGAATCCTGGATAGCTCAGTGGTAAGAGCATTGGCGTACTAAGCCGAAGGTCCCGGGTTCGATTCCCGTGTCCAGGTGTCATTTTTCAATTTTCAGAATATGATATTCTGTAGTGTTCAACTGGCTGATTTTTTTTATTTTTACTTTCTCGCTATCTTACAGGTAGAGAAAGTATAGTGATCGTCAAAAAAGTCAAACTCAAGATGTTGATGAATCTTGACGTTTCATGACCCCCCGAATCCAAAAAAAGTTGTTTTTGACTTTCCGTATGTCTATCTTCACCTCCAACTAGAGCCTAACCTATTTTACCAATCTGGCTAAAACTTGGTATCTAGGGTTTTCATAGGGTTGCCACGAGGTTTTTTTTTATATTGGATATCTAACCCTAAAATTGAGGGTAGTTTACTGAAGGGCAAAAAGAGAAAAAGTCGATTTTCTCCTAATCGGCTCTAATGATGTTGATTAAATTTCATTTATAAACATTTATAAATATTCAAAACAAAATGGCTTCTTTCAATATTTCGGAAAAATGACTTTAAAAGCTCCGGTCTGATGCGTAAATTATCTTTAGCTTATATCTCCTAAACTATTTGAGATATGAAATTACTTATCGTTACAAATATGTAGGTCTTTTTATAATACAAATATTTTATAAAACGCATATTCTTATAAAACCAATAAATTTCAAGCTATACGTAAATAGATATTTTTTAACTTTTCGAACACCAAAGGTAAAAGTATTGCGCCCGCAAAAGAAAATCTAACCTGAAATGTTGATGTATGTCGACGTCTCAAGACCCTCCAAAGCCTAAAATGTGTTCTTTGCAATTACGTCTGTCTGTGTGTCTGTTTAAACTTAAAATTAAGAGAAATCTAAGAAAGGGTGAAAAGAGAAAAAATTGATTTTCTCAAAATCTACTCTAACGATTTGATTAAAATTCGTATCTAGGTTTTGATTAAGATTATAAATCAACTGTCTATTTTCATTTTACCATTAAAATTAATTTTAGGGTACTTTACAGAAGCAGAAACTACCGTATCTCCGCAACTATTTGAGATACTAAATAACTTATCATTGCAAAATTGTAGTAATATGAAAAATAAAAAACTTTTATATGAAATATATTTTTATAAATCCAACAGTTTCTGAGATATTTGCAAATATATTAATACAGTTTTGTGAACTTTAGTAGTAAAGAGATACTACTTAAGTTTTAACGCAATAATTCTCCAATGCCATGGAGTAATTAAATATAAGTAAGTCTCTAAAGGTTTATGTTGTTTTTCCTTAAACCTCTTAGGAAACATGTTTGTACAACAATGATCTATATCCATTTTAGACTCAATAGTTAATATTTACATTTTTTAAAGTTCAAAATTTATAAATGAGGAATTTAATAGCAATGTGATGGCATGAAGATTTACAACACCTAATAAAATGTCGAAAATTTTAACCGGAAGTTGAAATTTTAATACGAAGTGTTGACCCTTGTGGATCCAACATTGATCTTTTTTTATTGGTCCTAACATACAAATAAGGACATTAATTCTTTAAAAATAAAATTATAAAATTTAAAACCGGGATTAAAAAAAAAGTTTTACATAAGTATAGTGCAATTTATGCTTCGGTTTTGCTAGTGTATATTATTTTGTTTCACATATATTACGTTTTTTGAATAAATATCTCCAATTTCAAACAATGAACGAGAAATTCCGTGCGGAGTTCCGTACCATTTATTTTATCTTCTACTAAAAACGCTAACTTTCAAAGTTAAATATGATTTTCGTAGCTAACAGAGCACGTATTTTGATGACATGTTTTTTGCTACAGCACAAACTATGTTCATGTACACATAAACTCTGTACATGATTCATTGGTTGTAGAAATGTAAGTTTTATGGGTAAATGTATCTTCATTTTTTTGTAATTTTGGATTATTAGATCATATTCTCATACTTTGGAAATTGATTTAATAATTATTAGATATTTATGTTGAATAATACAAATGTTTTGTACATTCATGAATACTCTAATAAACCTGCTTTGCTGGCCGCATTATCTAAGATGTCACTCTCATGATGGACTAGATTGCTGATAACATAGAGCTCTGGGTTCGAATCCTGCGTGGGTGTACTGAGATTGGTTTTCAAAATTGTTTTTCACCCTCCCTCCACGCGATCACGGGTACACTTCCTACAAACTCAACCTTCTTAATCCCTAACTCATTAACGCAATTAGTAACCATGCGTATAACCTGAATAGGCATTAAGGTGCGGTGCTACAAATAGAACCTACTTTTATATTTTACATCGTACAGTTGTTGGACTCATAATATAATGCACTCTTCAAATTAACTTTGTACACGCGCATATGCCGAAAAGGTAGTAATACGCGATGCTAAATAAAATAAAACTTTGGAAACTTTTTACTTTTGTGGTAGGAAAATGCACATTCCTGGTGAATAATAATAATGTGTCTGGTTTGCATCGATTTTTAGCTCAGTTTTCGGAAAAATTAGTCAATATTAATGTATCGTCGCCCAGGGTACGCCCGAATGAACTAATAGCATATCTTTTCCATTTAGGCTTTTTCCAAGTCCCGGAGAGATGAGGGGGATGATGAAAGTGAATATAAGGGTGTGAAGTCAAAGAAGATCGTAACCCAAACCAAGCCTATTTCAACAAAATCTGGTGAACATGGGGAATAGTCAACTTTAGAGAAAAATTCTCTGGTACCAGCCGGGAATCGA
Organism: Timema douglasi; assembly: GCA_901482245.1. NCBI lineage: Eukaryota > Metazoa > Arthropoda > Insecta > Phasmatodea > Timematidae > Timema > Timema douglasi. The sequence goes on from CABEEJ010000055.1 coordinate 233,403, forward strand.
ACCCAAGACTTCTAGCTCAGCAGCCATAGGTTCTGACCCTTATACCAAGAGGCTGGTTCTGAAGAGTTGAAACTAATCTGTATACATTTCTGTAGAAGGGGGTAACTATTGCTTCTAAAGCAGATAAAATATTTGTAAATCAATGTGTATGTTTAGCAAAATGCTGGAGTTTATTTTCTTAGGGTATTTATTTAATTTGACAAACTATTTTAGCTTCAATTTGTAAAGGTTTTATTTTATATATTCATATGCATTGTTTACGAGATTTTTTTTAGCATTTTTGGGTCATTTTTTTAAAGTTATTTTAAAGTCCTTAGCATTTTTAATGTAATTAGTGGTAATTTTTTGAAAAAATATATATCATCAAAACGTTGTGCCCAAGTAAAGTCTAATGTTGTTTATGTTCGATCAATAATTACGTCACAATAGAGACTTGTATGACGGATACAATTTGTTGGTGTTGGATACACACATTTTTAATACGTTGCCCAGCACGAGAAAAATAAGCTCACACTGGTCATAGATTTTGAAAATAAATGGGCCTATATAGATAATTATAAATAAACTAATCGATTTCATAATATACCATACCTCTTATTATGGATGGTTATAAGGATACCAGATAGAGACAGAAAACTATGCTAGCTTAAAAATATCAATAAACGCATCAGTTTGTTCATGTTCATGTTTTACTGGTAAATTCTGCATGCCCAATTTACACTCGCCTTCAAACTCACTTTTTTTCCGCAACCATTCAAATATTGTTAACCAGTCGCTATTAAATTCTGAGTAATACTTTTTTTTCTTACTTGACATTTTCACAAAACTCAATGGTTAATGAAAATTAATGTCCACTCAAACTTGTATATTTACTCAGAGAATGAAATATTTTTTCAAAATAAAATGAAACTAAAGAGAATAGCTTAGTGCAAAGTAATCAACTCGGCGCTCGACACAAAATGAATAAGTTACTAAAAGGTAACTGAAAGTAAATAACTTTCAGATAACTGTAGCGTGGCTGCGTAGGGGGGTGGATCAGGGTCAAGGAGTGCTATCAACTGCCAGTGTGACTTTGTAATATTGAAAATATCGATATTTGTTCGATAGTAAGTAGGTAGTATATTAATATGAGTTTGTCAAAACTATCGAATTAAATAATGTAAGTACAATAAATTGAACATTTAGCATTGTAAATTGAGATTTTTGGTGTTTCTTGTGAATTCCGGGAGATATCTAACTCCCGGATACGGATTCCTGGGAGACGGGAGAATAGTTATGATTCCAGGAGACCCCTACCCAATCCGGAAGAGCTGGAAAGCCTACTAACATCTTAAACTGCACAGTTATCGCTGTGGGTCTACTTAACTAGAACGGGTGTAACCTAAATAAGTAGATCAACCAGGCGTCGCACCGGGCTCTAGTTTTCTGTGATATTTATTAGAAGGCAGTGAAAGTGAAGTTGATGAAATGATTACAAAACATTTTAAGAAATTCAACAACAAAATTAAACTTGAATAGCCTATTTTAGTCTTCCTATCGATTCTGTTGTCAAGTATAGAATGCAGGAAACCGCAGATAGATGAGGTTCCTGGTACAGCGTTATCGTGTATTTAATTTTCCGGATAATCGGTTGATAGGCTCTTAAGGAGCCCATCTCAAGGCAATTAATCGTGATATTAGATACACGACTACGCTGTAGCCAGAAATAGCATCGAAGTATGGTTTTCTGTAATCTCTTCTTGACAACAACAAAAGTGTGACCAGTGAAAATGCGCTTTAATTTTCAAACAGTTAAATTTATTTTGTTAAAGACTATCCCTATGGTATAGTAGTCAGAGTTCCCGGCTACAGATCAAGAAGTCCAGGGTTATATCCCTGGATCTTCCAGGACTTACCTGTGAAGCAGTGGGTCTGGAACAGGGTCAAACTCAACCTTGTGAGGACAAATGAGGAACTACTTGAATAAATAATTAGCAGCTGTGGTTTAGTAGACTAAGATTAATGACCTGAGGGCTCATTGTGCTGACCAAATGACACCCTCCATCCACAAATGTTGGCACTATCATCGCTAACGACGGCGGCCACTCAGTCGGATAATATAACTTGCTCGCGGCCTCACACCATGGAGATTTTTTAATATCTTAAAATATGTTAAACTGTTTCACTGGTTTCCATTTCGGTATGTTCTAATGTAAGTATATTAGTTTCAACTGTACCTGTGATTAATTCTCAACTCGCTGGTAAAACAATTATTGGGTCATGTATCATCGCAAATACATTATCATGGGATGTATCAGGTATGTAAATCAGTACCGTACTTTTGTATGATTGGATAAATGTAGACTTATTGTGCGAGCACATATCACAAAAAACATTTAAAAAACCTCTGCTTACCCTGGCAACACTCCATGACACAGAAAACCGCACTACTCTGCGATTCCTGGTCCCAGCTACATTAGCAACCTAAATTACGTGTTATTCGTGAGGTTGGACGGGCTCTTAAGAATTACTTTAATAAACCCACTATTACTTAATATTTGCACCCATTATTTTGAACATCACATACACACGTTTGGACTATGTTAGGCGGTGCTCTTCTTTCATCTTTGTACGTAATAATTGCGGGCCACTAGCCAATGTTCGTGTAGGTATTGTATTAAAGATGTACCAGGAAGGATTTTTACAATGTAGCCATTAAAACATTTTAAACCAAAACTCATATCGCGTCTGAAGTCTTAAAACAAAGAAATACAATTCTAGACATTATTACATAGCATGTATACGTGAGTGTATAATGTAAATATAATTATGGAGGGGATACTCTTATTTGTTCGTGAATTAACTGAATACTTACAAGGCCAAATAAAGTATTTTGGCAGATGCAACAAGGAGTAGGAAAGAGTTAATAATATTCCTTGTTCTACATTAAATTCACATAATATTAATTCTTAAGTAACTCTAGCATTATATTTTTCTTTAAAAACTATATCGTATAACCCATCTTTTTCTTAATTGTGATTATTACTTTATTGAGAAAATTCAATAAATTTAGTCATGACTTTTTTTTTCAATTACTATTATTTATTTGTTTTTTAAACTGTGATTCAAGTCTTACTATCTATCTGGTAGAAATTATGAAAGTAGAACTAAGAGAAAGCAAGGAAATGGTGAAGGCAAATAGGTTGAAATTTGGAAGCTTCTAGAAGGAATAGTATGGTTCCGGGCCCGTTTCAAATTATACCACCTAGCCCCAGACCTCATAATAGCTTCTTCCTGGTAAGAAGAAGAAGAATTATTGTTATATCGGTCTTCAATTTCATTTTATTTAATATAAGGCGAGTATGATATCGGAGATATGCTCTCTATAAATCTAGTGCATGATGTGTCAGCAAAGAAAGAATTCTGATTTTTTTTAATACTTAAAGTTTACTTGTAGTATAAGACCATTAAAGCACTCCCAATAGTTAAAGTTACAATCTAGTCCAGCAATTGATCACCAATCACCGCAAGAGTAAACCGTACCATTTGTCACACATATGATGGCACGATAAGACAGTCGCTCTAACAACCCCACTTGTATACCATAGAAATATTCAAAATTAACTTTACTAGCCCATGTAACACAATAATTCAGCACATATACCCTGGATAATGCTATGTATTTTCCAGAAATGGCTCTATTTATAGCTCTTACAGGGACTATAGACATTTAATTTCAATCTGGTCCATTAAATGGCTACTTTTGGTCATTTTATTTTATCGCATTTGGGGTGGGCTAGCTATTTATCTGGCGTGCTTGACTCCAATCCAGGACTAGGGGCCAATTACAGTCCAATTAAGAGCGTGCATCACATGACAGCTCTGTGATTCATTTGGGTAGAAATCGTAAGTTTACACGAACACTATTGCACGTGGGTCATTCCTGATTAAACATTAATGGAGATAATGAGTTAATTGAAGTTTTTAATACTGAACATTGTTGAAACATTAAATTATATTTGGATATAAACTGCATTGAAAAGGCCGTTTTTGATCATTGTAGAATGACTTCACAGATAAAAATTGTGCACAAATCTTTATTCTGTCTTAATAAGAGTATACTGTAGTTATTGAAAAGAAACTTTGTCAATTTGTTCCCCATCGTCACCACGGAAAATTTCGTGTAGTCATTCTAATACGAATGTTCTGCACACATTTCTGTCATATCTTGGTCTTTTCTTTTCCCTTTTACTCCCAAACCTCGCACGCACACACACAAACGCAGATGAAAGCCGGGAGCTGGGTTATGCCTGCTATGATGAACGCTCTTAAATAGGTCCCTCCTTACCTTCCCCCATAGTTTTCCTCCTCTCCTTAAGTTACACTAAATTGTGTTAAAATTATATATCTATTAACGACATAAACTATCTAGTCACATTAAATAGAACGAGAAAGATGGAATTTTATGAAAATGTATCAGAGTTCCTCTATAGAAAAGGAGATGTTAAGGCGGTCGCCTTGGTTAGCGAGAAAGTATCGATCGCTTTCAGGCCACAAGGCTTAAAATACAACGGTCTGTGTCATTTTCTGGAACTACCTCTCTATTCTGCCTACGCCTATATTCCCTTTGCCCTTCACCTACAACCACCCTATGTAATGTCAATAGCAAAGATGGGAAAGAACACTACGAAACTTCTTATCTCACGGTAAAGAGGAAAGTTGGCTGTTAGTTCTAAAAATATATTAAAATGTTATGATATGAGCCTAGAAAAAAATTACTGTATTTGTTAGAGGAAGGCTAAATCCAGAGACTTTTTCATCAAGCCTAGTCCCATGGCTTGACAAATATGCTTAAAAAGTCGTTGAAATGAGCTAACGACACATTTTCACACTTTTTTCCTTATTAATAAAAAAAATCAAGTTATAGGGTTGGGAAAAAGACCCTTGATGTAATCTTTCTACTTTTATTTTGGCATGAACCATATTTTGAAACAACGCGTCGTAAAATTAAATACAGTATTGCACTATAGCTGAACATCTGCGAGGTGTTTTTCGCTTACCGAGGTGGGTCTCTTAAGAAACCACAACAGAAGAAAACCCGCTCCCCCTCCCGTCAGTGCATTTTGTAGGAGATCCAGGCTCAACCTCATAAGTACAGAATCAAGCGCTAGTATAGCTGTGCTGGCTACTGTACGTAAAAAAGATCGCCCCCTCCTCCTTAATAATAAACGGTTTAAATTGTTTTCCTGTGGCTGTCTCAGCTGTGTAATAGGCCCATATTAAACTACAGGTCCAGTGATACAGCTGGGGAAATAATTAAAGAAAGCGAACCCTCGTTTTCCAACTCCAAGCCAGGGGCAATCATTGTTCGTTCATCGGAACGCAGTAGAAGCGATTTTAAACCGGTTCATCGCGTAAAGAGAGAGAGTTAAAAAAAAGCTATATCATTAAGTCACCCCTGAAGGGTAAGTTAGATCAAGATGAAACCTGTCAAGCCTTTGGAATGTAAATACTTTTCAGGGTCACTTACTCTTGCCCCCCTAACCCCCTCCCCCCCTACCCAACCAACCCTATTCTTCAGATGAACTTTTAGCGTCAACCTTTACTTTATGCCCTTGATTTTGATGATGTTTAGTTAATGAAATGTGAAGTTGTTGCCATCTTCTTAGGGAATGTGGATGGCTATGTCCCTGTGATTTCAAAGTCTTTCAACCGAATCTTCGATAAATAATCTGATGCTATAAATGTAATAACTCTTTATCAGTGGCGAAGTTAACATTTTGAAAAAGGAAACAATAAAGAGATTGATAAAATTATATTAACTTATATTTCCTTAGTACTGGATAGCTACTTATATTTATTGCAACACAGTACTAAGATTTAAAGAGAAATTTCTTAAATTGGCTCGGTTTTCTTATTTTTAACTTCACATTTTTTCTTCATACGCCATAATTATAAATATCACTATTAACATAAAATCTATATATATTCCGCTATTAATATTAAAACCCGTTTGAAATTAACTAAATGTAAATAATTTTAACGTGCACATTACACAAAGTAATGTCCTCAGAGTAAAACCATAACGTTTAGAAAAGTAATCCTATAGGATATAAGTGGGAAAACTACTTACTATCCCAGACTTTCATATATGTAGGCTACTCCATTTGACTTGAAAAGTAGTAAATAAGCTTACTTTTCATGTTTCCAACCATGGAAGAGCTTATAAGATAGCCACAGTATAAGTAATTCTCAAGAAATACTGTTGCTAACTTTCAAGATAAACAAAGCTTACATTATATCATTTCTATAAAAAAAATTGCTTTGTGTTTGTTTAACCTATTAATTTAAATTTAGTATTTTTTTATAAAGAAAATAACTTTATCTTTAACTTATTTAAGTAAACAAAATGCTATGGTGTGATTTATATTCAGTTTAAATTTGGAGTTACCATACTCTTGACTTCTTGTTTATTCTCTTGTTAATTTTATAAATAGATTAATTAAACAATTTTAGTTCAAATATTCAGATAATTGGGCAAGCTATTTCAGGACTGAATAATTTCCACATAGATCATTTCTCAAAGGCGATAATCCCCTTTTACTCCTTTCACACTCTCATTAAAGAAAGAGGTTACAAACGCAACACTCTCAGAGGTTAAAAAGAGTCAATATATTTCACAAACTACCCAAAAAAAAGTAACTATGTTAACACTTTTATGTTAAGCAAAGCTTTGTATTTTGTTTGAGATACAACGTTTTTCTATGAATACATTTATAAGTAACCAAAATCTAATAATGCCAACCAAGCAACTAAGCAATAAGGGGTAACCATAAATAACGTAGGTAACTCTGTTGAAAGAAGGGGGGGGGGGAGGGTGCTTTAATGTATACATAGTGCCATGGGGTATAAGTGGTTACATCACAACTTTACGGAAAACAGATCTTATGATTATATTCTACTTTTGGAAATAGTAAAATATTTTTTTAAATAATTTATATTCAGAATTTAAACTATATCCTGATTAATATTAAATCTATGTCCCTATTTTAGTGTCAAAAATACTTCCCTGTGAAATAATGACATTCACATTTGATGTGAAAAGCTACGTAACCCAAGTTGTAGGGGGATAGGGGTTAAGCTAAATGTCTACTTGGGTGGAGGGATGGTTAAAAAAAAAAAGGTAAGAAAAAAGCTTGAAGTGGTTTATGGATGGCCTCTTATTCATGTTTACAGCTCTAGAAGATTTGTAGGATTTTGGTAGGAATGTATTTTTAGAAAATACATACATATTATTTTGTGGTCAACATTGATAACGTGATTACTATATTATTAGTATTATTAAATAGGTATTGATAATATCTATTAAAAGTGACAGTTGCATATCACATGAGTTTATATATAGCCTTTTTTTAATTACAATTTTTATACCTATCAAAAAAGTTCATTTATATCTAAGTCTAACTGTAGCTGCATCGCCTAATTGATGGTGGTATTTCTGGTGTAGAAACAAAAGGGAGGGAGTATTTTAAAAGGCTGATGACAACTCCTCGACACTGACGACTTTTTCCTTGTGCCCATTGGTGCGGATCCCCACGATCTTTAAATTAGCACAAAATGGCGGCCAGCCCGGACGGGATATAAAACGCACAATACTAAAAGTAAATAAACCGTACAACAGATTTTTAAATATGTTAGATACAATCCAGGGACATGAATCTTTCAAGGCTGACATAAATTATTCCTCAAGAGACACACATCCTACCTTGGATGACCTTTCGTAGGCCCGATATTGGTATTTATGTAAATCAGTGGTCCATCTAACAAAATCTTGATGTGAAATGTTGAAACAGCTTGTGGAGTTGGGGTATCTTTTAGCGGCCGTTTTATTACTAGCGCGCTATTTTCAATATGTTTAAAAATAATTTATTTAAAGTAGAACTAAAATAATTGACTACGTAGAATAGTATTAGCTAAATATAAACGGCTTTAAAATGTAGATAAAATTATTACATATATATAAAATATTAAGAACTTAGTTTCCTGATAAAATATTTTCTCTCTGTAATATCTTATTAAGTTATCATAATATACGTAAGTGTTGTCACTTTTAAATGTGAAAATGAAGATCAGCTACTGACTGACACTTGCCCCAAACAGATGTTTTTAAGGGTACATTTCAGAAATCTAAAAGGCTCAAACATCATTTAAATAGTCCCCGTCTTACTACTACATGTCCGGGCTATCCCCACATTTACACCAAGAGGTTAGGTTTGAGAGGTACAATTTAATGGACGTGCACACCCAGTTACGTAGAGGGAGAGTACAAAACCATTTGGGGAAAACCCACACTCAGTAAAGCATGCCGGGACTTAAGCCCTATAAATCCCTGTTACCGTTAAGCCAGACAAAACAAGACTGACGCCTTTGTACACGCACTCGTTGGTTCCTTGACCTTGTGTTGTTAAATCATTCCTCAAGTAATTTGCTAAAAATCTACAACTCAGCTTTGCTAATGCTAAATATACTTTGAGAGAGGCTAGCACATGAGATTTTAGCTACACTCTCACATGTGCATGCGATGTTCAAGGCGCAAGTTTTGCAAAAGATAGGATTGCCGTTGACAAGGTGGTTTATTTTCGTGTCTATGCCAGATTAAATAGGGCGTGTTTTATCACTTGTGATACATCCCTGTGGGTTTTTTTACGGTCTCTCATCACGCCAATTAGATTGCACTTCCAATAATATAACATTCGTCATAGCTACCCCTTGATTAGCCCATTAATAGTACTGATGTTAAAATTAATATATGTCTAATACTCGAGGGAAGAATCTCAGTCTAATCATGTAAGTAATGTTTTACATAAATCAGGCAGGTAATTTAGGAAGAACACTTTTTATGTTCCAGGTGTGGCATTGCTGTGAGCCTTGAGCTACTAGACAGCTTTAAAGTTAGTGCACGTATGCAACCAACGCTAATACACTCAACAGTAAGTACAATTAATAAGTTATCTAATTGTTTCTTGAATACATCCGTCTTTAGCCATTTACCAAGTTTTTAAAAACAAAAATCAAGTTCTAAAAAAATTTGCGTTTATGAATATATTCCTGATAATATTCTGATTCAAAGTTCTATTTCAACAACATTGGTTAATCCTAATGAGGACCTCTGTGTTGTATAATTTTCTAGTCTAAGGACTGATTTTCCCAAATATTCTATTAAAGCCTACACCAGAAGCTGGAAGAGCATTTGAGTTATTTTTAATTGTTAATGTACTTACACAAAATAAAACTTGGTGGAAGACATAAAAGTTTAAATAATCTTAAATCCGGTTAATTTATAAAGTAAATAAAATAATTACAAAAATTCGATAATATCTTAAAGCAGTAATTCGTTTTTTATTAATTATATTCACCGTTTATGTGTTAGAAAGTATAGCACACGTGAAGATTCAGAAAAAGTTAATTTCATTAGTTTAAGTTTGATCTAAATCTCTGCGAACTTTGGTTATTTGTGAGCAATTCGTTAAAACAATTTTGGTTGGAAAGGGTTTTTTTTCTTTGGTAAAATAAAAATCGTTAAGGAAATAGAATGAGACGCTATTAAAAGAAGAGCTCTTCCTAGAAAGGTAAGTGAAAATGTCGAAATGATTTGTGTTGGAAAGCCCAACTCATAAATCAAACTCGCACAGTTCATCATCTAAAAAAACTAATGAAAACTACAACAGTTTTATGTCAACAATAATTTATTACTGGGTCCATTAATTTTTGTTTTTGAAATGTATCGTCTGTCATTGGTCAAAGAGCATTTACATCATGGGGACGTGGGACTCGTCTATCTCAACTTTCCCTTTATAGCTTTTTCAGGGCTGCCACTATTTTCTTAGAACAAAATTCCCGTTTTTTTCTCTTACGTTTTTCAGAAGGAATTACTTTTTTTTTTAAAGGAAACTTATATTGAAGTATAAATGAATTAATTTAATTTTTCCTAGAATTGATTAGTGTGAAATTAGACTTGATAAAACATTTATTTTGACGCAAAGGTAATAATACTCTAAACTGATTAGTTAAAAATCTTAGTATATCTGCATTATAACGATCCTTACTTAAAATGTATTTGGAATGTTTTCTAAAATATTTTTATTTGAGGTTGATGGGGAAATATATTCAGCCGTTGGAGCAACCTTATATTTCAGACGGAAAGGTGGAGTTAGAAATGTGTGTACATCACCGTGAATAGTTCAGTTTGCTTTTTAGCTTATACCAAGGCATACTGTCTGAAACTTGTTGCTAAATAAACCAAATTACAAATATGTCATTATATTTTTTGTATGAAATTCCTTGATAGATTCTTTGATTGATCGGAGATTTTGATTTCTAATTAACTTTTATGCTACCGAAAATTTTCTTGATCTAAGATTGAGCTAATTTGCAATCCGGTGATAGAATGATCATTTCGATAGTTGTAAAATAGGCTCTAAATCTGATAAACAAATTAACGCAGATTTGTATGTGTTGTCATAGACTTTCTTTCTCTTTGTGGCGGATTTTTTTTTTACTATCATGGAAACTTTCATCAAAATTTGGAGCATTTGCTTACACTTGACAAGTTATACGGTATTTTTTAATTTATATATAAAAAATACCGTATAGCTTGTCAAGTGTAAGCGATATATAACGTATATAGTGTGAACAGCTGGAAGAAATACGTTAGTTAGGCCATGGCCCCGAAAAGAGTATGCAAATGATTAATGTTTGGAAAACACTGTTCTAATAGATTGTCCTTTGCAGTGAGTCGAATCTAAGGAACACACACGGGGCAGATATTTCTTGCATTTTCTCTCTCGCCGAACCTTGTATTCCGAACCGGACAGAAGCGACGACGCCTGTTTAGGAGCATATTCCGTCTGACGCTCGCGGGTCTGGTAGGAACGTGGTGCACATGTAGCAAGACCTCTAAGGGAGGTATTCTATTGTGTTTGAAGAGCGAGTGAGTTATATATACTGCGTGGCACAATCGGTTATGAAAATCGGGAGAGGAGGTAAAGTTCCAGCGAAACGCAGGCGCAAGGCCCTTGAGGAGGGAACGTCGGGAGTATAAAAGGGAGGTGGACCCCTCCCCTTCTATTGTTTCTTCAGCTGCCTTCTGTTTATGTTATCAAGCCGTGGCTTACATTTGCAAACCCACGCATCTATTTTACAAATTAATGTACTATAGTTTTATTATTATTATTATTATTATTATTATTATTATTAGCACCGCGTCTTAATACCCGTTCGGGTTACACGCACTATAGTTTTATTAAAACCTTTATTTCTGACTCTTGTCTACTCGGGAATGCGACCTTGTTTTTGTGATGTGATAAGAGTGTACACAACCAAGGGTAGACATATTTTTATATATTTTATTGGTCAATGCATTTTAAAGTAATTTTTACACATAATTATATAATATATGTTTATTATAAACTTCAATACTAAAATAGTTAAATATTTACATCTTATAAATAAGATAACTTGATATAAATAGCTTTACTAAAATGGACATGAGGGAATATTTTACATAGTAATGAACGAAAATAGTTTGTTTTTTAAATAAAGTTTTATATAAGCTCAGAGCAGGATGAAATAAAAACACGAATTAAGGTCAGCATTTTTGGAATGTTTATAGAAAAAAAACCGTTGGGACCAAATAAATAAAAGACTGCTATAGTATATACGTTTAGTTTAATTTACTACACTAAATAAAGAGAAAAAGCTATCATAAAACTCCAGGCAATGTGGAGAAAATTAAATTCTTGGTTTCTACTGGAACAATATTTGCTTTCTTTCGAAAAAAAACAAAACATTTTTGACCTAAAAACTGCAAAAACACCGACCTTTTCTCACGTCCCCTGCTGATCAAAGTAGGCTCTGTGGTTAACGTGCTGGCTAAAGATGGTCCTGTGGTTAGCGAGTTTATCAAAGCAGGCCTTGTGGTTAAAGTGCTGATTAAAGCATTGTGATTGTATAACTTATAAAATTGAATGTTATGTTTTTTAAACACCACAATGTTTATAACACCCTTATTATAAATGCACGCCATTTCGTTGTCGCATTGTGTGGTGGGTTCGCAATGCCTTATGAGTGCCGTGATATGGTGGGGTGGGCGGGGCGTTTGCGGGGTGTGTGCGTGTGTGCGTGCCTACACATGACTTACATCGTCATTGTTTGTGGTCCGGTGGCCGTCTCGTACCGTGACTTACACTCGCACTCGCATATTACACGCATGCTGGTCAAAATATAATATATTTCCATGAAACTAATATGGATACATCGTTTAATGGGTTCGTCACGTAATGGGGGGACATACTATGTAACTTAATTTTATTATATACCGATTTTCAGGGGAACGTATGATAATTTTTTTGAGAGGGGGGGGGAGGAAGTAGCAGTTTAAAATTCCAAATTGTTATCATACATGTGATATTCCATGCATTGTATGTGTTGTACAGACCTATGTATAATTATTCAAATAATTAAAGTATATATCACTAATTTACTTTTATTTCATTTTTATTGATTACCAAACCCTTCTTTCACCTCTGACAAGACATCTTGTGAATGTGGGGAATGCCAGGCCTCCACCATGGTTCGGATTCCACGTTAAACTGTAGGTCCTCCATTTCATCTCACAATCACCCTACCATTACACATTAGCGTAAGTGCGTATAACCCGAACGGGTAGTAAGACGTGGTGCTAATAATAATAATAATAATAATAATTATTATTATTATTATTATTATTATGGCGTTAATATTCCACAATGGACATAGTAGTAAACACAAGCCATTATGACTATTGTAATTCATTTTTTATTAAAGCTTACATTTCAGACTAAGTGGATGCTTCACTAAATCGTCGAATGCATCATCTGGTGTAGTCACTCTTTATTTCTTTAAATGTTCTTACACTGGTTAGAATTCCAATATAGAAATTTTGGAAAAAAATCCAACTGTGTTACCGAAAATACCAGTTTGGATTTAATTTATATCAAACGTGAATTTGTGAATGAGCTGAAAATACGCGTTAAGTACTCCTTTTTTAGAAATATCGTGAATGTACGGTGGGAGTGTCATGAACGTGAGAAAAGGGTGTGGTTTTTTCTTCAGTTTTTACAGCAAAACTTTTTTTTACCAAAATAAATAAAATATTTCCCTCGTAGCTGGACAGGCCTGGTATAAACCATTGGGAAGACCTATACGTAGATAGGGGATAACATTAGAATGGACCTGAAAAAGATAGAGTATAGTGAGGTAAACTGGATAGAACTAGCTTAAGAGGAGGATGGGTGGCGTACTTTAGGAAGTGTGGCAATGAACAAGTTCCTAATTCTCTAGAGTAAGTATACTCACAACTGGTTGTAGATTACCAGTAATCATAGATGCAATTTGGCTACAAAACATATTTTCAATAAAGAAAAGTTATACCGGAACACTTAAATAGTAGAGCATTGCTGAGTGAGGCCAAGGCTGCCAGGTTAAATTCCCGTGTCATTTTTAAACTACACTTAAATAATAATACTAAAAAATATTACATATCTCACACTACTGCAACTTATTATATTTGGTTCAAAAAATGTGTCAATGAATCTTGAAAACACCTAAGGCACCGATTAGCGCCGTGAAATGCACTGTTTATGCAACTCAACTTACATATTTGAAGTTGAATTGCCTAAGCGTTTTATCTCGCGGCGTTATATAAATGCGAGGTGTCCCCTTCGGTTACCCTAAAATAAAATGTAATCTTACACACTAAGAACCAATAGTAGGGTAAGAGTTATTTTGAAACAAAACAAAAAGTTTCAAAGCATATTTTGAATGTTAGCTTAAACATCCGTGTCACGTGATATATGGTGTAGGATTCGCAATAGCCTACACTTGGTTGCCGTCGATATAGAGGAGATCGTATTTTGAAGCCTGGTTGGATGCATTAGGATTAAACTCAAGTGCAGTAGGTCCCACATGGCTTAAGCCCCTCCAAAAACCAACTAGTGTGTCAGTATTGACAATAAATTAATTTGTCCATACACCTAATTTTAGGGCTCTACACAAGTATCCGAAAGCCAGCTGAGAGAATCAAAAACCGAATAACTGTAAGAACCCCAAAAGTGTGACCCATCAAGTATAAACCTTCCAAATCAGAGACAGAAGTACCAATCATCTGCCTAATATTGCCGTCTTGTGCGTTAGCTCAGTCAGTGTTGCATCTGCCTACTTATTCAAGGATCCTGGGTTAGATTCCCGTCATAAAGTAAGCGTTTGACATTGATGAAATAAATTGGGATGTCTTAGCCTTTTACAGCAGTGATAAATTGACCTCCGGCTAACTGGATGTTGAGCCGGTTCTAGATTTAGGCTAGCCTGTAAGTCATGTTTTGAGTTATAGTTTGGTTAATAAACTGCTCGTTAAATACTCCAAATATTAAAAAAAAAACACTGCCATTATTTTACTTACTTTCCCCTCCCCTTCTGTCCCTTTCCCACAAGTGGTATACCGTACCAGTTAGACGGTGTCATGTTGCAGCGATTTGGAACATGATGGATCGACCCACCCTGGTGTTGAACTAAACATACACCTGGTGTGGGCTACATCGTCACGATCAACAATTGACCCTCTTAGGCCAGGACCCCGTTCGCAAACTTGCATCATAAGTCTAACAACGTGATATCTTTATTTATCTCGCTGGAATATATTGTAACACTTAAGGCATTAGAATGAGAAAAGTTACGTTTAAGAAGGCATTTGAGCAAACGAGATTTATTTTAGCATTTAATTTTAACTAAGACTTTATACGAAATGCATTTTAAATACTTCGAACACGCAGTACATGTGAAAAGGATTGGGAGGTTAATAAATGCACCCGAATTATAGAATAAATTAGGAGATGGTAAAGTCACAGTTTAAAATCAATTTAATATTAAAATAATCATTCCCAGTGCACCTCGAACTTCAACCTCCTTAGTCCCAGGCAATCCAGCCTAATACGATCGTGACGACTTAGGTTGCACGAACACAAGTGAGGGTGGATATATTTTCTTAAATTACGTTTAAATAGTTATTTTAATATTTAAAATAAGATATTTCCTAGACCAAAATATTGTCTTGGGAAACCTTATTCTTCAATATGTCTTTAAATGTAACCTAATTATTTGAGTGTTCTCTCTGGTATTTAAGTTATGGGAAATATTATTCTAAATTATTTTTGAAGCTTTCTTATCCTATTTTAAATATTTCTAAATTGCAAAAATAAAACGCTCACGCTGAAACGGCCCCTTAAAGGGCATGCCCTGTAACCATCCCGAAGAAATTAACCACTCCCCCCAGTGATCCCGATTGAGAATGGAACCAGACATTCTATTACATACCTAGCCAGATGGTGACACGTCTGTTTGATGAGCTATAAGGGTCCCGAGATAGATTTATGGAACGGAAGAAAAAATTGTCTTTAGTGAAATTGGAACGTTCTGTTTAACATTGATAAATAAACGGTAAGGATTATGATTTTATTAAACCAGTGTGTGTGTAATTTCTGTGCATATATAAACAGATGGTTCGTTCATACACGTTAAATACACCTAACTAAATAAAAAAACATATGGTTAACAATACGTTATTTACCAAATTAGTATTAGGGCATCTTATTATTTTTAAACTAGCACCGCGTCCTACTACCCATTTGAACGAGTTTCCCCTGTTGCCGACACCACCCCACTTGCCAACAATTTCATTGACAAGATGGGGAGGTTTTGGCTGATTTGATATGCGAGCTACAGGTTGTTTTCACAGACACTACCCATTTGAATTATACTCTTATCTTCTTAAGTCAAAAACTCGAAGGTTGGTTTGATGTTATTTCTATCCATCCGGAGCTAGGCGTGCACTCAGTCCTGCTGGTTAGTGTTGTCTGCACCTTTTGGTAGAAATACCGTGTATTAGGGAAGTTAAGGAAATGTGGTGGTTCCCCATTGTCTCTCACATTGAATGTCTATGAGTGAAAGCGAAAGGTCCTATCAATTTTGCTGGATAGGTATTTTCACATATATTCCAAGGTTAATTTATATTCCAAAATCGAAAAGAGACCTACTATCCATTTCAAGGAAGTTTGTTAGGACATATCTATTTAAAAATACTAAATTATATTCTGCACCCTCTAGGATCAAACCAGAGTCCTAATAAGATCTGCACTTCCAGTTTAACTCCACAGTTAGCCACGAAGGGCGGGTTAAGAACCGATTGGAACCGGGTATAGTCAGTTGGTTTCTCTATTCGAGGTAACAGACCTTGTTACAGCTCAGGTTTCCGAAATATGCAAATTGAAACTTGAAACTTCATTACGTCACAATACACCATCCATGTAATCAATATGTTTGAGGATGGCCAAACGTTGCATAAAACTGCCGGAGACTGGTGAGCCGCACTCATTCATCCGCTGGAGAAAACTGATGGAGACGCAATCTACTTGAAGAAAAGTTAAAGTGGGATTCTGGTGAGAAAGGCAGTTCTGATAGTTACAAAAGTTACAAACTAAAACATATTTCGTAAATTCATAAGTCAAGTCTTACTTTACAGCTATCAATTTTTATAGATAGTACCAGCTATAAAATAAAATATCATTTATACCAAACTAAGAGCTATAAATACGGTGGTTGTTGTTCGAGCCAATAGATCAAATAAAATTTATGTTATTTATTCTATAGCACAAAAAAAAAATTGTTGATGTTTTCTTATAAAAAAGTGACAGAGACTAAAAATAAATGTTTGAAATTGATAACAGTTTTTGAGAAATGTGTCCGAGTTAGACCAAACTTGATAAATTATTATTATTATTATTAGCACCACGTCTTACTACCCGTTCGGGTTGTACTCATTTACGCTAATGTGTAATAGTTAGGTGATTGTGAGATTAAATTGAGGACCTACAGTTCAACGTGGAATCCGAACCACGGTGGAGGCCTACATTCCCTATATTCACAAGATGTGATTAATACACGTCTTGTCAGAGGTGAAGGAAGGGTTTGGCAATCGAGGTAAATCTATTCCAATTGATAAAACTATCAATATAGAAGTATGATGCATATTACTCTATATATTTTTAGTTGCTGTGGTCAATATCTATATTTAAAAATGATATATTTAAATTGTGTATTCACTCTTCTACATACTCGTAGCAAATAAATTTAGGCTGGACTAACCCTAATGATTGACCGAAGTACTTACTAACCTATGACATTAGGATCTTGAAAGTAGAAATTTTTGCCCAAACAACCCAATAAAACATAATTTGCCCTAACATAATTAATTTCTTTTACATACTGAAACAAGTAATACAATATGATCTTTTGCGTTGTCATTTATAAATGTTCTGGAGAATATGTTCTCCATGTACCATATATTAATAACTTTCAATATGATCCATTGTCCCAACACTGTCAAAAGTAGAAAACAAATGGGTATTGTATTAAATGATCATTGTTATACCTGCGTCTAAGAGTGTATCATCACTCATTCGATGATTATTTATATTTTAATAATATATAAATTGCCCCACCTTGGTGGCCAAATGGCCTAAAGCATCATTTTATTGTTAGACTGGCCTGCTGATGAAGGGGAAACTGGTGTTTGAATCTTGGTCAGGTCTACTGAGGTGGTTTTTTTCCTAAATGGATTCCCACTTAGCTTTACGCAAATGTGGTAAGATTACCTCTAAAATGCTTCCTTCCTCATCTTTACCTCATTAGATAAATAATACTTAGCACCACGTCTTACTACCCGTTTGGGTTGTATGATTATGAAATATTTACCCAATGAGTTAGGGATTGTGAAGGTTGAATATAGAGGAAGTGAGCCCACATTTGCGTGGAGGGAGAGTGAAAAATAATTTAGAAAAACACCCCAATTTACCCAAACGAGATTCGAACCTCGATCTCCCCCATCCTCAGCAGTCTAGCTCTCAACATGAATCTAGTGTGTTAGCTATTATTATTATTATTATTATTATTATTATTATTATTATTATTAGCACCGCGTCTTACTACCCGTTCGGGTTATACGCACTTACGCTAATGTGTAATGGTAGGGTGATTGTGAGATGAAATGAAGGACCTACAGTTTAACGTGGAATCCGAACCACGGTGGAGGCCTGGCATTCCCCATAGTGCGTTAGCTAACTACGCCACTAACTACCTCATTAGAGTAATGTTCATGTATGTTCATGTATGCGAATAAGTTGAACAGGCAGTAAGATGCGGCGATTTAAAATATATATATAATAGAAACAATAAAAAAATAACTATACTTCTAAACACATTTTCATAAAAAATAAAAAGTAAAATTTGTTCTCTTGTATCACAGTTATGGACCTAATTCAATCACATATCATACTTTTCTTTAATAGTAACTTTTGTCTCGACTCCTCTTGTTTAATCCTATTTATTCCTTATAAGTTTTTTTCATAGAATAATTAGGAAACGATTAAATATTTTTGTAATTCTCTATTATTCCATGTAAGTCCCTCAGTTTCATGTCTGTAGATTATGTAAGGTATGACGTCCTACAGCGAGAATATTTTATAGACTTGAAAAGAGGCAGTCACTCTGTCAGTAGTCCAAGGAACAAGGTTTTAGTGGTCTCTACAACTAGTAGCGTACATTTCACGGTCTGTCTGCTATAATCTTAAACAGCTGTTCGGCTTTCAAATGAATCTAAGGTTTCATGAATAATGGATGCCACACATTTATTCGGTGTTTTGTTGTGTCCAAGTAATTTCGGGGATGAGCAATAACAAAGGTTTTTTTTTATGAACTGTTTTTCACTTCAAATTCTTGCTATCCATGACTATGCTTTTTTTTGTACTTTACGAATTGATTACTATAATTTATACTTGAATAAACTATAAAGGATAAACTAAATGTTAGCTCTTACACAAGAGACGAATATATTACGACAAAAAACCTATTAGGCACTATAATGTATTATATTTAAATTTATGAGGAATTTTATCCTGGGCTAGGATAAATAGAATTCATACTATATTTAAATTAGATATCTACTTCTCCGAATCAGTGGGTAGGGGGTCTAGGACTTCACCATAGTCTGGTTTGGCTTGCCGGTGATGGGAGATCCAAGTTGAAATCCCTACCAAATGTATAGATTCTTTTTTTACAAAATAATTTTCAACTCTTCCTGCACTAAAATGTTTCTCAACTTCATTTAATCCCTACCCTATTAGTATAAATTTGCGTATCCTAGACTAGTAGTCAGGCACTGTGCTATATGTTTGTATCTATTAATATATCTGATGACATAATTAAGCAGTTTTTAAAGTTTTTTTAAATAACCAAGTATTTCTACCTGTTCAGTTCATAGGCCTACGCATGTATGATAGTTAGGTTACTATAATTAGTTATGGATTAGGACGGTAGCATTTTAGAGGTAATCTACCCGCATATGTATGGAAGGAGAGTGGGAAACCATTTGGGAAAACCACCCTCAGTAGACCCGGCTGGTGTTTGAACCCCGATCTCCCCGTCTTCAGCAGGCCAGTCTAATACAAAAGTGACTCCTCATTCAGCAACTGAAGCGGGTTCTTTTTAAGTATTTTTTAGTGAAAGTGTTATTAATTATTTAATCTAATGACAAGAGGCCAGGAAAGTATATTTAATAAAATGTATCCACATTCACGTATAAAGAAGTTGGGAAAGCCATAGTGAAAGGTCACGTGTTAAAAATCAACCCTAGTACATCCATCCAGGATTTGAGTGATGGCCTCTCATCGCGATAAGTTGCCGTTTACGCAAAGGTCAGGGTTCAAATCCCAGCTGGATCTACTAGTGGTTGTTTTCAACGCGTGATCTTCAGTATCGTTTTCCCGTCTTCTTCTCACGTTAATTTGAATAAATCTTATCTAAAATATTATATTTCCTCCCTAATCCTTAAAAATACATATTTAATATATATACTTAATAAAACTAGTGTTAAATAAATGCATTAGAAAATATAAACACGTTAACACCTTCTTCTCTACCGGGCTTCGAACCAAAACTATTTGTAGGTGAGAAGACAACGCTTAACAACACCCGAGGCCTTTTAGAAAATTGGCTTGTGTAAAACAAATTACTGGATGTTCCCCTTTCACAATGATAGCTCTTGGGTGTCAAGTCTTTTCTGGATGGTTTGTAAGTCGTGTGTTGATTTAATCAGCTAGTTCATAGAGAGCAATTTAAATACTAACGGGGGAGGAAAGGAACGCTCCATTACAAATAAAAAGTTATTCCCTTCACATGTAAGTTGGTAGTTCACCTACTCACCGAGCTTTAGATACCAGAATTGATTCCCAGCAGAGCTTTAAAATTTATTCTTGGAAGTTTATTTTTCACACTGATAAATGACGATTGAAGGACGGATGCTGGTGTAATTGTTGTAGATATGTAAGTTTGCAAGTTCGCAAGTTTGTTTGGAAAGTGTACGTTAAATATCACTAATGATAATAACTTTGCCCTGTTATATTTATAAACCATTCCACGTCGGTCGCTAGCCATGCCCGTGCGACTGGTACAAATTTTGCTTTCAGCCATTACTGTTCCCAGAACATGGTCTGAGTCAGTATTTTATTCAAACCATATATTTTCCACTATCGGCTTGCTAGGCCTTTCATATGCCTCATAATCTAACTTAAGACAAGGATAGGTGGACCAACCTATCCCCGCCCGTCGATTTATCAATGTGACTAGGTACACTAATATTTTCATCAACGATAAATTTTAGGACCTGCCGGGAATCGAACCCGGAACCCTTAGCTCTGTAGGCAGACACTTTACTGACTGAGCCAAGGTGCCTTGAAAATTATACAAACTTAATAGCTTATTTGTTTCTAAGGGCGATATGTAAGAACGTTAGTGAATGCTTAGTGGACCGATAGTGTACACTATCCCTCCACCTTTTAACCTATGATGTCCACTTAGCATCCACTTAGTCAAGTTCTTGCATACGGCCCCAAATCTGGCGTGGGGACCACCGCGGTGAGTCCCCAGAAATGAGGTGACCAAAATGAAGATATGTGTTGTATCCAGCCCACCGAGGACCCCCACCTCCAGCCCCTCCCCATCCTCCTCTCTCCTCCCTGGGACGCCTGAGCACGAGTGTGAACGACCTCACGACGTTGTGCGTGATGGAACTGAGGTAGTAATAGCAGTAATAATGACCGCACCGCGCGCGTGAATCACCTTACGGCGGGGAGACAAGGAGGGGTAGGAGAAGGAGGGACGAATTGGCGACACGACGATTCTAGAATTTAGGATCGTGCGACTCTTTTACTACTTGTAAATAGTTTTTTTTAACGATGGGAGCGAGAACATGTTTGCTTACATTTGCATCGTGTTTACACTCACGCGAACACGATACGTTTGTGCTGATAAGAGATCGACGAATCTATTCTGAAACTCTTTTATACCAACACCCGAACCCATGCGGGCACGTGGAGAAAGGCGTCACTCATCTCCAGTTCAGTGTGACGGGGATGATGAGGTCAAGGTACGAATACCGACTAAGTGCAATGATGTGTTTATGTTTCCTAGATGGTTTCTTAATCTCCCGCCACGCAAATGTGACTACACCTCCTCTAAAGTTTACCTTATTTATCCCCAACACATAATCGGCCCCATAGTATGGTAGGCAGATCGACTGGATGGTCTGTAATACATGGATCACTGGCCAAGGGCGTGGTGAGTTATATGTGCCAGCTTGACTAATTAGATAAGTGAATATCAACACACAGGTTGCTAAATCACTGTAATTAAGGCACTGCACAGAGCCACCACTTCGCAGAAAATACAGAGATTGAACCTGGGACCTCTGAATCTGTAGCCAGAACTCTGACCCTTAGACCACAGAGGTGTTCAGATTTTTAAGAAACTTGATCTTAAGTCTAATGTTTAAATTAACACAACCGACCGCTAAAAAAGTTACTAATGTTGAGTTCGAAATAATTTATTTGTGTTTTATAAAAAGTTTCTTCCCACCAAAATAATATTGAAACTAATCAACCGGGCTGTCGCAAAATATAGGGGAATTATAAATTTAATAACATATTTAATAGTATTGTTGTCTCAGATAATACTAATTTAGCGTTTTTGGTGTTTATAAAGTAATTTTTGTTTTGTTTTAATTACGTCCTCACTAAATAATTTCTTAACACATAATGCCCGAGCATAAGGGCATTTTATATCTAGATTGCCATTCATTCGTGAGATTGAGGAGTGTGAGACGTAATCACACCTTCGTGTGTGTATTTGTACGCGTTTTCATATTATGTAATCCTTGAATATTTTAGCTCTAGTTATACATTTTTTGTGTGCTTTATATATATATATAATTTTTGTTAAACTTCAATATAACTGTATTGGTTAAGTGTTAAGAAAAGTCGGTAGCCTTAACTCCGCCATTAAAGTTATTTATTATTATTATTATTATTATTATTATTATTAAATACACTGTATGGATCAAAGAGTGGGTGCTACCATTGCGAAAATGTTGAATATCTGATGTAAAATACAAATTTGTTGAAAAACACAAAAGGTAAAAGTATTGCGACCGCAAAAGAAAATCTAACCTGAAATGTTGATGGATATCGACATCTCAAGACCCCCCAAACCCTAAAAAGTGGTCTTTGCAATCACGTCTGTCTGTGTGTCTGATTAAACTTAAAATTAAGAGAAATTTAAGAAAGGGCGAAAGAGAAAAAATCGATTTTCTCAAAATCTTTTCTAACGATTTGATTAAAATTCGTATCTAGGTTTTGATTAAGATTATAAATCAACTGGATATTTTCATTTTACCATGAAAATGAATTTTAGGGTACTTTAAAGAAGCAGAAACTACCGTATCTCCGCAACTATTTGAGTAAATAGCTTATCATTCCATAATTGAAGTAATATTAAAAAAAAAAAACTTTTATATGAAATATATTTTTATAAATCCAACAGTTTCTGAGATATTGGCAAATATATTAATACAATTTTGTGTACTTTAGTTGTAAAGAGATACTACTTAAGTTTTAACGCAATAATTTTCCAATGCCATACAGTAATTAAATATAAGCAAGTCTCTCAAAGAGTGTATATTGTTTTTCCTTAAACCTCTTAGGATATATTTTTGTACAACAATGATCTATATCCATTTTAGACTCAAGAGTCAATATTTACATTTTTTAAAGGTCAAAATTTATAAATGATTAATTTCATAGCAATGCGATGGCATGAAGATTTGCAACACCTAATAAAACGTAGAAAACTTTAACTGGAAGTTCAAATTTTAATACGAAGTGTTGACCCTTGTTGACCCAACATTGATATTTTTTATCGGTCCAAACATACAAATGAGGACATTAATTCTTTAAAATCAAAATTATAAAATTTAAAACTGGGACTAAAAAAAGTTATACATAAGTATAGTGCAATTTATTCTTAGGTTTGCTAGTGTATACTATTTCATTTCACATATATTACGAGTTTTGAGTAAATATCTCCATTTTCAAACAATAGATTGTGACCCTCTCAGTAGCTCTAATGTTCAACGTGACCCTTTTGATCAAACTAGTTTTACTGTTATAGTTTATTATAATTTCAATAGTTTCATAATAAATATTTGTTCAACACCTTATCTCAGTCGGTAGCGTGTCTGTCTACTGGAATAGGGATCCCTGGTTCGATTCCTGGAATGGCATAACAATTTTATCATTGATGAAATGTGGGGTTCTCCTTTCTCTGTAATAGATTAGCGGCCGGGGGCTGTATGTTCTGAATTTGAGTTAATATATAGGTCTGGTGATGATATAATCAATGTGTTTAGAAAGTGCACGTTAAATAACTCAAATAAATTAAACAAATACATTTTTAATTTAGTCACGTTTGTCAAGTTTTGTTGCAACCCCTAGAATCTTTTTCGTGACCTCTGGAGGGTTCATGACCCACAGTTTAAGAACATATGTTCTATACCAGTGGTTTTTAATCTTTTTTTGGGTCACAAACCCCTATAAGAATCTGACAAAGTCCATGGACCCCCTTCCCATAAAAATGGCCGTAAATACACACCCAGAATTTTTTTCTTATTATCTATCTGTTTAATACAAAAGTGTCTACCCTAGTAAAGCCAATGTCGACCTTTTTTTACGGGTAAAAATTTACACATAAGGACTTTAATAGCTATAGATTTGTGACCGCTAGTAAATTTCAAAATTTTAAACCAGGCGTAGACACTTTTTTATTTTTTAACTTTAGTATGAAAGTGTCAACCATTATTGTCCCAATATCAACCTTTTTCGTTGGTCAAAATTTACAAATGAGGGCTTTAATGACAATGTGATGACCTGAAGATGTTCAACTGCCAATAAAATTTCAAAAGTTTTAACCGGTAGTCAAAATATTTAATACGAAAGTGTCGAACCTTTTTGACCCAATATTGACCTTTTTTATTGGTTAAAATTTACAAATGAGGACTTAAATAGCAAAGCGATGACTTGAAGACGTGCAACCGATAATGAAATTTCAGTTTTTTTTAAAATCTCAAAGTAGTTTTTAATCTTTTAACCAAAAATTAAAATTTTCAAAAATAATTACACATTTTTTAATGGAAGCCGAAAAGGGGTTTTCGTAATTATAGCGCAATTTGCTTGTTTACTGTATTTCAGTGTAAAAAATTTACATTCACATGGGAATAATATAAAAACAAGCTTTACAACAAATTCTGTCTCGCACTTTATCTTTTCATGTTGTATTATTATTATTATTATTATTATTATTATTATTATTATCAGCACCACGTCTTACTACCCGTTCGGGTTATACGCACTTACGCTAATGTGTAATGGTAGGGTGATTGTGGGATGAAATGAAGGACCTACAGTTTAATGTGGAATCCGAACCACGGTGGAGGCCTGGCATTCCCCACATTAACAAGATGTCTTGTCAGAGGTGAAGGAAGGGTTTGGTAATCACTTTTCGTGTAAAAACTAATAGTAGCTTTATGAAGAAAATTGATATACGTTCAAGTGTGTATTCAAAGTGAGCTTTAGAAATTGTCTAAAAGTAAAAAGTCAATGAAAGGGGCGCTGTTGTTTTGCTTGGATATTAAGTTGAAATTGGGGAGTATTCTTCAACAGTGTAACGTGCATGTCATTTCTGACATTCAATCTATTTTTATTTTTTTGTTTTGATGGCACCAAGTGATGAATTCCCTGCCTGTTGAAGAAACAGGTAGCTTTGTAATTGAATCCAAGCTTTGATCTACAATTTGTAATTTTTTTTTTTTCGGTTCACGGGCCCCATTAAACCCATCCACGGACCCCTTAGGTGACCGTGAACCCCTGTTAGAACGTTTATTACGGTGTGTGGTTTTGAACTTCCATCTTCTATTATACCTACTATACGCATTCTGCTCTGCGCCATAATTCACGTTCCATTTCGTGCGATTGTAACAGAAGAGTGGACGGTGTGGGAGGATGGGTCTAGGACAGACGGACGCGACATGACGGGGTGTCGAGCGCCTCGTCAGTTCTGCACCATTATACGGACGTGCACGATGGCGCGTAAAAGTCCATTTAGCCCAATGAACACCCGTCGATATCTCGTCTCAACCGGAGATCCTGGAGCTGACACTTGATCAGTTATTTTTTTTAATCACCGCATCCTGCTACCCGCCCAGGCATTTGCACTGATGGTGTAGGAATAATAAAGGCAGAAGTTTTTTTTAGCACCACGTCTTACTACCCGTTTGGGTTGTATGAATAGGTACCGATTACACTAATGTTTTAAGGATTAGGAAGGTCGAATTCAGAGGTGTACCCTCGGAGGAAGAGTATAAAACCATTTAGGAAAAAGCACCCTCAGTAAATGTTGACCGCGAATAAATATATTTGAATTTTCTTAGCTGTTCTACTAACCAAAATCAGTCTATAGTGTAATAGTTTATAAAAATAAATATTTAAAGATTCATTGAGCCATTTCTAGACCCAGGGCTATATCACTTCACAATCAACCAACTTACCCTAAAACAGCGCAGTTAAACCTAATTTTTGATGCAACAATAAGCTCCATACCATTTATTACTATACATTTATTTAAACTAAGGAAACGGGATGGAAAAGCGTGAGTTTTAAGTAACTACGCCCGACTTTCCTGCAGGTAGGTGATGGAAAACCCTATTACGAATATTTCATCATTGCTCCATTCGATTGATATTGAACCTCGGCCTCTCGACACAGAAGCCAACATGCTGTTACCCTAATTCTATCAATTCCATAACAAATCAGTTAAATCCTATTATGTTGTCTACCCAACAATTATCAAATAAGTTAACTCAACTCTAAGTTATTTGCAGAATCTAGTTGAATAAGTTTATAAATTTACGTTACAATTCAAAAGCTATGTTTTTTTTAACCTTACATATGTGTCAAAATCAAATTTTGGTTTGTGATATTACATTTCAAAAATATCCCTCTTAGTTTAACACTAGAAAAGTCGTACTTTTTAATTTGACCTGATTTATGTCAGGCTTTAGGAGGAGTGATGATCTAACCGATTTTTTTTTAAAAGAATAATAATATAGTTTTTGCGGACACTGATATAGTTTGGTAGAAACAAAACACTGTCAGTTTGTTGGCGAATACTTCAAACATTTTTAATAGATTTACATTCCCGAAAACAATTAATAGATTTCGCTAACTTCAAATGGAGGGTTGTGAAGTCTGTTCGTACATTGCATCCACTTTCAATTTGTGAGATAGCTTAGTTATGAGTAAATAGTTTGTTACTTTGTTTACAAATTATTATTATTTCATTTTATATAAATGTGTGTGAGTATGTACGCATGTATAAATATATAGGTGTATAGGGTCTATATACACATCTATATACTATGTACATATATGTAATAAGGTCTGGTCCCTAATCATATTCTTCATGATTACGTGCTACGCGTCTTATCGCCCATCCGGTATATTTACATATTTAAATTAATGGGATGGGGGATAATAAAGATATAAATTAGAGGTACTGCACCCCCATTTGCTAGAGGGTATAGTGGGGGGAAATGAGGGGGAAAAACCTCAGCACACCCATTATAGATTCAAACCCCAACCTCCTCGTCACCAGTGAACCAAAACAATAAGAAACTGTCGCCTCTGCACACATGCCCATTGATCCGGGTGTCTCGTTGTTTGCGAAACATGGCCTCGGTTTTAATATTTACGAGTGTTCGAGAAACTTTATTGAAAACAATCGATCATTACTCATTCTTACCGATTGTTAAGAAATTAAGGTATTAGAAATATCAAATGAATAACGATGTCAATATTTATCTTACGATATCGAACAAGTTTTGACGTCTTATTCCCACCCTCAACCCCGCGCCCCTCCGTTCCAGGAGCGTGGGTGGGTCTGTCGACTGACCCTGCACCCGCGAGGCGTGGCACCAGTTTTGATGGATGAGCCAATAGACGGCCAAAGAGGCGTTGACAGGCGAAGTAGACATTGAAAATGTTATTATTAAATATAAATATTAACCTTGATACTGATTAATTTTGTTAATAGTTTTAAGAATTGTACCTTTCCCTTTGCCATCCTTTTTATGAATATTTAACGTGTGCTATTAAACTACATTCATAATATCACATGACTTACAAACTAAACTGATACTAAAAAAAAATACCACTCTGGACGAAAATTCTTCAATTGTAGATCTTCGGTTGAGCTGAGACTCGATTCTGGGATCCTAATATAACAAGATAGACACGCTACCGACTGACCTGACGGGTGTCACACACATTACCTTGAGCTTACAAATAATTTGACTGTCCACTGAAAATTCTCTGGCTTATTAAATATTTTATGTATAAAAATATCAAGCTAAATAAAAATAATATAATAGAAAACTATGCGTACAAAGTACAACATGAACGGGTAGTAAGGCGCAGTGATAAAAAAAAAAGTATGGATATGAATCTGTTTGAAATTAGTGAGAAATAAGTCTAAATATTCCAAGTGATTGATTTTCATATTAATGCAGCACATACTTAAGCTCGATGATGTTATGAAGGTCTTAACTTTTTTTCAAAAGAGCGACGCAGCCGTGTGTTTATTTTTAAACTACAGTTTTGTATTTTCGAAAAACTTGTATTTGATCATTTTCTTGAACTTTTCACGTACGTTCTTCTGGCTAAAGACTCGATGTTCGTGGGTTCAAACCAAGCCGAGGTTGACGGATTTTTCTTGAGAGATAAAAATCCGTAACACGACTTCCTTCGGAGGGTAAATAAATCCATCGTCCCTATGTAGATTGTGGCATGTAAAGGATCCTGAAAGGTATGTGAAAATACTTTTCCAGGCAAAATTGGTTGGCTCTTTCGCTCTTACTCATAGTAATTCAGACACTTCAGAAAGTACACTTTAAACACCTCAAATATTTTTTTAAGAAATACCTTATAGGAAAAACGAAGGGTACACAACAATTTTTCAACTATTTTCTCAACGCATTTTACTTCCAGCCGGTCTATCCGCGTTTACATACACTATTGCGGTAGAGATGAGGAAGATAGCATTAATAGATAAAATGTATCCATATTTGTAGGTAGACTAGGAAACCGTTTAGGAAAATATAGAGTTGCATTACATCCAGCTAGGATTTGAGATCCAGTCTTCCCGTCACTGGAAAACCAGAATAGACAAGCTTGAAGTTATTCTGCGTGCTCACAAGTTGAGGTATTTTCAAAATGGTTGATTTGTTTATCGGTTGTGAATACGTATGACATTTCAAATTCCAGACCACCTACAAGTATATGATATTTTTAATAGTTGAATGATTGATTTTATATAGACTAATATATAGATATGGGTTCTAGAATCTGTCTAGAACTGCGTGGTGTGAGCCCACAAGTGAGCGGCCACCACCGTTAGCAATGGTAGTGTGGTGTCATGTGGTCAGGACAACGAGCTCTCCAGCCGTTAATCTCAGTTTTTTAAATTGGAGTGGCTACATATTTATTTTAAGTAGCTCCTTATTAGTTCCCACAAGGCTGAGTATGGCCCCGTTCAAGACTCACTGCTTTATATTTATGGAAGCACCGGGAATCGAACCCGGGACGTCTGAATCTGTAGCCAGGAGCTTTGATCACTAGACCATAGAATCTGTCTAAAACCTAACTTTATAGTCACCATTAATTAATTTTACGCTTAGACGCTATTCTCATTGTTGATTAACGAGAACAAGATGTTAATTTTTCTCGCAGGGTTTATTCTGCGTTTGAAATCAAATTAATGAGGTTTGTGGTTCATTGAAAGGGTCTGATGTTTATTATCTTAAAATTCCATGAAATAGGCATACAAATAGGTCCTATATTTAATTTCAGACACCGCAAAACCAGACACTCTTTAGTCATTATTTATCACCATGTCTTACTACCCATCCGGATTATACGCCTATGTACTAATTACACTATTGTGTTAGGAATTAGTAAGGTTGAATTTAGATGAATGTGTACCCGCATTTGTACAGAGGAAGATTAAATAAAATGTAGGAAAACCCTCTCTCAGTACACCCGAGTGGGATTGAACCACAATCTCCCGATCTTCGGCAGTCTAGTCTACCGCGAGAGTAGTGCCTTAGACTATGTGACCACCGAGGCGGGTCTAGTCATCATTATTATTATAATTTTTTAAAATATAAAAAAATTATATTTTTCCGTTATTGACAAAATAAAAAAGAAATTTCGATATAAATTTTTTTAAATCGATCAGGGTGGCTCAAAACATGTGTGTATCCTGTTCGCAATCAAAATTGAGTTTAGAATAATTATTTCAAAGTCAAAAATATTTCTGCTTTTTTAGGGTTGTTTTATTCCCCGTCTCCACCCCCCCTCCCCGTCGCCCCAATTTTCTTCACTCCTCAACCACCGACCAATTTAATTTGTTTTTTCCTTATGCCTAACATACCATTTTGTGGTTTATGCGGCCTCGACAGTTCTTAATAATGGTGAGAACCAGTGGTACCACCGATTATTCACGCCTCGTTTGTTCTATAGGACAAATACTTAATTCCATGTTTAATAACCTGATCATTTATTTATTATTGTTTACTATCGAGTATCGGGTCGGTTAGAGAGGGACAGAAAGACTTATCAGCTGTTAATAGAAACAATGAAGTGATATAGTTTCAGGTTGACTATAGACAATGATGTTTTATATTCTATGAACATTGCTGTACGGCTGTCTTCAAGCATGACTGCCTATTTGAATGTGCGTACACAGTGTCGTAAGAAACATTGCTTTTTTTTAGTTATTTTTATACCGCATTAATAGGCCTACTTTGACACGAGTAAACTGTCTAATTTATCGGTGGTAAACACGCGTAAATTCGCCTCAATATTTACAGTACATTTGCTATTAAAATATAGAGACAAGTCATTGTGCAAGTCTTAAAGAGTTTTAACCATTTTCATGTCAATTCAACAAGTATATCTTTTTCTATAATATGTATACTCCATTTATCCGTGCCCGATATGTAGCAGGCTTACCTATACCTTTCTACTATTGTTTAGCTTATAATATAGGGGCATAGTGTAATCCGTCAAGGAGAGAACTTTCAGAGTAAACGGAGTGTACACAAATGCACTAACACACTGACTAAATCTGGCTTCAAAAACCTTTTTTTATTTGTAAGGCTTGCACAACGACTTGTCTATATATTTTCAATAGCAAATGTAAATGTGAGAGGGAAATTTAATCGTGTTTACAAATTAACGGTGGTAAATAATTCAACACATAGGCCTAATATCCTGTTGGTCTCAGCCGTGGGCTATATGGCCTAAACGTTGGTCACCATACCACGAACCGCTCTAGAAAGACTTTAGTTCGAATCACAGGTGTAGTCGATAATTTATTCTCTTTACTATCGTTCATTCACGATGGTTTAAAATTATTTAGAGAGATTAAAAAATTAGACCAAGTGATTACAGTATATTTCCTCCCTCACCTAACGTGATTTTTAAGGGTGTTTAGACGATTTTGGAATAGTTTTTAATATTTTGCCACATTGCTTGAAAACTATTTTTACTCTTTTGACTAACCAACATTTTCGGAAATTAACATTTATTTGGGAACTTCCTTAACATTTTCATTGTTATAAGCAAATTTAAACATATAAATATGATAGCTGGTAAATTTTATACAACAATGGAAACATTAGCTAGGATCGACTATAATGTTTATTTTAGAATCACAATTTGTTAATCAAGAGCACACAAATGATTTTCTAACAAATATTTAAAATATTAAATATAGTTGAAAAGTCACTTCAATGCCTTTCACAGTCATTATTAACAAATATCATTACTGATATATTTTTTAAAGAGAAAGGTAACAGTTATGATTTTATTATTATTACTATGCACTGCGTCTACGGGAAAATTTTCACCAATAAGGTAGCCTTTAGATGAAAGGTGCCCACATTTGCGTGAAGGGAGCGTGAAAAACCCTTAAACAAAATTCCAGCACAGTCGGATAGAATTCAAACCCTGACCTCCCAGTCACCAGCAAGCCAGACTAGACTATCTTGACGTTAAATCCGCGTGTCCACCGATACCAGTTTCTGGAGCTCAGTTAGTTTGTAAGCTGTATGTTGATCCCATCAGACCCACATCAGCGGCAACGTGGCCTAAATATCAAGCTCACCTTGTGTGGTTTACCGGTGAATAGGTGGTTTGGGTTTTAATCCCGGATGGGTAAACTAAGGGTGGTTTATCCTATATAGCTCCCCACTCTAGCTCCATGCAAATTGGGGTACATTTTCTATTACTTACGTTCATCATGCCTATCCCATAAGTGTAATAATTGCGTATAAACCGGCAACGTAGTAATACGCAGAGTAAAAAACCACAACATAACCTAGAATCCTAGATCGTGTGACGATATATTTACAAGTGTTTCGTTCCCGTGTTGATGTTTTTTACTGTCGTTGGAGGAGTAGCTGGTAGCAGAAGCATTTCCTGTGTCGAGAATGCTGTTCAGAGATAAACTGGTTTCTATCCTCTTATTGTAAATATGTAAACTCGGTAATTGAACTGCCCACTTTCAACTGTAGTAAAACGCATAACAAGGTGGCACTTTCCTAGATAAAACCTCACTCTAGCAGCCATTCAAGATTTAGCATAGAAGTTATTCTTTATGTCGATACGTTTCCTCATTCATCTAATGAGGTGGGTACGGGAAAGGTATTTAAGAGCGTGGATCACATGCCAACCAACTCTCCGATACATTCGGCTGGAAATCGTAAGTTTACACGAACACTATTGCACGTGAATCATTTATGATTAAACATTAATGGAGATAAAGAGTTTATAAAAATGTTATACTGAACATTGTTGAAATATTAATTGATATTTGGATAGAAAAAACTGAAATGAAAAGTACATTTTCAACCATTTTTAAATGCCTTCACAGATAAACACTGTGCGCAAATCTTAAGGCGGGATGGAATGGAAGCGAGAAAAGGCCAGTGTTTTTGCCATTTTTATTGCAAAACTTTTTTCTTTTTTTTGCTAAAATTAATCGAATGTAACTCTAGTACAAACATATAGTTTAATTTTCCTCACATGTTGAAATCAGCAGTTCCTGAATAACCATCATGAGCATTTAATGAGAAACTTTTTTAATGAAAATAAAAGACTTGTCATTAAATTATATGACATTGTTAAGAGACATTCAAGAAATTATGAAGTCATAATGTGAAGAAAATTAAATTCTATATTTATACTGGAGCAATATTTTATTTATTTTGGCAAAAAAAAGTTTTGCACTAAAAACCTTACTTTTTCTCATCCCCTTCCATCCCACCTTAATTCTGTCATAATACTGACATTCTGTAGTTATTAGCAATAAACTTTGTCGCTTTGTCCCCTCTCGTTCACGCAGAAAATTTTGAGTAATCATTCAAATACGAATCCACTTCACACACTTCTGGCATATCGTAGGGGGGCTTGCCATGAGTTGGTGTATCTATCGGTTTTTGCAGTATCCGGAGATGGTGGTTCTAATTGCGTGAAGAGTGGATGTAAATCCACAAACCACTGTTTGGTATCCGACTCAGTGCTTATGGTCTAAAGCGTCTTCTTTCTCGTAATAGATTGGACTGCCGATGATGGGGAGATTGGGGTTCGAATCCCGTTTGGGTGTACTGCTGGTGGAAATGTATGTCCACACTTCCTCCACGCAAGTACGGTTACTCTTTTCTAAATTCAGTCTTCCTCATCCTTATCATATCAGCTTAATTAGTGCATGAGTGTAATACCCGAACGGATAGTAAGAGGCAGTGTTAAAAATATTATACTATCTTGTGCAGAAATGAATAGCGGTAGTAGCTCCTAAAATAACTCTCACACGCATGAACTTAGATAAACGGATACAAAATCATAAGTTATTTCCTTTAGAGCATACAATGACCATTTTACAAACACACAGACATAATTGGTCACTTAATCCAGAACAGCACACCTATACATCTAATAATAAACATTCATCCGTACAGTGGTCACACGGATAAATAATTCTTGTTAGCGGCTAGGAGGTCAGTGTTCAAATCCCGGGCGTGTACATTGAGGTGTTGCTGTTTTTTCCCGAAACTGTTTCCAGCTCTCTCTCATCTACAGATGCAGGTACTTTTTTACAAATTATTTTTTTCACACCTCTACCCCATCAATGTAAATATGAGGATAGTTCGAAAAAATAATAAGACACAGAGCATGGTATGTAGTCTAACGGGTATTTTCTAAGCCATTGGATAAAACGACGTAGCACAACTTACATATGTACTTAATCTAGAACATATACTAATAAGCTCTCATCTATAATACTAAAATCTTATAGTGATTAAATAGAGCGATGAATCCATGTGACTATTTAATACTTTGGAAAACGATAGCTATGTTTTAATTTTAATAAAGGATCATCTCTGTTAATATATATATTTTACTATGGGATATTCAACGTAGACTTTCTAATCATTCAGTTATCTCAGCCTACGAATTAAAAATTTTCTTAACCTAAAACAACAACCTCCTTATCACCAAACATCCAGTTTCGGTACTCGATCATGTAATACAGAATTGCTATCTGGGAGATATAAACCTACCCCAAACAGCTATAATAAATCATACACAGACCGAGATTGGACAAGGGTCCTTCGACATGTAGTCGGGCATTGTCAAATACCATCATCTTCCTCGCCGAAAGCCTTATATTGCGGACAGGATTGTCGAGGCAACACACCACCATAGGAAGCTTCTTTTGTTTTTAGCAACGAATCTTACTACACTTTCAGGCTATACGCTTATGTACTTATTACGATAATGGTTTTAAGGATTAGGAAGATTATATTTATAGTAAATGTACCCGTATTTTCTTGGAGGGAGAGTGTAAAACCACTTTGAAAATCACCCTCAGTATAACCGGCCGAGATTTGAACATGGAACTACCCGTCTTCGGCAGTCTAGTCTACTGGAAGAGTAGCGCGTTAGACCTCGCGGCCACAGAAGCGGGTCATATAAAGCTTTGTTGGTTTGAATCCCCGTTA
The DNA here is from genome assembly GCA_901482245.1 of Timema douglasi. Classification (NCBI taxonomy): domain Eukaryota; kingdom Metazoa; phylum Arthropoda; class Insecta; order Phasmatodea; family Timematidae; genus Timema; species Timema douglasi. The sequence continues at coordinate 268,036 of CABEEJ010000055.1, forward strand.
GAAACTAAGTTATTACTTTACATGGAGTATGAAAACATTTGAGCTACAATACAATTTTCAAAGAAAGAGCCATTTAGAAAATACAAACACATGTGTCCCAGAATTATAATATATTATCACATTGTTAGTGTTATTTTATAGTTATTGATATCTGTTATTATTATTATTATTATTATTATTATTGTTATTATTATTAGCACCCGTTCGGATTAAACGCACTTACGCTAATGTGTAATGGTAGGGTGATTGTGAGATGAAATGAAGAACCTACAGTTTAACGCGGGATCCGAACCGCGGAGGAGGCCTGGTATTCCACACATTCACAAGTTGTGATTAATATACGTCTTGTCAGAGGTTAAGGAAGGGTTTATCAATCAGATAAATCTGTGCCAGGACCTATGATTGAACCCCGGACCCCCAGCACAGAAGTTCGACACCTTACCCCTAGATTGCCAGGTCACCCAATATAATATCTGTTAAAATTACAGGTGCAAAACACTTGTATTGACGTATGAATACGTAAAAGTAGATCTAGTAACTCTTTTAGTTGTCAGATAAGGCCCTTGCTACGAGAACTGGACTAAAATAATTGTAATTTGTAGTTCACTATAAGTCCTATTTCAGTTACTGACTGTGTGAAGGTCCTAAAAAAATAACACTTTTGTTACCCTTCTGTGCTATTCGCATCTTTACACTGATGACGTGAGGACAAAGAAAGTAGAATTTAGAGGAAATATATTAATATTTGGTTGGAGGGAGAGTGAGAAACTACTTAGTAAACAACATCTGGATATACACGACTGGGATTTAAGACACGATTTCCTGCCATTGGTAAACAAGAACATTCGTGGTAGAATAATAATTAATTGATATCGAAACCGATCCCAAAATTCTAGCAACAGGAGGAAATGACTGTCGACTAAATGGAACCTGGATTCATCCTGCTTTTCAATTAATACATATCCAGGCGCTTGAGCTGAACGTTTAGTCATGGGTAATCCAAGTTCAGAGAAATGATCGCCATTTTCAGAAACTTTTACCAACTGTAGCAAACATATTCGTTCAGACAAGTTATAATCGCTCCGGCCGTTGTCGTAGCTGTCGAGAGACCGATCGCCTACGAGACACTTTGGTTCAAATTTCGACAGAATCTAAGTTTTGATCCTTTCTTCTTGTGAAAATAGTAAGAGCACGAGTAGTTCTTTATCTTAAAGTTGACGAATCAACTTATTTCTGTTATTACATTTGATTCATTTGAATTTTAAAAAAATTGCCACACTAATCCTCCAATATAAAATATTGCTTTTCAATTTGCATCGATGGCCATGCGAGCTAAATGTTGGGCCCATCTAGTCTGGTTTATCGGGAGAGGGTTGGGGTTTCGAATCCCAGCCTGTTTAACTGAGGGTGTTCGTTCTTTCCTTAAATATTTTCCCACTCTGCTTCCACGTAGATGCGGATTCGTTTCCTCAAAACCACCTTCATCATCCCCATCCCAATAGCATAGTTAAAAGCGTATAGCCCAAACGGGAGGTAAGATGCGGTGGGAGGATAGGGGGGGGGGGGG
>CABEEJ010000055.1:272356-286556 GCA_901482245.1 Timema douglasi
TTTTTTCTAGATTGAAAAATTTCTCTGCTTTTTTCCGACTCTCCTGGTTTTCCAAGTGCATGATAACCCTGAACAGTTTATATACAATAAGCTATATTACAACTCCCTCAAAAATATTTTAAAAATAATTAATCTTGAAAGATTTGGCCAAAACTTGGTAAATGTTCCCTTTAAGAAGTTTAGAATTTTCGCTCCTGGAGCTTCTAATAAACTTATCGAAGGTGTATATTACTTCTAAACAGATTAAATAATAAAGTTTGTTGCCAAAAATCCAACAAACAACATCGGATATCAATAATAAAATCTAGAAAGATTAAAAATATAGCAAGCTATATTATAACTAAGTTAAAATTGGTATACAAATTTGAAAATTGAGTCTTAAGGTTATCAGATATTCTATAAAAAATAATTAACTTTTGCCAATTTCATTAAACTATGACATCGCTAATGTAATATGTTAAATTAAAAAGTTAAATTTAAAATTTGGTAAAATACTTTTTTTTTCTTTGTGTGTGCACCGCATCATAATATGCGTCCAATTATGCTCATATTTACAATAATGATATATAAATCATAAAGGGATATTATAGATAAAATACACCTGTATTTGGGTGGAGAGAGTTTGGGTGTCCATTTAATAAAAAAATAAAACCAAATACAATCACCTAAATTCAAACCCCAGCATCCCGGTCATCGGTAAACGGGACCATACGAGACTGTATTTGCCCGTGTACTTACTGATGCGGGTATATTTACCATATGTATCATAATATATTATGGTAAATAGAGTAACACTCCTTTGCTCTACGCCTACTATATTGAACTCGACATGCTATTTGCGAGGTGGTTATATTTCACTGGTCAATTACTACAACATCTACAGTAGCCCCATGGCTTCTTTGGTGCTGACTAACAGCTCACAGCTGACTTCTGACAGTCAACATTTAGGTATATACATATATTTTGACTGTCAAAGGTGACAGCTGCTAAATACATGTTTTTTGCAGATCATCTGGTTTGGCGTAGGGATACATAATTTGGTCTGGTAACGTTTTAAAGCTGTCACTCAGCACCAAAGAAGCCATGGGGCTACTGTAGTCTCTCTCAACTGAATTGGCTCTTGTCTTAGTTAAAAATTAACAACATTGGTGTACATGCGGATAAAATGTAAAAATCATTTTAGTCTGGCTTACCAGTGATGAGAAGGTCAGAGTTCAAATCCCACTTGAGTGCATTGAGGCTTTTATTAGCTAAATTGCTTCTTTCTTTCCCTCGACCTAAGTTTGGATAAATTAACGCTAAATCTTGCCTTCCTCAACCTCACACTATTAGTGTAATTAAATGCGTATCTGTATAAACCTAAAAGGTAGTGAAACTCTTAGCAAAAAATAATAATTTGTCAAAATAACTAACGATACGAGCCCAAACAAAAAATCCCCTAGGTCAATTTTCTTGTTTGTCCAAGCTACAGGGTTTGTGATAAAGCCCAGATCAGAAGTCCAGACGTTTTGTGATTTTTGTGCAAATGTACAACTATTTTTTTTTTTAAAACTCAATCACTCTTATATGACATTGGGAAACGTGTCTTAGTAGCGTAAACCTATTCACTGACTAACGTAAGTTTTAGCTAATAGATTAAGGCTTTGCTGTTGAACATCCGTAAATTTAGTATGATGACCCTCGAATTAAATTATGTTATTAAAAGAACAAATATGTATGATAGAATTTAAAAATTCCTGTCGAAAGCTATTGTTGAAGCTGTGAACCTTAGAATTTTGGGGGGGGGGGGTTTTGAAATTTTTGTATGATTTTTATAGATGATTAGATAATTTTTCATTTTTTTATTATTTTTAATGACGAAAACTAAGTTTGGTAAAATTCTTGTGAGCATTGTCGAAAGGAAGAAATTCCCTTTTTATTTTTAATTACGAAACGAACGTAGTAACGAGCTCGTGTGCGTCTTCTGTTCCATCTGTTATGACGGGGCCGTTGGAAGCTACCGAATTAACCAGAACAGAGGGGGCACACCCACAGGACTACACACGGTCAAACCGGTCCACGTGGCTTGTGGCCTGCCTGGCCTGTCTTCTCGTTTGGGTCCGCCGTCCTATTACGTAACAACAGCCTGCCTTGCTTTCTACTAAAGTGCAATCACTAGTTTTTGAGGGATATTTTTTATTTTATTTAAAAAAAACAGCAAATCAAATATACTTTCATGTAGTCATACTCTAGCACATTGTAGAGGACATTACAATATACTTCCTACCCCTTTCCCCCCAACTTATACTAAGGTATTTAACGTTCACTTTCTAAATAAACGACTCAATTAGCACAAAGCTCGAAACTAAATATGCTCGTCACCGTGGTTAATTGGTAGAACTGGTCGACCACCAGTCTTGCCGACCCTGGATTGATTCCGGGTGGTTCTGATGAATATATTTACTATTTGTATATGGGTTCGTCTTTATATTATCCACTTAGTAATATACATCTAATTGCTAATATAGGGCGTAATATATTAGAAGCATTGTTTAAATTAATTAGGTTTGTACGAATGGTATACGCTTTAAGCCAAGGCATCCCTTTTGCAAGATTAAACTGCCGATGATGGGGAGATCGGGATCCGAATCTGAGTTGGGTGTACCGAGGGTGGTTTTTACTAACTGATTCTCCACCCTCACTCCACGCAAATTTAGACACCCTTCCTCTGATTTCAAGTTTGCTCATTAGCATAATTAAAATTTGTGCATGTAAGCCGAATGGGTGCTGAGACGTGGTGATAAAAAAAAAGTTAGTTGGTTCGAACTGGTGGTACAAGTGTCAAGATCATTTAGTCTGGTTTGTCGGTGAGGGAAGGTCATGGTTAGAATCCCGACAAAGTATATTGAAGATGTTTATTCCCATATTGTTTACCACTTTACCTCTATGCAAATGCAGACACAATCTCTCTAAATCCTACTTCTAACACAATAGCGTGGTTAAAATATGCGTATAGCCTAAAAGAGGAGTGCTAAACTTGTGTGAGTACACGGACCACATTGAAATTCGAAAATAACTAAGGGGCCGCATTTCAAATGATTAAATATTGTAATTACCTCGTGTAAAAATAATTTCTAATTAGTATACTTACCTTATATTATTATTGTTATTATTATATAAAACACTAACACTCACCTTATAATTTTACCCCCCAATAAATGGGGCCTTTAATTTGCAGCAATGAGAATGTCGGGATAATCTTTTGGCCAAGTCACTCTCATGATTATTGTCAAATGTGTGTCCGTAAGCCTAGTTAGTCTCTACAGGTGTTTGGTTCCGTTTCTTGTGAGAAAAGACTGCAATCTTACATATGTACTGTCTAACATTGCACAATGCACATATCTAGTGCGCAAATTCAACAGGGTTTAAAGGTGCATCGACAAATAAAGGTCCCTACGGTGCAAATGCAATAACGTATGGGTCCACTTCGGTGGCTGAACAGTCTAAGGCGTCACTCTCGTGATAGATTAGCCTACTGAAGACGGGGATATCAGGGTTAGAATCCCGGTTAGGTCTACTGAAAGGTTTTTTTTTTCCTAAATGGTTCCCCACTCTTATTACATGCAAATGCGGGTGGATTAGGCCTACCTCTTAAATGCTTCCTTTCTCATCCCTACCCCATTAGAGTAATTATATATGTGTATAACTTGAACAGGTAGTAAGACGTGGCGATAAAAATTAACTCTAGGGAAATGATCCCTGCAGAAGAAATAGAGCAAATTTCCTACACCAACCTCATTGGCCTGATTTTCCTCAATTAAGCCAAATTCACGATAGTGGTGTGTTTAGTACGTGTTAATATACTTTAAGGCTAACTTTTCTAGCTGTCAGATAAGACCCTTTCTGTGTAAATGGAATTGTATCTTCAGCTTCCCCATGTGAAATTCAACAAGGTCTACCCAAGGACGGTAGTTAATGAAACTTATTTCCTTATCTTGTTGCAGACAGCCATGGAGCAGTCCTGTCCACGGGCCTTCAGCAGTGCGTGAGATCGACCACTCTACCCGCAACCCTTACCGAACACTCGCTCTCTCTGATTAGCTCATCGCACTCCTTGACAGCGGTGAGTGCATTAGTGGTAAGTGAATAACAGATAGTGCTCGAAACAGCCAATTATGTACCACAGTTGACAAATATTGGCTTGCGCCGTAAGCTATTAAATTATATGCGCAGCAAATTAAAACTTTTAGAATAACTCGTGGTATTCAACTAGGCCTACCGACATTAATATTTATATAAAATGGTAAATATTATAGATATTTAAAAAAAGGAAATGCAATACTTTAAGATGTGTGTAAATGCATGTTATAAATAGAGATGAAAATTTTAATTCAAAGGTAGTTTATGACCTTCTTTGTAGGGGAAGGTGTTGAGTTAGGAAGGGGGCACTTAGAACATATTTAGTATATATAGACATAAAACCATCAAATAGCGTGTTGGGGGACGATTAGAGAAGAGTAAAAAGTTGTTTACGAATATTTAAGCCGACATTAAAATATTATTAAGTTTCGATTGTCTGTCGAGCTTTTAGCGGTCTTGAGGTAAAGGGCTCACCGTAGGACCTGATGTTCATGGGTTCTAACCCAGCCGAGGTCAACGGATTTTTCTTGAGCGATAAAACCCCGTAGAACCATTTCCTTCTGAGGGAATGTAAAGCCGTCGGGGCCATGTCAATTGTGGCATGTAAAAGAAACCTGGAAGGTATGTTAAAATATCTTTCCAAAAAACAAAAAATTTCCCGGAAACTATCCAAAGTGGAAAATATTTCCTATCTCACATTTCTAGTCATCAGTAATTGATTTATTATCTCACTAATCCAACTTTCCACAGTTTTAAACGTTACTATATCAACTTTTACAAACCCCATATTTCAGTGGCTTACCACAGCTGCTATTCTCACTGTCGCAAATATTGATATAAGACTTGAGGAAGTAAACGAAACGTTATTTTGGAAGACATTAAAGTTACACATAATAGATGGTATTACAATTTATATAATAAAAATAATATTGATTTAGGATTAGGATAAATAATTATTAATTTTCTCAGCTAAGAATGACCTTATTTCACTTTAATCTTGAGTTATATAAATAATTTTACAGTGGCCATTTTAAAAGAACTAATTTTTGTGGGACATTACTCGATTAAAATGGCAGACAACACAAGTTTACCAGTTCTCCCCTCCGCTTTATCGATGACATAAATTAAGATATTATTGTGGTGTATGAAACACGGCTACGATAAATCTTCTCGGCATTTAAAAGTGTACTGGGAGAAGAAAAGCGATAGAAGATTAGCCTCTAAATGCCTTGACAAATACAAAGGAAAACACTGCTTTGAAAACAAACGACAGATAAAAATCATGCGAATAAACATGGTGACCCTAACCGTCGTTTTGTTTTTTATTATCTCCACGGATTCATAGAAAGTGTTACGAAACCATCGAATGGCTATAAATTTTTAACGAGTCTGTCGTAAAATGTGTTGCCAAAAAAAAAACAGACTGCGCACATGTTTAAGCTGGTTTAAGATGACAGCGAGAATAACTGTTATTATTGGTAACACTGTAATTTAAAATTTCGACATTTTTTTTTATCACTTCAAATTTATATGACCGCCTATGGGGTCTAATGGTCATATTTCCTGGCTGCAGATTCAGAGGTCCTGGGTTTGATCCCCGGTGCTTCAAAAATGTATCTGTGAAGCAATTGGTCTGGAATGGGGTCAAACTCATCTTCGTAAGGACAAATGAAGATCTACTTGAATAAATAAGTAGTGAGATTAATGACTGGAGGGTTCATTGCGCTGACCATTTGACACCCTCTAATCGCAAATGTTGGCACTATCGTCGCTAACAGTGGCGGCCGCTTGGTTAGTACAACTCGCCTGCGGGCTCACACCATAGAATCTTTTTTCCTTAGTTTTATATAGATGTAAATACAGTACATATAGGTCTATACATAAACCTAAAAAGGACCCTACCCAAAGTTATTGTTTTTACCACATATTCAGGCTAAACATATTTATCCACACTAATGAGGTATTAATAAGGAAAGTAGAATATTTATGCTCGCATTTGCATGGAGGGGGAGCTGAAAACCATTTAAGGAAGACCAGCGTAAGTACACCCGGCTAGGATCCAAACGCTGAACTTCTCATCACCGGCAAATCAGACAAGATGAGCCGGACATTTATTCAGCGTGCCCATTGGTGCAGGTGACGTTGTTGTAAATTAAAAGCTTCTTTAATTGATAAAAAACTTATTTTTTTCACTCTTAATATATATTAAACAAATACTTTCGTTAACTTAGTTAATTATCGTTCGTGGGAGCGGTGAGTCAGTGACCGACCTTGCTGCGTGATATAGGACCGGTTCTGGTAGAGTTAGGAATGTCAATCAGTAGTCAGAGGTACATAGTTTTGTAAGCAGCCGTTAGATGTTTAAAATAAAAATAAAAGCTGTAATAAATAGGAGAAAGAGTTGTCGTGGAATGTGAAACAACCACTTATTTGAAACGCGACAGGATTTGGAGTTCGTATAAACATTAGACCGGAAGGGTATGGGAAGTGGTCAGCACACTTGAAACTGTTTCTTAAAAGTTCGGGGTTCAATCCTAACCGATTGGATCAGTGATTTTGTTTTTTTGTTTCCTTGGTGTAATTCTCTTATCTCTTGACGAGCGAGTCTCGGAGCGGATCCTTGGAAATGTATTTTATTTCATCGGTTTCCCAGAGGGCCAAGTACGACACAATTTATATACTAAATAACTTTTTTGGCAGTTAAACAGTTACTAAAACCAATTTCATATGTTCATACGTCAAGCAATGTTATTTGTAGCTGTATTTTTGATAGTATCAATGTTTATAAAAATACTATTAATAATAAAGTAAACTTATCAATGTATACAGACCAAAAACTTGTATTAAAAAAAAATTATATCCAAATCTTACTACCTTATAGTAGACCAGTAAACCCTTAAGAAACTTTCACCCATTCAACCTTCCCCTCCCTCGCCCCTCCCCCCCAATAAAAAAGATTGATTCTTTTGTTGGATTGTTGAAATTAAATACTCAGCTAGGTGTATACACAAAATAGCAAAGAGAGTTTATTAATGTGAACGTATTTACAATTTACAATACATCTTTGTATACAATATTTGGTGTCAGAATGTAATCATCTTGAATTTAGATTTTTCTTTAACATACATTTAAAAAAATGTGTTTTAACGTAAACTAAGTATGCTATGAAAGAAATCGGTAAAAAATATTTTCCACTGATGCCTTATTAATCGCTATAGGCTTTGTATTAGTTGAGGAAAATGGATCTTGACTACAGAAATTATATATAGGATAGCCAACCTTAGCGTAAAAGTGTATAGCTAGTTAACTCAAACCCTCTTCAGTGGCCGCATGGTTTAAGGTTCTACTCTCGCAATAACATAGACTGCCGAAGATGGGGATATCATGGTTCGATCCCAGTTGGATGTCATGAGGTGATTTTTCTAAATGCTTTACCACTCTTCCTACATGCATATACGGCAGCATTTCATTCAAATTCAGCCTTCCTAAGCCCTAACATATTAATGTAATTAGTGCCCTAACAGGTAGTAAGAGGCAGTGATAAAAAAAAAGTTAACTAGAATAGCCCTAGTTGACAGTTAAAAAAAACTATATATAATTTAATGTATTCATAAACAAAGCCGTGTATTTTTGTGTGTTAATGACACCTGATTGATAACTGAAAGGACAAAGTCAAAGCTGGATCCTTTTTAAAAAAAGGTTGTTTCTATGAAGATTCAACTATAATCTCAAATAATTTAACCTAATTGAAAACGCAGCGTTGTGCACGCGGACTGAACATTAAACGCGTCCAGTCTGGTTTGTTTGTGATGGGAAGTTTAGGGTTTGAGCACCAGCTGGGTGTGTTGAAGATATTTTTTCCTAAATTATAACCCACTCTCCCTCCATACAAATGAGGATCCATCTCTCCTAAATAATACCTTTCTCAACCTTACCCATAAGTGTAGTTAAATGTAGATAACTTTGTAGAATAGTAGTGCCAAAAAAAACTTATTCAATAGCACGTCACTGACTTTAGATGGAGAATTAGCACGTCTGTCTACTGATATAATTACTGATTATTTCGATTCCCAGTGGAATATGAACGGGTACTAAAGTGAAATTGGGGATGTTCCCTTTCATACAAGATAGATAAATGGGCAAAGAGAAAAATTGAGCTCACGGTTGAAAAAAAAAAAAGTTTGTAAACTCAAAAAATTATTTAATAGTTCTTCAAGAAGATGAACTTTATCTGCCAACAGACTCCAGTTTAAAAATGTACCGTAAATATGCCAGGTCTAGATGAGAGGTAGACGGTCGGAAACTTCGGCTTAGTCGAAACCCGTTTTGTGATTGAACGGCCAAGAATTTGAATCTGGTTTTTCCGAGTAATAATTATTGTTGGTTTATCTTTTTTTCAAACAACTGTACATTCTTTTTGTTTTAGAAGAACCCTCTAAAAAGCCTTCTCTCTCTCTCTCTCTCTCTCTCTGTCTCTCTAGTAGGATTCAGGTAGGAGAAAGTGTCTTTCAAAAGGTTCTTTCCAAGAAAATTGGGATATACATGTTCTTTGTTTGGCTTGTGCTGTGTTTGTGCGTAAGAGTATAAGTGTGAAGTGTTTGCGCCACCTGCTTGAAGGGATATATTCTTACTCGCTTTGCTCGTTGATTCCAAACCTCCAATGAGTTTTCTTTTCAAGTGGATGTAAACAAATGTAATTCCAGAGCCGTTTTTATAGCCGTTTAGCCACAAGATACCTCTAATGAAATGTCTGAACCGACTTTAAAGTTGCCCCACCATTTTGATTTTTTTTTTCTGCGGCTAGAAATTAAAATTTTAACTTTTTGGAATTTATCCGTCGGTTATATGCTAGAAGCTATAAGTTTGCCAAATTTCAAGTTTATAGCTAATCTGGAAATGGGTAAACATTAATGTCAGTGAGTGAGTCAGCCACGTGGCTTTATTGTTTACTATGGGAATTGAAAAGCTGTTGCTTCAAAACGACTAAAACAATCCTCAATCATCCTTAAATATTGTGTTGTGACTGTTTACCCTATTAATAAAGAGTTTGACTTTTTTGCGGAAAGCTTTATCTATATCTTTCACCATTTACCTCAGAAATACGACATTTCACGTTCAAAGTTCAAAGTGGCCCAATTAAAACTTTTGATTCTTTTAAATTATAGAACTTAAAATTTAATCCCATTTATGTTGATAATTTTAACATCTATTTAAACAAGAGCCATATTTTGAAATAACAAATGACCCCTTGAAAAACGCGAATTTCTGGACGTCTGCAACGCGTCTAAACGCGCCAGTAGAGGTCACCTTAAATGTTTTACATTGTAAATGAGTTAATACTCGTTATATTTCCATATGTATCCACATGGTAGATTTAATGTAGTTAAATATATCATAAAAAGTGTTTATATCTGTGTTTTTTATTCTCTCTTTTTAGGATTAAAATAAAAACTACTTTCACTTATATTTTCAACAATATTATTTAGTTATTAAATTCATGGTAAATTAAAATGGCAGGCCTACCATTATTCGTTGGCTTTGTGCACTATGTCTTGCTATCTGTTCAGACTGTCCATATATTGTATCTAATATGATAGGGATTGCTTAGGTAGAATTTAAGGGACGTGTCCCGCGTTTGCGTGGAAGAAGCTCGGGGAGCCCTTTAATAAAAACTTCATCACTTCAGCCAGCTGGATTTAAAGCTCTGATATTCTTGGAACTGGAAAACCATGCTAGACTAGACCGACGCCTTTGGTCACGTACACACCGGTGTGAGTTATTCGTTTATTAAATAGATTTAAAAATATTGAGATTTGAGTGTAATCTTTAGTTTTAAAAAAAGTTAATGAATTAAAATAATTTCACAAATATGTTTTCTTTTGTTTACAATTCAACCTCCAAAATATTTGTGAATCGTCAACTGCTTCAACGATTTTTTTTTAATACTATTAGAAACATTCAATTTTCGAAATAAGATATGCTAAAGTCTTTCTGCGGCATTAGAAATACTTTAAATTAAATTTATTAAATAGTCAATAATTTAAAATTTCTATGAACAGTTTCCTCTATTTTGATCTGTTAGTTTCACTTGGTTCTAAAAGTAAAGACGCGAACATTTTCTATTTCCTTGCAGGCGAGAATCGTGAAACTGAATTTGTCATGGATTGTGTTCTTGCGCTGATCGAAATTAAGGGGGTGAGAGGGGGTGTATTGAGCCACAGGGGTAAATGTCCGTTTTCTCACTTTGCTTCGTTGCACAAACCAATTAAAAATAACAGTTATTCATCTTGTACAAGAGTAGACTAACTTAAGTGAATTGTTTTAATAAAACAAGAACAAAATCACTTATTCCAAAAATTATATAAAAATAGTTATATATTATTACATTGAGTGATAGAAATTCAATATTTTCTCAACTGTGTATCCTGAAAGGTATTCTACAAGTTTCTCCCTAGTGGAACCAATAAAGGTATGTTTGTTACTTTTTAATAAAATAGTGCCATAGTACTTTAAGCACAGCATGAACAATGTAAAGGTGACAAACTGGCCAAAGATATGTTAAAATGGTGATAATACGAGTAATTTCAAGCATGATCATTCTTTATAGTAATGTTCATGTTTATTTGATAGGGAGTAATAATAATTGATAGTAATGTTATATCTTTTTTTTTATTCCCTTCTCCTTATTTTATATACTTTTTTTCTATGAAGATGAAATGTTTCGGTAATTTTTTTCACCATCTTCAAGTCTTATTTGTATTAAAGATGATTGATTTTACTTTATACTATTGGAAAGTTTGTGAAATTTTACGGTTTCATATGGAATATTTCGCGAACTTTCCAATAGTATGAAGTAAAATCAATCATCTTTACTATAAATAATACTTGAAGATGGGGAAAAAATCACCGAAACATGTCGTCATAGAAGAAAGTCTATAAAATAAGGATAATGGAATAGAAAAGAAGATATAACATTACTATCAATGATAACGCTTGTTTTAATAAAGTCACTATTTTCATTTGGGAAGGTCAATCTGGGAGAAAACCCAGAGATTAAAAAGGCATCAAAATATATTAATACACTAAGACGATCAAAAACCGTAATCAACCAAAAGTGTGCCTGCTCGTGCTTATTTTCAAGTTCGAAAACCTCGATTCAACAACCCCCTCCCCCTGCAATCCTCCTCTCTGCCCTCCCCTTTAGCTAGAGGTTCCCAAACCTTTTAGACCAAAGTATACCTTGCACCAGAAAGAATACATGCTATAGCCTTCATTGCATTGTTTACACTAATATTATGAACATTTAATAAGGACAGTTAAATTTTATGAGCATAAAACCATAAAACAAACAGAAAACATCACATTTTCTGGCTGCACCTTGGGCAAATGTCCATTATTCAGATTTGAAAAAATTGGCAATCCTAATTCTCTATTTTATAGTGTAAAAAACCAATTAATAATATTATAAAATTGCCTCAGCAAGCCCAAGGGCTTCGTGAAGGACAGTTTGAAAAAGGCTGCCCTAATAGGGCCCCTACACGATCAGTCAGACTGTCAGTCTGAATCAGTATTTATAACAAGACCGTACATGGTTAGTCTTCGTATCATTATTATTATCAGTCTCAGCTCCTGCATGCAACGTGCAACAACATGGAGGATAAGAAAAGGGCTTGTGTCTGATCACATCAGTATCAGTCCATCAGTCTTACAAGTGCTGGGAGAAACTGACAGTAATACTGCTAGTAGGACTGACCGTGCATGGACTCGTCAGTATTCCCTTCAGTCTCAGTAGCAAATATAAACTGCACACGTCTTTTTCTTATCATCCATGTTGTTCCACGTTGTATGCAGGAGCTGAGACTGATAGAAATAATGACGGTCTGGCTGATAGTGTAGGGGCCCAAATAAGCTACCATTGTGGTCACGTGAAGCCCCACCGAATCTTCAACTCTTGACACACATAAATACTAAATATCGTTGTTGACTTGAAGTGGAAAGCGATTTGCAGTGTGGTTTGTCAAACATCAAACCTAATATTCAAGAACTGATGAAAACAAACAGTTCCAACCATCACGATAATCTTCAGTCATTTTTTCTTACCACAATCCTGCCAGTGTTACAATGAATTTGTCTACACTAATATTATAAAGAGGAAAGATTTGTTTTTTTGTTTGTAATGGATAAACTCAAAAACTACTGGACCGGTTTTAAAAATTATTTCACCAATATAAAGCTACATTATCAGCGAGAAACATAGGCTATATTTTATTTTGCAAATTTAATTTATTCTTAATAAAAATGTCGATAGTCACTCATATTTTATGGTAGAGTCTATGATGATTCTTCAATATGTGTGTTGAAAATAATAATTCGGGGGGGAGGGGGAAGGGTCTGGTAAGATATATGAATCTACGGTATAAATTTTCTTGATTGTGTTTCGAATAGAATAGAATTGATGTCAATAGGATTACTTTATAGTTTGACCTGTTGAAATATATCTAATTGTGGTAAAAAAAAAAAGGATTGATTTTCAAAATTAATTTGCCCATTTAAAATTTTGTCGCTGTTCATAATAGCCATTTGGATGTGTGGGTTTTCCGCAATNCAAAAAAGTGCTATTCCAAAATCTTGGTTTGAATCACAAAGAACATTTAAATTGTTTTTCATATTATCGTATTGAGACGTAATATGATTCTTGATTGTACATTGTTAATCATTATGTAATCATACAAATAGTATTATGTTATTTGCCACGTTCTACTCTCTGTCCGGACAATACGCATGTTTACAATAATATTATCATAATGAGAAAGTTAGAATTTTGAGTAAACACACTCACATTTGCGTGAACGAAGTGGGAAACAGTTTTGTAAAAATACTCTCAGTAAACCCAGTCAAATTAAATCGCTGACTTCCCCGTTATCGACAAATCAGACAAGACGAGAATTACAACTTTTTCGCGTTCCCAACGGTGCGGGTAGCAAAAGTTACTACTGACGTTTAGAGGAAATGGACCCGCATTAGCATAAAGAGAGGGTGTTAAAAAAAACTAAGTGAAAATCAAATTTGGAAGCCATCATACATTTATATGTCTACTTTGGATATTGACATGATAATCCTGGGTTTGAATCCTAACAGAGAGTATAATTGTATTGCTTTTAATTTTGGTTTGTTTATTTTCAAACAGTTTTTGTCCTGGTTGCAATGCATGTGCTAAGACTTGCTTCTAGGCAACACACTCGCGCCAAAATCATATTTCTCGTTGTCGGTGACCTGGCGGTCTAGGGGTAAGGTGTCAGACTTCTATGCTGGCGGCCGGGGTTCAATCCTCGGTCCCGGCAAAGATTTATCTGATTACCAAACCCTTCCTTCACCTCTGACAAGACATCTTGTGAATGTGGGGAATGCCAGGCCTCCACCGTGGTTCGGATTCCACGTTAAACTGTAGGTCCTTCATTTCATCTCACAATCACCCTAACATCACACATTAGCGTTAGTGCGTATAACCCGAACGGGTAGTAAGACGCGGTGCTAATAATAATAATAATAATAATAATAATAATAATAACATATTTCTTGTTAACTCATTTTTCTTCTCCCAGTTTCCCGACAGTCCCGGTAGGACCTATTGCATACACATACTGGACGGATGAATTGGCAACACTGCGAGAGTATGGCGACGAGGCAACAGCTGTCGATGACCGCAAGCCTACCTGAAATTATTCTGCTCAATCCGCTCTTCCGTGATCGTGGTCCAATTATTGTCGCCGTAAGGTGACGCTTGTGTCAGTGTCCCCTCCATTCTCTTCCTCTACAGGCGCGAGTGCATCATTATCCGGGGGACAAAGATAGACGTGGAGGATACCTCCGATGAAAGGAATGGTTTGAAAAGCTCAGATTCGAGAAGAAAACCTTAAAATTTTGAAATTTTTATGGATATGCGATTAGTGAAATGCTAGCTAGGAAAATTGGGATTAAAAAAAATAGTTATGTTTACAAAGGAAATAGTTCGACAAGTGTTTATTTCTTTTTCAATATTTTCAATATTTAAAACGTAAAATGATTCATTTTGAGAATGATC
>CABEEJ010000055.1:286573-299018 GCA_901482245.1 Timema douglasi
CGAGCGTTAGAGCCAACTAAGGCGGTGCCCAAAACCTTCTAATTCAAAAATATTCAAAGGGGAACACGTAGTTTCGGAAAACTACTCAAGAGCAAATTCTCGAGTTATACAAAATCGATTTTAATATCATTATTTTATATTTACAATAAAATAATTTACTTAATTGTCAAATAAAAGTTTACATTTTCAATAGCAGAGCCGCAATAATATAGCCTAGTAGTTACAATATTCTAGTAGGTGAATGCATAGACGTATTAAGACAGGGTTCTCGATGTCATGGGGAAAAAAAATTGTTGAGGTTCTTAAAAAAAAGTATTTGAGATGTATATTTGAACACACAAAACTTTTCAACTTTCACCGAAATCTACTACAAAATCGGTGACTTGGACTTGCAAAAAAGTTGAGTTTGATAATTTTTCACCTAGATACGATTCGTAAATTATTATAGTCCATATTGCCAAATTCATTACTCTTTTGTTTTTGCTTGACGTCTTATTACCTTCCCAGACTGTACGCATTTAACTAAACCAATATGGATAGAAACCTGCTTCATTGGCCGCATTGTCTAAGGCGTCACTCTCACAATAGACTAGACTGCCGATGACAGGGAGATTAGAGTTTGAATCCCAGTTGGGAGTACTGAGGGGGATTTTCCTAAATGGTTTTACACTTTCCCTCTACGAAAATTCGGGTACAGTTACTCTAAATTCAACCTTTTTCATCCCTAACTCATTATCGTAATTAGTACTTACGTGTATAACCTAACAGGTAATGAGACGTGGTGCTAAAAAAAAGGATAGGAATAAGAAATATATTATCTAGAGGAAATTTGCTCGCATTTACATGGAAAGAAAGTGGTAAATTATCCAGAAAAATAAACATACTCTGTACATACATCTGGGATTTGAATTTCCAATTTTATCGTCACTGGAAAACCAAACTTAAAGATTCAGATCAATTGAGAGGGAATTGATTATGCATACAGCTGGTATTTGAACCCCCAACTTTCTAACCGGAAAATCAAAATTCAATATTTAAATCAATTGAGAAGGAATGGATGATGGAGTACTTGACCAGTGAGATATAACACCCTCACCGCTAGCATGTCGAATTTGATACAGGAAGTGTGAAGCAACGCTATGATACAATATTTACCATTATATATTGTGGAAGATACCCACACGTAGGAAAGTGTGTCAATCTCGTTTGGTCTAGTTTTTAGATGACGGGGAGATCAGAGCTCAAATTTTGGTCGAGTGTATTAAGATGAATTTTATTAAAATATGGTCCCCCCTTCTTGCTCTACGTAAATACGGGTACATTTCTTCTACATGTTGTGTTATATCTACCAGTTTTGAGATGCTATCATGGTCAACTTGACCATTTATTGTAAGGTGGTGTTCTCAATGGCGTAGATTGGTTGGTGATTAACAGCCATCACAGGCCTTGAAGACCACGCACCGACCTCCCAAACTGCCTCTTCCACGTTCTGTCCTGAACCTTTTACCTCCAATCCTCCTCCACACCCTGATCCTCGAGATCTCCGGCCCCATCGACACTCCATCTCGTTCTGGATCGCCCCATCCGTCTTACTCTCTTATTGGACCTCGTGTTTTTTTAATGGCCTTCCTTTCAAAGGCCCCAATGACGTAGTGTTATCATTATTATTACTATTATTATTGGTGGTACATAATGGCTACTTGATTAATCAATTTGATCAAATCAGAACATTATTTACACCCTACATGAGTTTTAGATAAAATATAACAGTCAGTCTTTCGGCCATTAGCTCTTCATTGTGAAAGGGGAAGCCTCAAGTTCACCCATGATTATTTAATGCTGGTACTATGAATCAAACCCGGAACCCTTTAAATCAGTGGGAAGATGCACTTCTCTAACGAAAAAAAAGTTTTCCCAGAGTAAGATAAAATAACTAAACCATTTCTGACCATATTTGGTGACCGTATGGTATAAGACGTCACACTTGTTTTAGACTAAACTCCCGGTGACAGGGAGATCGGGGTTCGAATCCCGGTCTGGTGTACTGAGGTTTTTCCTAAAATTATTATTTACTTTTCCTCTATGCAAATGAGAGTACACTTCCTTTAAATTAAACCCTCCTCATCCCTAACTCACTAGTTTAGTTAGTAGATTTGTGTATAACTTTAAACCTGCATAAGTCATGAGACGTGGTGCTAAAAAAAACGCTATTATCCTCGTTATAAAATTCACATTTGATTAAAATTTGTAAATTAGCTATAGGGGTAAATACATAAAACAGCCTGTCCCATTTCATCGGTTACTTTCTTAAATAAAGTGAAAGTTTTGTAATCGTTAACATTTTCGACCTGCAGATTATGGTGAATCTTTACGTTTCATGTAATCCCAAATCCTAAAAAAGCTGATGTTCTGTCTGTTCTTGGGCCTGGGTCCCAAGTGGTTCGAAGGCTTTTCTTCAAATTTGATTTGGAGATGTTATATGACTTTACCTGAAATATACATTTTCATTTGGACCCTAACTCTTAAATTATAGGTAGACTACTCTTTTTTTAACTAGTTTAATAGTATTTGACTGATGAGTGATTTTTAAAAAACTAAAACTATTTTGAAAATAATGCAAACGATTTTATTTAAAAATTAGTCTATATCTGGATAATGTTAGATATGACAAATAAAAATGTATACTTTTCGGGGAATAAATTAGTTTAGAGGTAATTTTTTTCTTGACTGATTAAAAAAAAGGAGCAATTTAATTTAAAATGTATATTTATTATGAAGAGCGGTTATTGTTACTAATAGGATGATATGTTGGTTTTTCTGGGAACATCTTGATCAAGAGTATTTTACTGAAATTCTATTTTTAAACATTTTGTTTCAAGCCATAAAACTCTAATATAAATGGTGTAAGATTGTTCCGTACCCATTTATTTTACATAGAACAAAGAAAAAAAGACTATAAAATGTGGTCAAAATGTTCTTATTTAGCACCACCTCTTACTACCCGTTAGGGTTATACGCTTATGTACTAATTATGCTAATGATTTTAGGGATTAGGAAGGTTAAATTTAGAGTAAGTATACCCACATTTGGGTGGAAATAGATGGTGGAAAACAATTTAGAAAAAACCACCCTCAGTACACTTGACCGAGATTAGAACCTCGATTTCCCCGTCATCGGGAGTCTAGTCTACTGCAAGAGTAGCGCCTTAGGTCATGTGGCCAATGAAGCGGGTTTTATGTACTAGCTAGGAACTATATAACCATCGCTATATTCCCAAGCCTGTGTCTTGTCAATGCCATATAAATTGAATTAGAGGGATGAAATATACAGCTTAGGCGTATATTTTCTTTATAAAGAATCACAGATATATTCATTGTTATTTTCTGGCGGATAGTAAAGTTACTAGATCTACTTTCACGCATTCATACGTCAAGTCATGTTATCTGCAGATGTCACTTTTGATATTTGATATCTATACTTATAAAATAACAGGCATGATATAGTATAATGATATCAATTTTGATCTAACGAAAATATATTTATATTTCTAAAAGGCACTTAAAATGAAAATGGTATTGTGAAAGTCTTTGAGGAGTAAAGCTAAACAATAAAAATATCGTCTCTTTCATTCAAGTTTCATCTTAAATTACTGATATTTCATTAGAATGCTACAAGAGGACTGTGATATTCCACTTTAATCGGTTATTTTCATAAATTTATAAGCTCAATACTTTGTAAATTAAATATAGAAGAAAATGTCACTTGGATAGAGGACTCGAGTCCAAGACTAGGTGTCATTTTACAACTATATTTAATATATTTTAAATATAAACTTCGTTTACCCTAAAAGATGGCAGTCTTACCATTACGGAACTCTCTCATAAACTTCGCCATAGTGGAACACTGAAAAGTAGGGTTGCTTCCATTCAAGATAAATGAAGTACCTCTGTGAACGACTGCTATCCACACCAATGATAATTACCAGCAATTCAATAATTTGTGTTCAAATTAACCACATTCCTAAAAAAACTTAAGAAACAAAATTCTTCTTTTAAACTACATTAGAGAAGTGAGATTAACATCATTGGCTTTATTGAAAATATAGACATGTCCATTAAATGAACATCATAAGTATAGGACCTTATTCTGAGTTGAATGTATCTTATTTTCCTTTGTCTGCTGTAACCAAGAAATCGTCCCACTTTCATTGACAACCCTCACGTTCCACCGTTCCTTATCAGCGGTCCACATTCCCTCGTCTAGAGCGCATGTGCCCAATCACAATAGCGGCTTGATTGCATTGCATTTTCCCCGGAGGAAGATAATCCATCATGGTGGCTGCACGGACGTCTTTGTGTAAACGTCTTGGTACCGGGTGGAAGGGGTTCATCGACCCGTCGGGATTGTGCCATGTCACGCATGCCGGCATGCATATGCAGGGATACATTGTCCTATTCCCTCCTATGATATGATACCTCTGTCGTATTGTGCATGGGAGAATGATATGCATTCGAGATCACGTGAGGATTACCGGAGGGGATTGAAAAAATATATATATGAGCTGGCCTGACACGTGAATCATTTCTGGTTAGAAAGTCGGTGGATTGAATAGAAAACAGTTGAACTACTTCAAAATTCATGACTGTGGGTTGGATTGTATTTCCTGGGCGAGTTTTTTTAACCTCCTCCTAGCGTTGTAAGAATGGTAATTTGGTAAAGTACAGTTTAATCCCTATCTTTTAAATGTGACGTTTCTATCTGTTGCTGAGAATTTTAAAATATCATTATAGGACTCGGGTACAAAGCGTATATTAAACATAATAGGCCTATGATTTAATACTATTTTATTTCAAGTTTTTAACACGCACTTTTTAGATACACAGTATTAGCTCCCGCCTTACAAACTAACAAACAAGAACAGCATACTAGACACTAGATTCCTAATCCTAGTACCAGACATTATAACGTTTGGCTAGTATGCCAAACCTATACCCTGTTTCTGGCAGGAGGGGTGTTCTGAAAGACCTTTTTCCCTGTCATAGTTCTACCATATACTGGGATTTTGCTAGGGAAAAGAGCTTTCAGTCATTCCTTCCTACCATGAATAGACTATATACATAACTAAACTATTTCGGTTATCATCCGTAATTGAATCGGGGATCATGCAAGTACTGTCAACGGCTTTAGTCTAACCTCAAGGATCAGGGGAAGAAAGAGTATATTTTAAGGAAATATACTCCCATTCGTCTAATGAGAGAATGTAAAATCACATTGGTGGGGTAGTGGAGGAGGAGACATATTTCAAGTAAAGTCTCAGCCATAACCAATGCCGTTGAGGTGTAGTGAATCAGACGCTGATACATCGTCCGGTAGGTGCACAGTCCTGTCAGTGTGGATTGAAATCGGGCGCTCTCCTTCACGAAGGTTTTTATCAACACATTTACAGTGGCTGCGTAACATCCCAACACAACTATCGTGCACAGCCTTTAATTATGGACAAAAAAAAAAGCTTAATAAATTTGGTACAAGATTATGATTGCTTGTATATTATTATTAGCACCGCGTCTTACTACCCGTTCGGGTTATACGCCCTTACGCTAATGTGTAATGGTAGGGTGATTGTGAAATGAAATGGAGGACCTACAGTTTAACGTGGAATCCGAACCACGGTGGAGACCTGTCATTCCTCACATTCACAAGATGTCTTGTCATAAGTGAAGGAAGGGCTTGGAAATCAGATAAATCTGTGCCGTGGCCGAGGATTGAACCTCGGCCGCAAACACAGAAGTCTGACACCTTACCCCTGGACCACCAGGTCACCGATTGCTTATATAATTTGCAACATAAATATTACGTCAGTAATCTCTTGCTAAGCACACTATACACCCAGTATTTTCTTCGTTTTTTTCTCTTGTGATATAAGATAGTACTACATGGTGGTGACATGACACAGCCGGTGCATAGCACGGTCGGCGCACAGTCCTGTGGGTGTGAATGCTAACGACACGCACAGTCTACGCACAATCCCTTCAGTGTGGATCCACCTTTAAGGGAGTGTTCTTAAACAACGTAAGGTTTTTTTTGTTCATGATTTGCAACCATCCCTCTCCCCCACGTAAGGGGTTTTAAAATTTTTTTACGATTTTGTTGATTTGACTATTTTATTTGTTTGGTTATTTTATTTTTATACTTAAGGATTCATGATAAATTGAGTGATATGAAATATTAGCATACTTTAATCGCAGCAAGTAAATTAAATGTAGGTGAAATTTTTTAGATTTTTTTTTCTGACAAAAAAGTATCACCATAAATATTAATAAAAAACCTTACTTAAGATGGATTCTCCGTCTCCCCACACCCTACGTAGGAAAATTCTGGCCATCCCTTAAACAACCCCACCAAAAAAAAACCCTTACGTATTTAAAATTGACGCATGGTGCGTCAATGAACCAATTGGTTGTTATTAATTTTTTACAGACAAATTCAACTCAGTACTATTGTGTTTGATTACGAGAGAAAAAAACTCAAATGTGTGTAAAATTCCTCTAAATTTTACCTTAATCATCCCTACCTCTTTAGTGTAATGTGAATAACCAAGGTAAAAACTAAGAAATTTAGTCGGTATTTTAATATGATTCTGAATTCAACTTTAGATGTAACCCAATTTCATTTTATCTTTAACAAAATGTTTTTATTTCATTACTCACTCATTAATGTTCTATTTATTTTTAGCTTCGCGTCTTACTACCCATTCGTATAGTACGATTATGTGCTATGTGTGGTTAGGGATGAGGAAGGTTGAATTTAGAGGAGCTGTACCCGCATTTTTGTGGAGAGAGTGTGGCAAACCATTTAGGGAAAACCACCCTCAGTACACCGAACTGAGATTCAAACCATGATCTCCCTGTCATCGGCAGTCTTAGTGTTGCGAGAGTAGCACCTAGTTACGGGTCTGTTCTTATTGTTTTATTTACAAACTTAAATCTTTATTTAAATTTTATAATAGAAATGTGGGCTCAAATTTATTGTACCTGACTGCTTGTTGTGCAAGTTAATCCTTTCTCCCTAATATGTTTTCTCAATTAGAGACCAGCAATAGCCCCTAAATATTCATTAAATATTAAATCTGTTCTTAAACATCACCCGTAGTTTTTTTTTATCATCGCGTCTTACCACGCATTAGGGCTATACACTTAAGTACTAATTACGTTAATAGGTTAGGGATTGGGAAGGTTGAATTTAGAGGAAGTGAACCCGAATTTGCATGCAGGGAGACTGGAAAACAATTTAGGAAAAACCATCCTCAGTTCACCCGACCGAGATTCAAACCTCAATCTCCCCGTCCTCAGCTGTCTGCTCAACATGAAACTAGCGCATTAGCCAACTACGCCACAGAGGTGGGTAGCCCGTAGTTAAACTAGGTCCCTCAAATAATTGTGCTAGTCTATTTAAACTCCCTAACAACAAGCATGGACATTTACTGTTATTTTTCTTTATAATTAACACTTAATGTACCTTCATGAATTTGTATGCCAGACCGTGTAGATTTTCACAAATATAGTCAAAATCTATTCGAATAAATATTTAATAAATATAGAGTAGTAAGTATAGTAGGACCGGCCTTAGTGGTCATAGTTCCTGGCTACATGTTCAGAGGTTCCAGGTTCAATCCCCCGGTGTTTCCAGAATCTTTCTGTGAAGAAGTGTTTCTGAAACGGGGTGAAACTCAGCCTCGTCAGGACAAATTAGGAGTTATACTTGAATAAATAAGTAGCAACTCTGGTCTAGAAAACCGAATTAACGGCCATAGAGTTCATTGTGCTGACCACATAACACCCTCTATCCCCAAAGTTGGCACTATCTTAGCTAACAGTGGCGGCCGCTCGGCTGGTATAGCTCGATTGTGGGCCTATCCCATGAAGATTTTAAGTTGTTTTTAAGTATAGTAGATCACGTGAACACATTTTATAAGAATAAATAAGTGTTGTTGTGTAAAGTATTTTGTTTCTCTATGTATAGTCTATGTTTTTTGTAATACTCATTAGATTTGAAACACCGTCATTTTAAAAAAAAGTCTCCTCTGAAAGTGGTCGCGAGCAATTAAAATCCCATTTCATGGTTGATCAATCGGAATATTAGACCCACAATTACGCTAGAACCAGAAATCAGTATATACAGGTCTATATTTACGTGCATATATATATAATTAAGATGAGGTCATTACCAAGACAGGAAGAGCCCATCCCTTTCCTTGAAGATGAATTTAATGGCCACATATACACACGTCCCCTTTTGCACGACGAACAGTTTCCATTGTCTAGATATGATTATGACACGGCAGTGTGCTGTCATGCCATTGGTCTTCTTGGTTTGGATCTAGGGGTAGGACATGAGTCGACGCGTGCATATCCGACATGAATTAAAGGAAATGGACGTCGTGTCTTTGAGACCTCTCAAACACGGCCTATGTCTTTCTACTACCTAATTTGGTGGAGAAACTTATGTTCAAATACTGATGTCGGCCATCATGAAGTAGCCAACGAAGTAGCTATTGCGAAAAATAACGACGCGTATTCGAAAAATAATGTGTTCCTCCTTGTTTTTGAGAACATATAATCTCACCAACAAAAGTTGTTTTCTGTGTTTGTGTACAAATTAAAAGTTTAATGTAAGTTTTGAAATAAACTGGTGTATTTTGTGATTATAAATGTAACTATTAAATACGTTTAAATAAAACCAATTCTATCCCGCTTAAGTGGCCGCATGGTCTGACGCACTAGTCTCGCAGTAGACTAGGCTGCCGATGATGGGGAGATCGGGATTCTAAACTCGGTTGGGCGTATTGAGGGTGGTTTTTCTCTAATTGTTTTCTACTCTACCTTCATGTAGGTGCACTTCCTTTAAATATAACCTTCCTAATTCCTAAAACCATTAACGTAACTATTATTATTATTATTATTATTATTATTATTATTATTATTAGCACCGCGTCTTACTACCCATTCAGGTTATACGCACTTACGCTTAATGTGTAATGGCAGGGTGACTGTGAGATGAAATGAAGGACCTACAGTTTAACGTGGAATCCGAACCATGATGGAGGCCTGGCATTCTTCACATTCACTAGATGTCTTGTCAGAGGTGAAGGAAGGGTTTGGTAATCAGATAAATCTTTGCCGGGACCGAGGATTGAACCCCGGCCGCCAGTATAGAAGTCTGACACCTTACTCCTAGACCATCAGGTCACCTCGTAACTAGTACATAAGCGTATAACGGATAGTAATACGTGGTGTTAAAAAAATCCTCCAGATATTTTTCAAAACCATTATATATATCGTTTTACTTGGGTTTGAAATACAGGGAAATCACTGCTTAATTTCCTAATGTAAGACCAATCATATCTCTTATGTGCATGAGTTCAGACTGAAACATTGATGAAAACTAGGGCCTGCGCTACTACCAGATCACGCCCGTAATAGATATTTTTAAAATAGTTGCCATGATTGCTGGTCGATCACACGGTTATAGTTTTGTTTTTTTTCTTAATTCAGTACAGAGTCATATCCGAAAACATTCCAGTGTTTATGGAACATAATGTCGCTACTCAATCAATATTATTATCACCCCTCATCGCGACAAAGTGGTCGGGGGGTGTCGAGTGGTCTCTTGTCTCAGAGGTGTTGATGTTAATGGGTTCACCTATTACTAAGGAAGCCTCGACCAGATCAGAGGTTGTGACCATCAGAATATTACTGAGAGTCACGTATTTCAAAATCAGGAAAGCTTATAAGAGCTAGAGTTCACATTAAGTGTAGTTTCCACTGTTAAATTGTCTATACAAAATTAAATAGTAATAACCAGATATAAATATATCTACACAGAAGTTGGTTTCCTCTTAATAGATAGCCTTTGCTGTCTAAATATCTCTGCAGAATACAAGAGGCTTGAAGTCTATATGAAGCGTGTAGCTCGAGTGGGTAGTAAGACGCGGTGCTAAAAAGAATGGAGGATCCAAGTCGATATGTGTCAGTAGGGTAAGTTGATACTTATCAGCAGAATACGAGAGGTTCGAAATTCGCTAAGAAAAATAAGCATCGCCCAAGTGATAGTAACAGAGAAGTTTTAAGAGGTTTAAAAGCAAAAATAAACATAAAAAAGTTGTTTAACGCCCCATCTGTAGGATCAACAAGTGGCCAAGTCAATTCGTAAGCACAACAAATAACAAATAGTAATAGCTACATTACGTTTTTGACTGTAATTCTTGTTGAGTAATGCGTCATGTCATGGTGCAGTGTTAGATAAAGAAAGCATCGGTACCATCTCCTTCTTAATATTTGTCAGAATAAATCGTAGGAGTTGTTTTGTCTGCCACGTTATTTTAAGGTACAGATAATCTCGGAACAAAAACCTGCATACTATATTGTGTAGGAGTGTGTGTTGAAACCGAACTTGAGCTATAGAGTATAACCCCCACTGTGATCTCCCTTGACAGCTGTCAAATTTGCTAGATCTCCTTTATATGATAGAGTTTATGCTTATAGTAAGTAATATCCCAAATTTTTGCTACACATATCTCGCAGTTATTAGCGAGTACCAGCACTGGCGAGTGTGAAAACGCTGGTTGTAAAAGGCCTAGCAGCTAAACGATGTATTGTGTGTGTCAAGTTTAATGGTGATCGAGATAAAACGCATCTATATACACTAGACGCACTGTTTTCCCTGAGGTTATAAAGAAACATAGAGATAAGCTAGATTTATTTGTTTCATAAGTTTCCCCTTGTTACAATAAGAGGCTTATCTCGATCATAAGTTTACATTTCATGTAACCGGACCACCAGAGAATGTCATTTATGTGAAGGTTATCTTCTTTTATATTAATAAAATAAGGAGTGTGTTTGTTTGTCATGAGCTTTACGCGATATCTACCGCATGCAAAGGTCTGAAATTTTTTTAAAAAATTAGCCGCCTCTGTGCACGAATATATGCACCTTGAACAAGGAATTTCAAAATATTATTATTATTATTATTATTATTATTATTATTATTATTATTAGCACCGCGTCTTACTCCCCGTTCGGGTTGTACGCACTTACGCTAATATGCAATGGTAGGGTGATTGTGAGATGAAATGAAGGACCTACAGTTTAACGTGGAATCCGAACCACGGTAGGAGGCCTGGCATTCCCCACATTTCAAAATGTTGATCTGATTTCTTTTAATTAATCAAAAACCGGGTCGGAAGCAAAAAAACACGCCACGGGCAACGCAGGGATTAAAGGCATTAATCTAAAGCTACCTTCCACGTACAGTCATTAAACTAAACATATTTCTCCCGGGCAACGCGCTGGGTCTGTTTCATAACGCTGGAAGTTTACAATAATTTACAAGAGAATTCGCCCGTAAATTGCAAGTAATGAGAAAATTACGTTTCATAGAGCTACATCTGTAATTAAAAGCGAAATTTTACCATTTACAACTGTTTTTTTACAAGTAAGATTATAGTTTTGTTTCATAAACCTATTTGTAAATTACAAGCACTTATAAATCAAGGAGTATTTACTACAAGTCTTAACCAATAGGCAAGATAGTTTATAAGCTCAATTTTTAATGGGTTATTTGTACAAAATTAGTACTTTAATAAACCTGTTTAAACATTTTAAGTAACATGTATATTATGTTTTTAGACGTATGATGAGGGTATGGACAGGTGATTATTGAGGTTAGGAGACGGCCACATATGAACAGTCTCGAATGAGTTCATTGAAAACTGAGAAACTATTACAATATAAATTAAAGGTCATTATTGCGGTACAAAATAAATCAGCAACTGCCTTATTCGTCAAGGAAATATTAAATTACGCAGTGCCTTACAGTAATGTTCAGTCTCAAAATCTAAGAAAATTAATATAATATATTTGATTCCTTGATTTTATTATTTAAGGAAGCTCCTAATAAAATGTATTTATGTACATACAATTTTCTTATAACTGATATTTTAATAGTTAACTAAACTTGTCACAAAATGATTTTAAACTGGTTTCTGTAACAATGTTGACTAAATTGTATATATTAGTATTTCACTTGTAAATACTTTCTACAATTACATTATAATTTACGAGTCAAACTTTTTTTCTTTGTGAAACCCTTTATATTTACAATTGTAAAATATTCATTTGTAACTTTATAAATTGTATACTTGTAGTTTTATGAAACAGGCTCCGCTGGTATTTTAACTTGTAAGGTACATTCTACCTTGAGCGAAACGTCTGACTTTTTTTAATATTGTACTTGCATCACAGAGATTAGTAACCCTTAGTCCAAGGGGTAAGGATGAGTATGATAGTTTAGATAAAATTTCTCAACGTTAGCCTAGAGAGAGAGTGGGAAAACCATAAATAAAATCATTCCTAGTTTGATCGGATGGAATTTAGCCCCCCCCCCCCCC
>CABEEJ010000055.1:299076-494425 GCA_901482245.1 Timema douglasi
CCCCCCCCCCCCCCAACCCCACTATTTTCAAAACAACACATTTAGTGGAATCGTTGTAGGAAGCACATAGATTACTGAAGATACTCCAATATACGTATGCGTCAACTAATATGTTCTGCAATCACTACTTTTTATGATTAATAAAAATAATGTACATACATTTTGTTAATATTGAAAGCTAACATTTCTTAAATAAGTTCCAAGAATTTAGTTTAATTCTGGTAGCATGAACAGTATCCAATAGTTACAGAAGTTACTCAATTTATTTTAACATAGTCATACGTCAAGCCCTACAATCAGTAGTTGTAACTTTTTATAAATAATAAAATAATCTAAAAAATAATACTGATAATATAGATAAATATTATCTTACTTAATAGCAAAATTAAGTATTTTATAAACTGTTCTTCCTAAGAAACTCCTAATATAATTAAATATTTTCAATTTATTTTATGTGATATTTTAACCCATTAAAAATCAAGTTTATTGAAAGCAGGCAAAACAAGTTTAAAATTAAAAACAAATGAATTATTAGTTAAACATTATTCACAGGTAAAGAGACCATTTATTTATAGCACCACAACTTACTACCCACTAGGGTTATATACTTATGTTCTTTTTACGCTAAATGGTTAGGGATGAGGTTAAATTTAAAAGAAGAGTACCCGCATTGGCGTGAATAGCGTGTGGGAAATCATTTAGAAAAAAAACGCCTCAATACACCCGGTCGAGATCGAACCACGATCTCCCCGTCATCGGCAATCTAATATAGTTCGAGAGTAGCACCTTAATTCGTTTAGTGTATAGTCTCTCCATCCTTCCCTAACCTTAAATTGTGACGAGGACCCCGGATGCTGGCGGTCCTAACCACCTTCTTATGAGCGGATTAACACCCATTTCTCCGGGAGTACAGTGTTTACGGTGTGTAAACGTGTGGGTAATTACCTACTTAGGCGGCACAGAAACAAAACAAAAGCGTGTCCAGTGCGTGTTGGTACAAAAAGAAGACCTCCGACAAGGCTTCTGGTTTCCAATGACTTCAAACACTTGACGAGGCTCAATTGGTTGAGCACACACATACACACACACATTCTCTCGATCAGTATGGTTTTGCTTTGTTCGTTCAATACGATGGCTTAATCTATAAGAGGTGGAGGGTGAATAAGAGGAAAGGCACAAATCCTAATGGTCACACAGTCTAAGACAGGGATTCACAACTTTTTTTAGCTTATGCCCCCTTTAATAGGTCATCAAATTCCCACGCCCACTCCCCTATGTTTTGATACAGTTATTAAGAGAATCTTTAAAAAGTTTGTTTACTACTCACTTCTTTATTATATACAAAAACCAAAATAACTCTGGCAGCTTCAAATAAAATGAATGAAAATTAGTGTGATAGTTGGAATTGTTTTGTTTTTATAAATTCTTGAATATTGAGTTTTACAACTTGTAGGAAGTTGCTAATACCTCAAGGTAAAAAAAAAATCTACTTTGGAAAACCAATTGAAATAAAGAATGTCTTCAATTCTTAGCTGATTTTTGACCTTTATTCCAAATTATTTCAGCCTCCCCCAACCCCACCCCACCCTCTTCACAGAGGTTTTCACACCTCACCAAGTTGTGAACCACTGGTCTTGTGCAAGGTTTTCCAGAGTGTTTTTGTTATCTAATTTTAAAGTTAAACATAGCTGTCGGGGGGGCCACATGCTATATACCTACATATTTTGAGCCGTAAAGTGTTTTTTGCATTTACGTCTGTCAGCCTGTATGTCTGTACCTCCAACTAGAGCCTAAACTGTTTGACCTATCGGACAAAAACTTGGTATCTAGGGTTTTCATAGGATTGCCCCGAGGTTTTTCTTGGAATTGGATATCTAACCCTAAAATTAAGGGTAGTTTCTTTAAGGGTGAAAAGAGATAAAATCGATTTTATCAAACTCCGCTCTAACAATTTTGATTAAATTTCATTTTTAAGCATTGATCAATATTACAAACAAAATGGCTACTCCCAATTTTTTTTGGTCAAAATGACTTTAAGGATTCCGGTCTGATGCGTAAATTATAATTTTTTTTACCATATCTCTGTACCTCTTTGAAATATGAACTTACTTATCATTGCAAATATGTAGGTCTATTTATAATAAAAATATTTTATTTAAAATATATATTCATACAACCAAAAATTTTCAAGCTATACGCAATATATGTATATATATATATATATACCATATATATTAACAACAAACTTTTCGAACACTAAATGTAAAGTAATGCGACCGTAAAAAGAAAAATTTAACCCGAGATGTTTATGGATGTTGTTTTTGCAATGCAGTCTGTGTGTGTGTGTGTGTGTGTGTGTGTGTGTGTGTTTAACCCTAAAATTAAGAGTAGTTTAATAAAAGGTGAAAAGAGAAAAAATCTATTTTCTCAAAATTGGCTCTAACGATTTTGCTTAAAATTCGTATCTAAGCGTTGATTAAGATTATAAATAAAATGTATGATTTAATTTTATCATGAAAATGAATTTAGGGTACTCTACAGAAGTGGAAGTTTTCGTATCTCCGCAACTATTTGAGATACTAAATAAATTATTACAAAACTGTAGTACTATTTTAAAAAACTTCTATTTGAACTATATCTCCATAAAACAATAGTTTCTGAGACATTGGCAAATATTTTAACACAATTTTGTGAGCTTTAATTGTACAGAGATACTACTTAAATTTTAGCACAATAATTATCTAATGCCATAGGCCATAGAATAATTAAATATTAAGTAACTCTCTCAAAAAGTTTATATTCTCTTTCTTTTAACCTCTTGGGGTAAATGTTTGTACAGTAATGATTACTTTAGACTCAATAGTCAATAACTACCCTTTTTTTTATTGGTTAAAACTTATAAATGAGGAATTTAATAGCAATGGGATAACTATAAGATGTGCAGCCCCTAATAAAATGTCGAAATTTTTTAAGTGGAAATAGAAATTTGAATACGAATTGTTAACGCTTGTGGACACAAAATAGATTTTTTATATTGGTCTTAATATAATAATGAAGATTTTTATGCTTTAAAAATAAAATTTTAAACCAGGAGTAAATTTTTTTACGTATGTATAATGCAATCTTTGCTCGGGTTTGATAATGTATATTATTTCGTTTCACATATGTTACGAGTTTTGAGTAAATATCTCAATTTTTAAACAATGGAGTGAGAAAGTCTGTGTGAAGTTCCGTAATATTTATTTTAATTTAGAGAATCATAATAAAGAACTGACTTAAAACAAATACATTATTTTCAATTTATTTAAATCCATAGTATATTTTGTAATGGCAGTTACTAAAGTTACTAAAACTACGTAAATAATATACATACGTAGATTTGTGTGATTTTAAGCCGTTAGTTTTTATATATAGTATCAATACGTAGAGAATAACAATAGTAATATAATAATATTGTATCTATGTTGATTGCAAAAATTACTTATTATCTAAAAGGTCCTTCATACAAAAATAATTTTATAGCTTAAAACAATTCATTTTTATAAAATTTCAATTAAAGCATTTAGATTCTTATGCGATTTTGAAGGTAGCCATTTTATTTATAATAACAAAATATTAAATCACTCTGCTTTTTTTTAAATATTAATAATCTACATTACATTTTTTTTTTAAATTAGACATTATGAAACATTTAAACAGTCGTGGACCACATTTTGGGAACCCCTAGCCTAAAACGTAAGGCCCATATTATACTGTATTGTCTATGACAGTGAGCTCAAGGTTTGAATCTCAACTGGTTGTACTGTATGTGTTTTGTAACATGAAATTTATCACTTGCAAGTTTTCTCCCAAAGCCCCTTTACGCTAACGGTTAATCGAGTTCATTTCCTCAAAGTTTTCTTCCCAATCCCTAACAATTTGAAAAAGTCGTTTAACAACCTTTGCTTTGAAATTAATAATAAGATAAATACTGCTTAAATAGTTAGTTACCTTTCTTTTTGAGAGTTCAACCATGATACTAAAGCCTGGGTCACACGGTGTTAGTTTACTGGTCACTAGTAAAAGCTGCTTTTACTATCAAGACCTACTAGCGCCTAACTTTGTCACCCGAGGAAAGTTAAACTAACTGCGAGTAGAGTATTTTCTGGTTGGTTGTTGTGTTAAAATGCTGTCTGTGGGTTTGAGGCGTGATGTTTTAAGACGTTTGTATTCAATTTCTACTAGCACTAGTGCTATTTCGCGGGGTGGGGGTTTACACGAGGCTAGTTGAAAGCTAGTTGATGGCGAGTAGGTCACGTGACCTTGTGCCGATGACTAACGCTAGTGTGGAACACTAACCAGCGAGTACTACTAACACCTAATTGAGGGCTCACACGAAGCTAATTCATTGCTACTAGCTGCTAGTAAACTAGACCCGTGTGAACCAGGCTTAACTATTATAGTGTTTACGTTGATTACTTAAATTTTACTTTTATACAGCCGAAATAAATTATACCATTAATATTGTTGTGTACATATGCAAGTATATATGGCACGTAAATATATGGATATCCCGGATGGATGCACAGAATAAAAAAATTAAATAAGCTTTAAAAACTAAAAGTAAACTTTTACATTGCCTGGTTAAACTATCTGTATCATAACAGGGATTAAATTACCACTGCCGAGTGGTTAGTTGAGTTAACCAGAGGTTTAGTAGAACCTACCAGTTAGAGGGGAAAAAATATATAGAGGGAAAAAATAGTTGAAATAAAAAAAATGTATTAAAACTCCCTTTTCATTGTTAATTCAAGGTAACACTAAGTCACATCAAATCAAATAATACCAAAACGAACTAGTTTCAACGTAAATTTCAAGGAACAATTAATAATGTCAAGACAAACTTTGTTCATACAGGAACATGAAGAAATTTAAATTTTGATCTTTTTTCCAACTTTCATTATTTATTATAAATAAACTTAGGATTTTGGTTGTTATCACTTCATACTTATGCTTCAGTACAAAAGTTTTAACAATACGTACATAACATTAAAATCAAAACAACTAACACCTGTTCTGTAGGACAAGGGGACAACACTCTAAAAACACTACTACCCTGCAAACACACAAATCCGAGCTTCTAGCTATAGACAGTTGCTTAACTGGATAGCAAGACGAACCAATATATAAAAGCTAAATATCGTCAGCACCATGCGGATCCCTTAGGGCTCGCGGTCGACTACTTCCAACCACTGGGCTACAGAGGGAGACAGACTCCAGATAGTAGATTATAAAGCAGGTTCCTAGAATTCAAATTAGACGCGACTATCTCCAGATTCTAATCTCCCCATAAACTGTGTCCGACTTATCTCGGCCTATCTCTACCTACACTGACTTGTCTTAATGTTGCACGCGTGCACTGGGACTTGGCAGAGATATGCAACATATGCAGTCCCGCCGCCGATACGGGGTGTTGCCGTCTGAGAGTAAGTACGAGTACTAAGACCACGATCTTGCAGCCAGACTGCGATACGAGAAAGATCTCATGCTTTTACACCCTGTTTTACGGTCAGGAGCACAGCTTGACTCCATGTCTAGGTTTATTTTAAATCGCTACCTTCAACACCAAGACAGCGAATTAATCTGAGAACCGCTTCGGTGGTTGCATGGTCTAAAGCGATACTCTAACAATAAACTAAGAGATTTCCGGTGACGGAAAGATCGTAGCTCAAATCCCTGTCGGGTGTATTGAGGGTGGTTTTCCCTAAATGGTTTTCCACTTATCCTCCATGAAAATGCGATTATACTTCCTCTAAATTCAACTTTCCTTATCCCTAATACATTAACGTATTTAGTATTTAGGTGTATAACCCTAACGGTTATACGGGTAATAAGACGTGTGGCTAGAAAAAAACTATATTAAGAAACGGGGCTTGAGAGGGCAACTCAGAAGAAGGGCACACACATTAGTGTAAAAAAGGGACAGAGATTAATCAAATCTGTAAAACTATCCCCAGTCCAATGCGAACTTTGATGCTTTGTGACCATAGGTGAGGGTCAGTATATAGTTTAAGAAATAGTGTTTTTAGGTTAGGATCAAATTGAGGTGCAGGCTGGCAATGTAGGACAGTGAGAGAAACAAAAATTTGTTCCGTTTTATTCATTAGTGTTTATAAGCAATAGAGCGTACTTAACGAAGCAGGCCAGGGCAGAGTATACTTTTGTCGAGTTGTGAGTTTTTTTTAACCACCGCGTCTTACTACTTATTCAGTATAATAAATTACTTTATGGGGTAGGGATGAGGAAAGACGCAATTTAGAGGTAATATACCCGCATTTGCATGGAAGTAGAGTGAGAAGCAATTTAAGAACAAACACCTCTAGGAAACATGACCTGGATTCAAACGCTGATATCTCCATTATCAGCCTAATCTAAAACGAGAGTGATGCCTCAGATCATTCAGCCACTAAAGGGAGTGAGTTGTGGTTGAAGCACAGTTTTCCTGCCCCTACTTGCTACGTTGACTGACTCCTGGAGAACCGACAACAATAACTCCGAGAAATGAAGGGAAACGTTAACTTACCTTCTCCTTTCCCTCTTTTACATCAAATGCATCCAATCTGGATTGAATAACGTTCCTACGGATCAGTCAGTACACTGGATATGATCTCCGAGGGAACTGCATGCTTACTATTAGGGAACAGTGTTGTCATTTTCCTTTTTTTCGTGTTGTCAAGTTTTTCTTAAATATAAGACAAGTTTCGCAACGCTGGTTCGTCGATGTTGCCAGATCCTCTTACCCAATTACCACCGTCAGATATAAGTGAAAGCTAGGAGATTTGGCAACAGTTATTTGAGAGAGGGCGTGGATAGATATTTTCTACACAAGACCTGCAGTTACCTCAGCAGTGATATTAGGTATAACACCTACACCTAACCTACTCTACCGGCTAAAAGATAAAACTTTCTAAAATATATTTCCTAACTATTTCCAAATAGGGACCTTGACTTTGGGAACTCAACATTGGTATAACACCTTGTCTGAGGGACTGGTTTGAATCACTATTAGAACGAAATTGTGTCTTAACTTGTTGCTAAATCAGGTGATATCCGGCTGATTCGGAATTATAAATTAAGTGTGGTCCAATGTGCTAACGCGCATGCAAATATAATAAACCACCGATTTTTATGGTTGAAAGTCGGACACTTTTAGCTCGACTGGTATTACGTCTGCCTACTCATCCAAGGATACCAGACTTGAAGATCGTTAAGGGCCCAACATTTATAACCGTAAAGATTTTGTTAATATTCTTTCGTAAGTTAATAAATTACTGGCCTGAGATTTTGTTGATGGGTGTGTCTTAACATCATGTCATTGATAGACTACATCGATCTCGATTGACATGTTCAGCCTGGTTCGAATTTCGGATGGGTATACAATAGATTTTAATCCATAAGCCTTGTTTAAATTGGTCGAGAGAAACGGGCGAGTAAATTGAGGCCCAGTACTCGGCCCAGGTCTGTGCTCGCCCCAGTTGGAAGACACCGTTCACACGCAGCTTTAAAAAGTATGACAGTGATCTTGCGAGCTCAGTTGATCTAGGTGAAATAGCCATCAACCCTAGTCGATATAGGCCTACAGATGAAAATTTTCCGGGAAATTTTGAATAGGAAAATTTTCGGCAGTGGCGGCTTGAAGCGGAGGAGTTAATTTGTAGAGGTGGCACCCAGAGCCTATTATACTTAAATATAGTGTGTAAGGGATGATTGGGTTATGAGATGGGGGTACGTTGGTGGGGCAGGAGGAGGGGTGGTTAGGAAGCACGAAGGATAGGGGGAAACAATTGTCGGGCCAACCTTAAAATTATTTTAATTAACTTATTGATTATCAAAAATTGAAGTACGATTTATGAACATAACGGGTCGGCAGAGGTTAGCATCATTTGTTTATTTATCATTTTATTTTAGCACCTCGTTTTAATACCCATTCGGGTTGTACACCAATGTACTAACCATGCTAATGTGCTAGGGATGAGTAAGGTTGAATTATGAGGATTTGCACACGTGAAAGTGGAAAACTATTTTGGAAAAACTGTCTTCAATGCACCCGACCAGGATTGAACACCGATCTCCCTGTCATCGGCAGTCTAATATATTACGAGAGTAGCGCGATAGACTATGCAGCTACTTCGACAATCTTTTGGACTTAATTACAACCAGAATTAAGTAAAGAGACACTCAAATGAGAAATGATATATAGTTAAAAGTGAAGCTGGAGGTTACTTTAAGTTTCCTTGAAAATGGGAACAATTAGGTCTCTTCAAAATATGTTCAGAGTGTCAAAGCCAGCGGTAGCCAGTTTCATCCCTGAAGTGTGTGAAGTCATCTTCAACAGTCTCAAAACTTCACAGTTTCTTCTTGCATACACTTCATCTTCCTGAACCATTACTACAAATACCAAAAACTGCAGCAAATAAAAGGCGCGCGTCGTGTCTGCTGTTCTTTAACTACTCGACCGACCGTTTAGGCGTTTACACAGGACGAACAGAGGGACCGAACGTGTGATGACATGAACAACTCGGTGGTGAGGGAAGGCAAGTGGGCGAGTTTCTGGGTCTCCGACCAAACCATTCGACTCGCCCTTCAACTGGGTCCGGCCCTCGACTCGCCCATCTTAGTACTCGTCCAAGCGTTTATAGTAAAACGGCGAGTAGCTATTCGACCGTTTACTCGCCCTTCAACTCGATGTAAACTCAATGTAAACTCAATGTAAACAAGGCTTTATTGTGATTTTCACTGTGACCTTCCCAGGAAAATAATGTAGACTATTCCTTCCAGTGAGTCACGTCTAGGTTACCCGCATATTTATTCTCAAGGTGTAAGGTTATGGAAGAGAGAATTTAAAGTAAATGTACCCGAATTTGCTTAGATTAAGAGTGGGAAAACATTTAGGGGAAAATACCTCAGTATTACCGGTAGGGAGTTCAAACCTTGACCTTCTCTTCACCGGCCACTCAGACAAGACAAATCTGACGCCTTTATAATTTTGCCCACTGGTGGGGGTATCATCGTGTAGCTTGAGAGTAGGAGGGGGGGGTATTGGGTTTTATTATGGCACGCCGATAACTGTCTTCCCCTGACCTCCCCCCACCGTGTCACCTGATGTAGCCGGTACTCGTGCCTCGAGTCTCCTCGCACGACGCTCATCTGTCTACTTGTAGAGCGCATGAGCAATGAGCATACTCCGTGCAGCCACAAGATGAATATATTATCAACCCGCAACTATGATCGAGTGGTTCAAGGCATTAAACTCTTATTGTACTTGCTCGCCACTGACGAAGACATCGGGCTTCGGATACCACCTGAATGACCCAAAGGTGGTTTTTTTTCAAAACGTTATTTTCACTGTGCTTTTTCCATTCTCTTTCCATGTTAATGTATGTGAATTTTCTCGCAGCTATTCTCCTCACCTCTGGCTCTTGAATATAGTTTTTAAATTTGTTTTGCTCCAACTCTACCCTCCGGGTTAACCCGATATGATTATAATAATGGGATAAGGATGAGGAAGGTATAATTTAGAATAAATTATCCACATTTGCGTAAAGGGAAAATGAGAAACCACTTGGGGGGAGGGGGGGGACTCAGTAGATCCAACTGGAATTCAAACCACAGCTCCAACATCACGACGAAACTAGACGAGCTTGAAGTTTACTCCACGCGCCAACACATACAAGTGGTAAATCATTAATAACCCTATGTTGGCCATACTATTAAAAAAAATTAGTTTAAGGTGGCCGCTTCGGTAAGCGAGAAAGTATATATCCCTGTTAGGCTACATTACTTAAATTACAATTATTATCTGTATCGTTTTCTGGAACTACTTCTCTATTCTTTCTAAGAGTATACTCCATTTTACCCTTCACCTACAGCCATTCTTTGTCATGTCAATAATAAAGAAAAAGAAAGAAAGCTACGAAACATCTTATCGCAAGGTAAAGAGGAGAGATCACTGCTACTTCTAATATGTCTTAAAATTTTATCTCGTTAGTTTATAAAAATTACTATATTCGTTAGGGGAAGGCTAAATCAAGAGCCCTTATTTCATCAAGCCCAGCCTTATAATTTCACAAATATGATTATAAACTCGTTGAAAATGAGCTAATGTCACATTTTCACACATTTTATTTTATTAATAAAACTCAAAATATAAAGTTGTTAAGGAAAAAAAAGAGCCCTACTGGACTATTTTGAATTCATTTTAGCGTATACCTTATTTTGAAATAATTTATCGTAGAAATAAATATTGCGTTAGAGCTGAACGTTTGCGAATCAATTCTCGATTATCGAGGTGGACCCCTTAAGTCACTGAGATTGGTGCCTAAACGTAAACGTACAAAAAAAAAAAGTGGGCTCCTCCATTTTTCTATCAGACTGTATCTGCATCAAGAGACACTAACAGGACAGTGAACAGTTTATTTGCATGGTCGTGGTGGAGCAGTAATTGACCAGGCATTTCCTGCTCGGTCTTATTAGATGGCCTGTTGTGAATCTCATCGAACTCTAGTCGTGACCGGCAAACCATTGATCCGGGGATCGAAGGACGTGTCGTCGATCCCAGCAACGACTCGACAGGACCGAGAATTGTTTGCATAACCCAACAACCGCAGAATAATGGAGGTTTGGTGGACATTCCTAAACATTGTGGGTTTTCTTCGCTTTACTAGGCTTTTAAAAAACACCAAGTTTATTTTTTTCATTTTAGCACCGCGTCTTTCTACCCATCTGGGTTATACGCTTATTTAGCCTACTAATTGCAATAATGGTTTTATGGATTAGAGAGGTTATATTTATAGGAAGTGTACCCGCATTTGTGTGTAGAGAGAGAAAGAGTTGGAAAACTCTCTTTTTTTAATCACCCCTACTACACCCGACCAAGATTCGAACCTCGAGCTACCCGTCATCGGCAGTCTAGTGTACTGCGATGGACAACGCGGCCACTGAAGCGGGTGAAATTCTATTAAATGTTGATTCAACATGAGTTGAGTATAAATATAAATAATGAATATATAATATATACTATTTAAATATAATGTTATTATACATTAATTATATCCTTATAAGTAATGTAAATATATTGTATTTATTGTAATAATATATGAACACTCATTTTGTTCTTTAAACTTATAAAATGGGAGTTCATGTAAATCTATTTAATATAATAATTTTAGTCTAATATGGATTATATATTAATAATCATTTCAATTATTAAAATTATTTAATAATAAAAATGTAATACAATATAATTAATGTTAAATACATTTAATAAATAATATAATAAAAGCTATTAATATTATTAAACACATTGAAATAACTACATTTATATATTAAAATGTAATGTAACTAACTAACCATACATAACTACAATAATAAATAATATTATTTAAATATTAATCCTAAATACTCAACGATCTAGTGAAACGTAACCCGCACCGGTGGGCTCATTTACTAAACGCACCTGTTGGCTGTACTGGGGATGTTTTCCCACTCTGCCTACACGAAAATTTGGGTACATTTACTCTAAAATCCTACCTTCATCATGCCTACCCAATAAGCGCGGTTAGATGCGCATAGACAGGAAGGGTCGTAGTACACGGAGTAAAGATAAAATTACGTTCAAGCGTTCGAAATTTGTTTCTTTTCCTCAACTTTGACCCATTTGTATTTTGCAAAGTTTTTAGTTAATAGATTAAAAAAGCTTACTAATTCACACATATTTAAAATCAAGATGTTGTAATGTGTAGTTTAATCTTGCAGGTAGGTATGATAAATGGTTCAAGGTAAACGACACCTCTCAACCCCATCTAAACGCTAACCGTTCCAAATGATGACAGGCGTCGCATCCACGACATTCCGTGTGTTTTTCATATGTATTACACACCCTCGTCCTGTACCTAGGCTTAGTCAAGTCTCTCATATTCTTATTGAGCTAAGGGTCTCTGGCTCGAGTCCTGACGTGATCAAAAATAAGGCGTTATTTGTAAAATATGGATTCACCCTTTTATACAGGGTGGCCCACGGAAAAGTAGCCCGCCTCCTATATCCAGCAGGCACCTCACTCTGAATTGGAGGAGGTCAATCCCCTCCCACCCATATTGTGACATGAAGAATGACACGACGTCGCCAGACGGATGATCGGCAGACGGGATGGAAGGGGATTGACCTCCTCCAATTCAGAGTGAGGTGCCTGCTGGATATAGGAGGCGGGCTACTTTTCCGTGGGCCACCCTGTAGCTGTGAATTAACAGCAGTGATTGTGACGATGGTGTTTTAAACTAGTCTCAATTTATATTAACTTATATAAGTAGTGATTAATTAGTATCAATTTAATCGAGTGTTCGTTCCCCACACCAAAGATGGATATCCAAGCACGTCCATGAGTTAAAATGTATTTTTAGGAATTAGGACTGCATAGAATGAATTTCACTGTTATAAGAATTCTACCAAACCTCATATGTATAAAAACAACACATTTTGAAGTTATCGTGACTATAGTAATACTGAACGGTGCTCTTGAACTCAATCGTGGTACACACAATCCATGGGGTCCATTTCTCACC
Organism: Timema douglasi; assembly: GCA_901482245.1. Classification (NCBI taxonomy): domain Eukaryota; kingdom Metazoa; phylum Arthropoda; class Insecta; order Phasmatodea; family Timematidae; genus Timema; species Timema douglasi. The sequence continues at coordinate 311,673 of CABEEJ010000055.1, forward strand.
CAAGGTCAAACCACGGGGTCAAATCAGATGGATAAACATACCCAGCTAACAAATGATTCCATACATTGTTTTTACGTTTTGTTTTTATTGTGTTTTATTTTTGCACTTTCATAGCTACAAACAAACGATAAAAGCACGGATTGTTCCTGACAACTGGCAACAATCATTGGTGTAATGTTCGCCAATGAAGGAAGAGGGGAGGAGGTGGGTTGAATTCTTCAAAGGATACTAAACTCCCCTTGGGGGAAATGAACCCGAACCGTTGATATGAGAGGAGAAAAACCAATAATAATAAAAAAAAAGATTGAAATTACAGGACTACCTAAAAAAAAGGAAGAAGAAGAATAAGACGACTATTTCGTGATTGAAGATAATTGGTTTAGATATATATTTCTTAATATTCTCTAATTTGTAAAACAAAAAAAATCTTAAAATGGGCGAGTTGAGTTCTATTAGTGTTTTTTTATATGTGTATATACAAAGGAAATTTGTTTTTGGTGCTCTATAGCCTAGTGCCAATTTATATCCAAATAACCCACCTCGGTGGCGTAGTTGGCTACTGCGCTTGTCGTGTTGAGCTCGACTGCTGAGGACGGGGAGACCGAGGTTCGAATCTCGGTCGGGTGAACTGGGGGTGGTTTTTCCTAAATGGTTTTCCACTCTCCCTCCACGAAAATGAGGGTTCACTTCCTCTAATTCAACCTTCCCAATTCCTAATCCATTAGAGTAATTAGTACTTAAAGCGTATAACACGAACGGGTAGTAAGACGCGGTGCTAAATATTATTATTATTATTATTATATCCAAATAGTCCCGAATAATTTAAAACTTAGCGTGGAGGATGAAATGAATGGATCTTAAGAAAGCGTATGAGCACAACAGAAGAACAAATATTCACCATGCAGGGGATGTGGCTGTTCTTGTTTGAGCTCTGGATTTTGTTCTTGAAGGAAGAGTACCAAATAGAGTATATTTGTTTCTATTTATTAGTTATTCAAACTGATGAGCAGTTAATTTTGAAGTGTAGCGAAATAATTGCAGATTGGTCATAAACTTTTACAAACGAACATTATTTTATGCATAACACTTTATCGGATATTAAATTTAAAATACATGCAAAGTTAATTTTAAAAAGCCATGTTTCCACGCGAGTGGGTATTCCATCCTCTCTTAAAATGTATGCTTGTATCTTTCTTTTTAATCCCCTATCTCCTCTTCCGATAGACTAGACATTCAGTGATGGCTGAGGGGTCTCGCATTGCACTTGTTATCTGTTCAACAAAAGGATCGGGGTTCAATTCCCGTCCGGGTGCACCGGGGATGGTTTTTCATATGCGAGCTTCAAAATAGTTTTTCGTCATTCTCCCCACGTTACGGTGGTTACAGTCCAATTTTTAAATAATCAACCTTATCAAACAGAAAAGCTCCTTGAACTACTTTCACGTATTCGTATTTCAGGTCTTGTAATCTGCAGCTGTCACTTTTGATAGATAGTGTCAATTCGTAAAAATTAACACTCATAGTATAGTAAAATGTTATCAACTTTAGCCGCAAAAATGTATTAATTTATAATAGGTCCTTCATAATATAATTGAGCTGTAGATTCTGATTCAAATATGAAGTAGCTTTTTGACAGAAAAATTTTACAAAAATAATTTTAATATACTTATACGTACGTAAAGCCACGTAATCTGTAGTTGTCGTATATAACATAAATACCTATAAAAGGATAAAGTAAAATGGTAGCCATGTTGAGATCAAAAGATTATTTTTAAAAAGCTACTTCCTACCACAATCTACTGTACTTTCTTATATGGCATATTATGACATAGCTTGGCAAAACACTTTGAAGGTTGAACTGTTTGTAGCTCACACGTTAGTATTCTTGGGTAGTCCTCTTCACACTTTTAGTTTGACACAAGGACAATCCCTTTGGATTTTATTTTTAAATTGCCACAAGAAAACAATTAGGCTATACTATGTTATTTATCATGTAAAATACCCACCATATTTCCTATTTTAGTCAATTAAATACATTTCCGAAAAATTTCTAATTTTCCAAAACTCAGTCATAAATTTAACCAATCTTATTGGAATTGAGATTAAAGTAGTGATATTTTTTTATAAATCCAAGATACAGAATGAAATTCACCTTACACTGAGATTCAGGCCGATTTGTGAGACTATATTTTGAGTTTTGAGACACATTAAATGTCAAGATATATCATAATCTATAGGTAGAGAATGTTTACTTTATTTGTGAAAAGTAAATAAGAAAAATTGTAAATGTATCAATAAATATCTAGTTGACGAATAAGTTTTTTTACAATAAGTTAGCCTAGGACTATTTTAGATTAACAAGATCCACATTGATGGGCATGCAGAATGGTTTACCAGTTATGGTGAGGTTGGCACTCAAGTTCCGATTGGTTATGTACTTTTATTCCCTAAATTGTTTTTCACCCTCCTTCCACGCAAATGCGAATAACTTTCCTTTAACTCTACAATCCTTATCGCTAACTCAGTAACGTAATTCAAATACGTATTACTATTTTTCCGGGCGGAACACAATTTAACAATACCTGCGATAGCTTTTAAAATCTTCAGTAAAATGCCAATATTCTGGTAGTAGCATAGCATATTAAGAAAAATACTGATTATAATTTATGCATACGCTAATGTCGGTGCCGGTTATCATTCTCCTTATTCTATTATTTTCGTTAGTAAAAAAAACTGTGACGTTGTAAACAAACCGTCCTTTTTAATGCTACCTGTAAAACAGTTGGATCTAATAAAAATAAAATAAGGGATGCATTGGTCACATGTGAATGCCCTCTGTTCGGCCATGACTTGTGGACCAGGCACGATCGTAGATCTTTCAAGGACAACGCCCCTAGATCCCCCACCCCCCTCCCGAATCCTTCAATCGCGAGACAAATTGCCACGTCTGCGCCCTCAGTTCGCGCGGGGGAGGCGCACAGACACACAACTTACGTATTCGCAAGAGTCGTGGAGAGGAACAGTGGCGCGGCGGGAGAAACCCGAACAATTGAGAAACCTGCCTCGTTGACTCGGCTGGTAATTATCTCGTTTGGGCAAACTTTGTTGCCCTTCTTATCGGCAAGGAGAGTGGGTGACCTCTATCATAGTCAAGAGCGGGTAAGCGTTGAGCTCCAAATATTGGGCAGACACTTTTAAGAGAAGCTATCTCAAATCCCGTTAGGGTCTATGTTTACGTATGGGTGTACCGATGCGGATACCGATGAATCGTTATCGGGAGATTATTAGTACATCGTTAATTAATCGTAATCAGTGATTATTGTGCCGATTAATAGTTTATTTTAAGTAAAATTTAAATCTACGTTTTTTAGATAGGAGTTTAGTGATCAAAATCGCAACAATTTTTTTTTTAAAAAACAACACTTAAATACACACTGCATCTGGGTTGTGGGCTATGCAAAGGTTACATAACCAGATAAAGAAATATAAAAGTCCATACCGTTGATAAAACTAACAATCTAGTTCCAACTTTCGCCGGTCATGCAAAGATTAATAAAAAATCAAGTTTATCAAAGCTTTAAATGTTAATTTTTAAATAAAATCATTTTATATTAATTATATTAACTGTTATCATTCTCTTGATCATATTTCTTTATAGTTATTAATAAATAATCGATAATTAGGACCAATTGGTGTAAATAATCGTAGCATGAACGATTATTTTAAATACTCAGTAATCGGTTTTACTGAATCGGTACACCCCTACTATTTAGTTTAATACGGCTGCGGAATCAGATGAGGTATAACTACGGTCCCCGGCACTGATAACCACCATTAAAGTTAATAAATTGTAAAAATAATGTATTAAAATTAATGTTCACTTTTATTGAGATAGCATTTTAGTTACATTTATCCAAAATGTCAACGTGATTTCCTTATGATAAAATGGTTGAAAGTGGCACTGAAACGACCTAATGTTAGTAGGCTCGTCTCTAGCCCAAAAGGTCAAGGTTAGAATGATTCGACTCCACACCTGATGCAATGTAAGTTCATCTAATTTTTCTCCCAGCATGATTTTACATCCTTTCTTCTACTTCATTCAATGTGTAAAAAAGTGGATAAAAAGAGTGATGCACATATTCCATGTATGGCATGCTCGGATTTGACCAGGTAAGGTGGGATCAGTGTCTAATCTCCCGGCGGGGTACATTTTGGGATTTTCAATAAAAGTTTTCCTGTCCTTTCTCCAGACGAATGACGATGCATTCCCTTAAAATTAACCTCCCTCATTCTGTGTTTATAAATCAGAATATGTTGTGGAGAGCTCCAAAGGATATTAAAACACACTGTTAAGGCGAAGGACACAATATTTCATCTGTCATAGAATAATAGAAATAAACCTATTTGGTATATAGGCCTATTTATAGTTGGAGTAAAGATAATAGCTATTATTTCTGACAAATGTGTCACCTTTGTCTTATTTAATTTACCGATTACGTGAATCCATAAATTTCTTCCTAATCTCAATCCACAAAATCAAGGGTACAACTACCATTGCTCTGCATTTTATCTTATTAATCCCTACGCCATTAGCTTAGTTAAAATGTTTGTACCATGATTTTGGTTTTTTAGCGTATGGATTTACAGACCGGGAGGGACATGAAATCCAGTCCTGTCACCTGTATGTAGACCCTTTCTACTCTGGTGGCACAGAGCATTACCCAGGGTACACCTATGGAGGTTGTCTACACGTCGAACGCGCAATGCGAGGGAAAATGAAGGTGTGGGCCAGTGGGGGTCTTCAACATAACTGAAGCTTAATTTACCAACCCCTGATGACCATTGGGATAATTACCCTTAAAAGAAACATAAGCCATGTACCAGCCGGGAATCGTACCCGGTACCCACAAGTTGGTAGCCAGAAGCACTGACCATTACACCACGGGGCCGGATCTCGGATGGGTAATAAGCTGCGGTGGTAAAAATGATTCTTCGTGCATGAATAGAGATGTTAGTCTTGTCTTATCTGGTTTTCCGGTGGTGAGGCGGACAAGGTTTGAATTCAGGCTGGATATACCAAGATTGTTTTTCTTAAATTGTTCCCAACACTCCCTTCTCCCCGAATGATAATACATCTCCTATAAACTTGACATTCCTCGTTCCTACCCCGTTAGTGTAAATTTGTTGATGGGCTATATGGGTAGTGAGACGTGGTGTTCGCATTTTTATTTTTATTTCCGAAAGTTAAACAGAATACGTTTTGGTGTTAGAAACTTATTCCTAATTAATTTTAACTTGTCCATCTACTATTTGGTGATAAGCAACCAATCCAGCTATATTTTTACTTTCTCGCTATCTTACAGGTCTAGAAAGTAATGTGATCGTCAAAAAAATCTAACTCAAGATTTTGATGAATCTTGACGTTTGATGCNCCCACCCCTCCACTGCCCACACTCATACACACGCACACATTTATATTATAATCCTCTCCGCCTCCGCCCCCCCCCCCTAATACAAAAAAAGTTGTTTTTGACTTTCCGTCTGTCTGGCTCTCTGTCTGTCTGTACCTCTAACTAGAGCCTAAACTATTCTACCAATCGGGCTAAAACTTGGTATCTAGGGTTTTCATAGGGTTTCCCCAAAGTGTTTTTGGAAATGGATATCTTACCCTAAAATTAAGGGTAGTTTACTGAAGGGTGAAAAGAGAACGAATCGATTTTCTCAAAATCAGCTCTAACGATTTTGATTAAATTTCATTTCTAAACATTTACATATATTTCAAACAAAATAGCTTCTTTCAATATCTCGGAAAAATGACTTTAAAAACTCCGGTCTGATGCGTAAATTATCTTTATCTTATATCTCCTAAACTATTTGAGATATGAAATTACTTATCGTTACAAATATGTAGGTCTTTTTATAATTCAAATATTTTATAAGAAACATATTCTTATAAAACTAATAAATTTCAAGCTATATGTAAATATATATTTTTTAACTTTTCGAATACAAAAGGTAAAAGTATTGCGACCGCAAAAGAAAATCTAACCTGAAATGTTGATGGATGTCGACGTCTCATGACCCCCCGAACCCTAAAAAGTGGTATTTGCAATGCCGTCTGTCTGTCTGTGTGTCTGTTTGAACTTAAAATTAAGAGAAATTTAAGAAATGGTGAAAAGAGAAAAAATCTATTTTCTCAAAATCGACTCTAACGATTTTGATTTAAATTCGTATCTAGGTGTTGATTAAGATTATAAATATACTCAATATTTTCATTTTACCATGAAAATTAATTTTAGGGTACTTTACAGAAACAGAAAATTCCGTATCTCCGCAACTATTTGAATTACTAAATAACTTATCATTGCAAAATTGTAGTAGTATTAAAAATAAAAAACTTTCATATGAAATATATTTTTATAAATCCAACAATTTCTGATATATTGGCAAATATATTAATACAATTTCGTGTACTTCAGTTGTAAAGGGTTACTACTTAAGTTTTAACGCAATAATTTTCCAATCCCATACAGTAATTAAATATAAGTAAGTCTCTCAAAAAGTGTATATTTTTTCCTTGACCTCTTAGGAGGAATTTTTGTACAACAATGATATATATCCATTTTAGACTCAATGGTCAATATTTACATTTTTTAAAGGTCAAAATTTATAACTGAGTAATTTAATAGCAATGCGATGGCATGAAGATTTACAAAACCTAATAAAATGTCGAAAATTTTAACTGGAAGTTGAAATTTTAATACGAAGTGTTGACCCTTGTGTACCCAACATTGGTTTTTTTTATCGGTCCAAACATACAAATGAGGACATTAATTCTTTAAAAACAAAATTATAACATTTAAAACCGGGACTCAATAAAAAAAATTACATAAGTATAGTGCAATTTATGCTTCGGTTTTGCTAGTGTATATTATTTCGTTTCACATATATTACTCGTTTTGAGTAAATATCTCCATTTTAAAACAATTGAGCGAGAAAGTCCGTGCAGAGTACCGTCCAATTTATTGACTAAAATATTTTATGCAGTGGTTATTAATTACCTATTTGTATAAGATCTTAGTTCCTTCCATTTGGCAATGAACGTTGAGTTCACCCTGAAAATTAATGGCACAGTGCCCTGGTTTTTGTTTCAAACTATGGTGGTAGTAGGAGATTGAGTCAAGCTCACTTATATAAAAAAAGTAGATACTAAAATAATGATTATCAAGGTGGTGCTAGACATGCTTGATTCACCGAATGTCAAATGTTCGCCTCTTCACGAACTACTTGCCAAACTATTTATCTAATGACGGGCACGGTTGTATCCTGATTGCGAAAAGGTCAGAATTTATCCAAATTGCGAACACACCCAAAATATTAATGGCCACCTAAATATCCAATGTCCAGATTACGAACAAGTAAAAGAGAAACACACGGTGTGGTGACACGAGGTGAAGGGGTTACTGGCGGCACTCACCAGCCACCGAGGCTTTCCTCCTGACCAAGCTTATTCTAGCCTAACCTAACCTATCCTAACCTAGCCTAGAAATAGTCATGTATGTAATTTAGTTAAATTAAGACTGGTGCGGCTGAAATAATGTACGACTGTGTGGCCCCCGTGGCCCGTCCCTATTAAACAATTAGGGGCGGGATGGCATAGCAGCATGAAGTGTCCACAACCTGGACTCCTGACCATAGATCAAAAATATTATGTTCACAATCAGGACTGTTCGGAATCAGGTCACCAAAGAGCACACATCTACACACAAGTCCCGATTTGTCTAATCTCAGAGTGAAGAAGTTTTCGGTCAGAAACGGCGAAAATTCGGGCTTAACATGAAGAATGAAATGAAAATCGCTTATAAGCATCATCTGCACATGAGCACTACTATTACTTTATTTAACTTTATTTATATGTGTTCTGAAAGTTTCCATTTTTTTTTAATAGGACTATCCACGTTCGCCATTAGTGTAAGACCGGCGTTACCGATAACCGACGGGAAATGTTTGAATTTCGGCGAACTATGACGAATGTTTGGCGAGTACCAAACATTCCTACTAACTCACTCATCAATCTTACGAGGTATTTTCAAATGAAAAACATTCGTTACTCGGGAATCGTCAAATGCCGCATGTGTAGCACCGCCATAAAATAAATGCCATACTTTGTGATATTTCGTTATTAAAATTTCATATATGAAATTGATCATTGTTTTTACTGGTAAAAGTTAGTAAAAAAAATCATTATTTGAAGCTTGCTACAGTTCAATTTTTATAAGAACAACCTTATTTGACAAAAAGAGTTACTATATCTACTTTCACTTATTTCTGAGTTATGTCATATGATATGGAGCTGTAATTTTTGTTAAATAATATCAAATAAGTTAACAGATAATAAAATGTTATCAATGTTAACTGCCTATAAAATGTTTTTATTTTCTTAAAGGTTCTTCCTACAAAAATCCTACTGTATATTAAATATTAACAACAATATTTAATATGTTTCTACAAAACGTTAATGTGCACTATATATTGAAATCAATATTTGTTTCTGATAATGTGCCTTTCACAAATATATATTTTTTAAATTACACCTTAGCACATGAATTGAACCCGTCATATGGAGTGCTAGGAAAAAATTTAAAATGTTTATTACTCTCGACACAAGATGAATCGGGGTCCCAGAGGATTCAGGGTTCTATTACCGTATCCATATGTAATTTTTAAATATATATTTGAACGAACTTATTGTAGCTATTAGAGTCAAAGATCACTCTTAAAAATATTTTATTAAAAACAATGTTTGTATGAAAAAAGAAGTAGTTTCAATCGATTATTGCATGAGCTACTACAGCAATTTTAAGGTATAACGGTTGTTTACCAAAATAATGAAATAGTCTTCCATCTTACACCACAGTGACGGTTAGCATTCTCAAGTACAAAAGACACCGTCCATTTTGTCCAACAAATAAACCGGAAAACGTTACGCTTTGAAAAGAATAAATGAAATGAAAGGTGGACTGACCTTAAATAACGGAGAGTCGGTGACAATCTTTCTTCAGGATGCTTGGTATTCTAAAGTAACGTTCTGTTAAGTTAGTTTGAATAAATCAAGTGTGTGTTTAGAATTTCTCATTGACGACTTACAATTGAATCTATACGCGTTATCCGGCATTCCATTTAAGGCATTTTCGATTGGAATAACAGTTAAAACACACTCTTTCATTTACACTTATCCTTAAAACGTGTTGAAATTTGTTGAAATACAATGGTTCTTTTTAAATAGGGAAAAATAAATCGAATTTGAGGAATGTTAGAGGGGAGTTGATAGTCATTCTCAGAACTGCCAGAACTGTCCCGGTCAGCAGGGCCAAGATTCAGTCAATATTTTAAACTAAACTTGCCATATATTTTCAGGTAAATTATTGTATGGACTCGTTTATTTAAAAACCTAAGAACTAATACAATTAATTTTAAAACTTCAAATTCAAGTTAAAAAATACTCTTTTTTTTCAACATTCTACTTGCTTATAATTGGCCGACCCTTAGTACCCTTATTAATATTTTGTGTGTGTATTATTATTACTTATGTTACTATAATTAATTAAGAGATAGATAGATTATTACAATTATATTATAGGATTAATCATCAGTTTAATATGGTTTTTCCTATTGAAACAAGAGGCAGCCAGTGTCCATAAATAATTGTCAAGGGGTTGTTTTCCTCTATTCCCCTTAAAGACCCCGTTGATCCCTCCCCCCTCCCTCCCCCACCTGGTCTAGACCCTTTTGGGCATAACCAATATGTTTTCACTTCAGAATCTTCTTCTCCTTTTAGGTCAATAACCCGAAGATTAGTTTGATGTGATTTCTATCCACCGGTAGCTAGGGATGCACTCAGTTCTTTGTCTGGTTAGTACTCCCTGTATCATCTGGTAGAAATTACATGTACTAGGCGAGCTCGGAATGTGTAATGGTTCCCCGTTCCCTTCACACAGTGAATTTTTATGAACGAGGGCGAAAGGGCCAACAAATTTTGCAAGGAAAAGTATTTTCACATATCTTCCAAGGTTATTCTACATGCCACAATCAGCATGGGATCAACGATTTTATTTCCCCTTCGAAGGAAGTTGTGCTACGAATTGTTATCGCTCAAAAAAAAAACCGGTGAACTCATCTGGTTTTGATCCCACAGACATCGGGTGCTACTGTCTAAATATACCGTGAACTTACATATTTTTGATACAAAGGTGAATATTATAAAAATGGAATCTTTGATGTAGCCTATGAAATAATAATAATAATAATATACTATTTTAATGTAGTTTAAAATTAATCAAAGATAGTGACAGATAATAATTTCCATAGCATATATATTCAGAATATGCCATTTAAGAATCCCTTATTAATTTTTCTGGTTGTTGTGTAAATGCTCGACACTATTAGTTATAATATATTACCCCACGTTGGTATATTCGTATATTATATTTGGTAGTTATAAAAGTTAATAGAATTATTTAAATATATGCACATGCCATATCATATTCTCAGCTGCTGTCACTTTTAACAGTATCACTACTGATAAAGCGATAATAATATAATTAAATTTTCTCAATGTTAAGAGTAAAAACTTTAAGGCTACAATCATACCACAAATAAATGATGTTTTCGCTCACAGAGCCCACTGATGCGGGTGTTTCGGGTCGTCTTCTAAAACGACTTGGTCACGGAGACTAGGGAACGGGCCATGAGATGAGAGGGGAGGGGTTAGGGGTAGGTAGTATCCTGAATACTCGAGGGTTACATGAACGCTGATCAAACTCTTTATGAAACCTTCAATAAGATCGGAGGGATATCGCAGCGTCTCTCTAGAGATGTTTAGCGTCTGACAAGAGAAGGTTTTTTTTTTAAGTACCCCATTAATTCCTTTCCCCCTTTCCTCCTTTCTCATCCGATAATGGTCGGTCGGAAGAGAGCAGTGTTGGCGGTTGAAAGTTACGTCCCACTACGATATTCGTGTTCTTGTTCTCGGGTATTATCATAGGTACTATCTGTCTGGAGTGCCGAGGCCTTGCCCTTAACTTACTGCGTTTACCTCCCCTCATTCCTTTTTCTTTCTTTCTATGATCTTCCTTTTTATTCATGTTCCGACCTTCAGGAAGATGTTACGTGAACCTTTTTCTTGATATCTCAACGTACTGTACCATCATTACCTGACGTAAATCACAACGGTTCAATGCGCCCTGGGTACTGCCCTCGCCTAGACCAGGTACTTAGTCAATGTTGAAGGGAGAGCGGGTGTCTGTAAGAAGCTACACAACGATTTATTTATTTGTTTGTTAAATTATCTTTGGCCTGTTTGGGTGTTGGGAAGATGTGTTCAGCGACGTAATGGAATATTATACATTTTAGTATTGTTTCGAACCACATTGGTGGTCGTATAGTCTTACGTGTCCCTCTAGTGTTGGACTAGATTGCCGCTGACGGGGAGATCGGGGTTTGAACCACGGCTGGGTGAACTAAGGATAGTTTTTACTGTATGGTTTTCCGGTTATCCACCACGCGAATGTAGCTACATCTAATCTCCCTACTTTAGTGAGAGTAATATATTAAATTATATTTATACATACATATACGTATAGGTATTACATAACCCGAACGTTTGCTATGGCAAATTTTTCAGAAATGCCCTTGAAGATTTAGTAACCAGGGTTTGTTTTTCATGGTAAATAGTATTATGTTTTTACTTTTACAAATTGAACATAATTTCAGGGTGTAGTTAAAAAATAACTGATTTTTGAGATTTTGAAATTCGTTAAAAATATTTAAACTTTTTAAGAGTATTTATTGTGATTGATAATATAATGTATTTGTTATTCTAAGGAAAAATTACTTAAGGGTAGCTTACTAAATAGCTAGACTTGAAAATTGTGTTCCAAACTATACACTGTCTGAGAAAGTTTGCGTGATTGTGTCGTACCATTCATTTATTTCAAAGTCACAGCCAACGCCTACAAAAATTAAAAACCTCATATAAAATGCTTAACCTTTAGGCTAAAAGTCGTAATTTTAACTCATAATTAAGGTGGGCACAATTGGAATTGTGTACCCATGAATAAAAATGTATGTAGATACAATTTATCGGATTAAACCCATATGTTTCTGCACCACTGAACCATTTTAATTTGATCTGAGCTTTCCCTCGCTTTCTCGTGTCCCCCAATCCGGATGGGCTCAAAGCCGCTTCGCAACCTATGACCTAATCCAGAAGCAGAGCAATAGCGGCTAAGTACTCTATTGTGAATCCAGCCATGTCTTATCTTCAACTCACACTCGATAGTGCTGACATCACAAGGATCCCGAATGGGTAGTAAGACGCTATGCACATATCAAATAAAATCACGCAGATGCATCCGTAGATATCCCCGATAATAGTTTCAATACAGGTAGAGCAATTGTGTATACAAGCGCAAAGATTAAAAAAAACTTAGGATAGAACTACAAACACTATCATTTTCATTTTATTGTATAATAAAAGCACTGCAAGAATAATTATATATCCATACTGACACTGTATATTTCGCTTGGAACTGTGGGCGCGGAATTGTCGTAAAATAAATGTTAAACAAAAGAAATAAATTACTTTTTATGTTAATTCTTCAATTTAAGTTTTCATCTTCTGATATTAAAATAATCTAATACAATTTATTAATTTTATGGATTAATTTAGAATTAAATTATTATGTTATATAATCCACGGAAACGGATATCGAGTGAGACTCATGGATTTAGATCGGGATGCAAATTAAGGTCTTGCGGCTACGGATAACATTATAGTGTTTCACGCCGGACTTTAGTTATATATATTGATAAACGCTTTGCGCGTTGTGGGCTCCGCCTCCAAACCCCCAGTGAGTGTAAACTAATGTAATTCCAGCGTTGTTCTGAACGTTGATTTATTTTTACAATTTAATGATTCTAGTTGTCCCATAAGTAGGTCAGAAAATTTAAAAATGTGTGAAAAATGTGCAAAATTTACCTAAAATCAAAAAATTCTAGCTCTGGTGCAATCCGTTTTTTGATAGGACTTACCGTTTTAGCCACAAGAGGCCTCCGAAGAAAGGTCCACACCGACTTTAAAACTGCTCCACCATTTTGAATTTTTTCGGGGGGTTAAAAATTAAAATTTTTAGCTTTTTGGAGTTTTCCCGTCAGTTACAGGCTAGAAGCTATTAGTTTGCCAAATTTAAAGCTTATAGCCCATCTGGAAGTGGATAAACATTAATGTCAGTGAGTGAGTGAGTCAGCCATGTGGCTTTATATTATAGTGACGTTATGAAGTGATGACGAACGAGCACGGTATTTGTGCGGAAAGTCGAGAACTGGCCTGAACCAACAGTATTGACATAGTACTGATAATTGTGTGTGGCTCGAGCTTTCATTTATTAGGAAGAGATTGTACTGGCTGAAAACTCGCTCCAGTGTTCAAGCGGCATAAGATATTAGTATGAAATAGAATTATACATCTGTAACTAGAAGGTTGAAGTTCGAATCTCAATCAGTCTTATCGGGGATAGGTTTACACCTAAGGGGCTGCAAGGCTTTATTTAATGATTTTCAACACCCTCTTCTCCGCCACGTAAGGGTTCGTAAGCTTTCCCTCCCCCTACTCTCCTCTATTTCACGTAATTTCTTACGATTTAGTAAATTATATTATTTTTAACGTTTGACTATTTTTAGACATAGATAAGGTTTGGTAAAAAGTGAGTGATTTGAAATTTTAGAATACATTAATTTCAGTAAAACTTTGTCTAACACCTCCTTGGTAAATGAAATATAAAAGAAATTTTAAGAATTAATATATTTATTTATTTTTAAGAAACTATATTTTAAATTATTTTGTGCAACTTTGTACTAAGTTTATTTATAAAATGAAATAAAATTAAAAAATTGAAATTAAAAAATTTAGCACTAAACATTAGTGATTAAAGTGGGGTTAATCAATGAATAAAAATGAAATATTTCAGAATTTTCTGCCAAAATATTTCATTTAGATTATGTCTTACCGTAAACATTGATACAAAAACCTTATGTAAGATGGATTCTGACCAACACCCCACCAAGTCACCCTTAATAATAAGATGTAAGAAAAAACTGACACCTTCCTCCTCCTCTTTAAAAACGCTAACGTAGTTTAAGAAAGAAGATGTATCACTGTAATTTCCCTACCCCATGTCCACATTAATGCAGGTGAGAGTTATCTAAACCAGAGGTTCTTAAACTGGGGTTTATGGTTAGTTTCCAGGGGATCCGTGAACCAGGCGGGGAAAAAAAGCAAACAATCGTAGTAGTTTCCACGGAATGACATCCAAAATAGTTTACCGTTAATAATTAATTTTGTTTAAATTAGATTTCTGCGGATTGTTTTACATAAGAAATAGAAACAAATGCTTTTTTATGTAAATGGAAATTATTTAATGGTTTAATGATGAGTGATTTTTGAATTTTTTCGAAAATAGCTCTGACAATTTTGTTCAAAATGGGTATCCGGGGAATGTTTTACTTATTAATTAAGGATGTATGTTTGTTTTCTTTCTAAAAAATATTCACATAAGAATAGTTTAATGATAGTAATTTATTTTTGAAAATTCGAATCTATTCGAAAATGCTCTTTACAATTTTGTTCAAAATGTTTTCTTATGAGTGTTTTATATGATAAATAATATTTATTCTTCAAAGATAAAATTACCTATTAGTCAATGATTTTAATTTATATATAAGAGAAGAGTTTGATTGTGTTTTTTTGTTAAGATTTTATCAAGTTCCTGAATAAATTTTCTCTCTATACATGTTTTATTCCTTTTACACAATTTTAAAACAAAGGCTAAAAAAATTCTGTAGCAGCACCCCCACTAATTATAGTTACGAGCCACCACTGTTTAACTCCAAAATAAAGATGAAATGTAAAAACATGTCCTTACAGGACATAAAATTAAAAACCTTATAATATAAGTTTTATTTTAAAATTATTCATGAAAAGATTTAATAGTTGATATTCTACGACATTTCATTAAAAATTCCGCTATTTTTAGGATAAAAGTAAACAGAAAAATGGATCAGGTCTTCCTCAAACAAATTAAGTCAATTTTAAATAGGACTTTAAAATAGTTGAGAATTGTTTTAATGGTGAAACCCGCCTCGGTGGCGTAGTTGGCTAACGCGCTTGTCGTGTTGAGCTTGACTGCTGAGGACGGGGAGATCTAGGTTCGAATCTCGGTCGGGTGAACTGGGGGTGTTTTTTCCTAAATGGTTTTCCACTCTCCCTCCACGCAAATGCGGGTTCACTTCCTCTAATTCAACCTTCCCAATTCCCAATCCATTAGCGTAATTAGTACTTAAAGCGTATAACCCGAACGGTTAGTAAGACGCGGTGCTAAATATTATTATTAATATTATTTAGTGGTGAACTCCATAAGAAATACTTTCAAGTGATGATATATTTCCCTTGAAGAAGGCGGTGGCCTTAGGTTTTTCCTTAAAAGGATGTAGTCAGACTTCCTGAATAATCTTACACAGAGGTCCTTAATTTTTTCATTTGAAGGTACTGTCTTTTATGGTTTTGCGTATTTTTCTATCATAACTTAAAAAGTGTTTCGTGTTGTTTACGCCAAGAGGTCAAGAGACGGTTTCAAGACACCTCTCACAGAGCTTGCAACAAGGAAAAGCCAGAGAAGCGGTTGCGGTCCTATCCTCCACATCGGCAGTCAAAGGAATCGATAACTAAGAAGGACCTGTTTACTACCCGTTTTACAGTAAATTAAAAGCGACTCGGGACCGAATTATTTATGGTTTGAAAGTATAGGGACATTCGACACGTCGGGACTAGCAGCTCCTGGCCCCAAATAGGGAGCTATTCATTCTTACACTGTAAACCACTTACCAGATAGGTCAAGCCGGGCAACCTTTAAGGGAAATGAACGCTCGTTAACAACCTAGGTAAGCTGTGTTTATACTTTGTCACAATAAAATACGTGGCATACATCTGAAGGTAGGGTGAAAGGTTAAACAATTTAAGTTATTTTTGCCAACCAAAGAACGCTTTTGGCCAAAATAAATACAATTTTGTTTCAGTAGAAAACGTTTGATTTAATTTTCTACACATAGTCATTTCAACAGTTTTTGAATATTTGCCATGAGCATTAAGGAATTTGATAGGACTTTCTCTTTTTACTGTCAAAGTTTCTCATAAATGTCAATATACTCGTGGGAAGTATTCAAGAATTCTTGATTTTATTATGTGAATAAAATTAAACTAAATGTATTCACTGTATCTATATATTTTAATTTTGGCCAAAATAGTTTGGAGCTTACAAATCTATAACCTATATACATACTGATCTTAGCTCGCGCTTCCTTCCATTCCACCTTAACTCAGCAGGTAGCGAGTCTTTTATATTCTTCACAACTCCAGCAGACTATACGCATTTTTTAGCACTGAGTCTTACTACCCGTTTAGGTAATATCCCTATGTACTAATCAGGCTAATGGGTCATGGACGAGGAAGATTTAATTTAGAGGAAGTGTATCCACATTTTCATGGAGAGAGTGAGAAACCATTGAAGGAAAACCACCCTTAGTACACTCGACCGGAATCGAACCGAGATCTCCCATTCATTGGCAGTATAGTCTATTGCGAGAGTGAAGCCTTAGACCATGCGGCCACCGAAGCGGGCTATACGCATTTTAATTAAATTGATGGGATAGGGATGAGAAAGGTAGAATTGAGAGTAAATGCACTCTATATTCCATGGAGAGAGAGTGATAAACTATGTAGGAAAAACTACCTTTAGTACACATAGTCGTTATTTAAAACCTTAACCTATTCGTCCCTGACAAACCAGACCAGAATATCCTGACTTTTAGACCCGTATCCAAAAAGAGGCTGAGTGAAACAGAAGGTGGAGTGAAGTAGAAGTTGCGCTGATTTGCAGCAAAGTGGTGAGCAAATAAACTCATCTTCAACTCAACTTAATCTCCTGTTTCGCTCAGGTTCGTTATTGCATACAGTATTTAGTCCGCGTGCGCACAAGTTCGGGTAGGCAGCGAGTCTTGTGGTTCAGGGTGCTGAGTTAGATTTACACCTCATCCAGAAAAATTGATCACTGGTGCAGATTGGATTGTATCCAGCTTTAACAGCGATTAATTGACCGTCGAAGGGCTTGTTGTTGATGTTTGTTCCAGGCTTAAGTTTTTAAGTTGTGTGATGATATAATAACTGGTTTGAAAAGTGATTTTGAATGCTCAACACATTTGACCCCCCTTGAATTCGGACTTAAGGCTATTATGAAGCTTCACGTTTCGACTCTCTTGACTAAGGACTAGGATCAGTTGAGGATCAAGAATCATTATTATTATTATTATTATTACCACGTCTTACTACCAGTTCGGGCTATACACGCGCTAATGTGTAATGGTAGGGTGATTGTGAGATGAAATGGAGGACCTACAGTTTAACGTGGGATCCTAACCACGGTGAAAGCCCGGCATTCCCCACATTCACAAGCTGTGATTAATACACGTCTTGTCGGAGGTGAAGGAAGGGATTGGCAATCAGATAAATCTGTGCTTGGACCGAGGATTGAACCCCGCACCCTCAGCACAGAAGTCTGACACCTTACCACCAGGTCACCCAATCGAGAATCCTCTATGAATTTAGAAGAGCGTATTGAAACAAAACACATACAAGCAAGTGCCAAAAAATAATGCAACTGAAAAGTTAATCGCTGTTTATCACTGCGAGTACATTACACCTGTAGTATTATTATTATTATTATTATTCACGCTTGAAGGTTTATAATATAGTCAGGTTGCTATAGGAAGAATATTTTAATTCATAGTAAACAAAGTTGCCTATTTGCCTTACATTTATCAAAATTTACATCTCTTAAAAGAGACAAGGGCATATAAAACAGCTTGACCTATGAAATACAGATCCAGTAACATCTTCAACTTTCAGCTAAAGCTATTTACTATATGGTGAGAAGACTATACTTACAACATCTTAAGAGGAGATGAACGTGAACGCGAGTTGAGGCTAATATTTTTTTCAGTTTTGTACCAAATAATGTATTGCCTGATATGAATAAAATGTTGCTTCAGTAGCTGAGTTTGGTTTGATATTCTAGTAATACCAAGAGTTCTTGAATATCTGTTAGAAGAATATTGGCATTTGTTTAGAAACTTTTTAAATGAGAAAAAGTTTTCAAATGCCAGAATTTGTAGAAAATCAAATTAAACGCATCTACTAAAGCAATATTTTATTAATTGTGTTATCTCTTAAGTCAACAACCTGAAGGTTGGTTGATGGGATGTTTATCCAACTGCGGCTGGGCAAGGAATATACACTTTGGCTAGTTGGTGCTGCCTGCACCATACGGTAGAGATCCCATGTAACAGGGGAGATCAGGAAGTGTGGCGGATCCATGTCGCCTCCCACACTAAATTTCCACGAGCGAGCGTGGAAGGGCCTACCAATTTTGCCGTAAAGATATTTTCACATACCTTCCAGGGTTTTTTTACATGCCACAATCGACACGGGTCTGACGGCTTTACTTATCCTCCGAAGGAAGTTGTGATACAGATGTTTATTGCTCAAGAAAGATCCGTTGACCTTGGCTGGGTTTGAATCCACGAACATCGGGTCCTGAGGCGAGCACTTTATCCCAAGACCATCGAGGTCAACAAAAACTTCAAATATACTGGCTTTAACTCGCGTTGTGATGACTTATCTGATTGCCAAACCCTTCCTTCACCTCTGACAATACGTGTATTAATAACAACTTGTGAATATGGGGAATGCCAGGCCTCCACCGTGGTTTGGATCGCACGTTAAACTGTGGGTCCTCCATTTAATCTCACAATCATCCTACAATTACACATTAGCGTAAGTGCGTATAGCCCGAACGGGTAGTAAGACGCGGTGCTAATAATAATAATAATAATAATAATTTAACTCGCGTTCTCTTCCATTTCACCTTAAGTACTGAGCCGTAAACACTTAAGTGTGCGGTCACTTTTGCCTGTACGAGATCAGCCACTTAAGTGGCTGAATGGTCTAATGCAGGAATGCAACTTTTTTAGACTCCAATCGGCTTAAGAACTAATAAAAGGTCCCGGGCTCATCTATCATTTCTCCAATCTAATTATGCTTTTATTTTTGTCAATTCATCTTATATTTATTCCTTGAATTCAATATTTGTTCAAATAGTTATGTTACCACTTTTAAAGGGGAAATTTTAAAATAAATACAATTTACATTTTCTTATAAAAATATGTAATGTTCTTATAAAATTACCGATTAAGACCGACAAAGTTTTTTTTTTTTGCACTAAAATATTATTTGGATATTTACAAGTTTAAATAGGCCTACTCAAAATATATACTTTTTATGGCAATGTAGCTTTACTCCACAATCGACTGAAAATTGCCGTGAGATCGACCGGTCGATAGCGATTGACCAGTTACCGACCCCTGGCTCTAAAGGCGCCAGTCTTTGATAAACTGGCTGCTTAAGAAGGGGAGATCGTGGATCGAATCCCGGTTGGGTTTACTGAAGGTATTTTTTCCTAAATGGATTCCCATTCTCCTTCCACGCAAGTGCGGCTAGATTAACTTTAAAATACCTCCTTCCTCATCCCTACCCCATTAGAGTAATTATTATATATGCGTATAACCTGAACATAGTGGCGTATTTTAAAATGTTGCGCCCCTACGCACGATTATAATAGGCACCCTCCTCCCCTTGTTCATTTTTTTTTTGTCAAGGGTTTTAGGAAGTTTTGGTGGATATAAGTGTTGAGGGAAGAGGGGGAAGGTGGAATTTATTATTCAAGAAAAGATTTCTATGAAAAATAATCAGACATGTACAGTATATGCCCTAAAGTAGCTTGAATTAACATTATGAAGAAGAGAAGACTGACGTCAGTTACAAAGCGATTGCAAAGCACAGTTATTTAATAGAAATATTGTCGTTCTGACTTTAACTCGAACTATTCCGATGATGTTAGTCAATAATTTGTAAACATAATTATTAAAAACCATATATTATACTAAAAAAAGAGTAATGTTATCTAAAATGTGCCGCCCCCTAAAGCCGCCGCATCTAGGCTCGTGCCTAGGGGGTCTATAGTGTAAATCCGCTTCTGCCTGAACAGGTAGTAAGACGCGGTGATAAACAAAAATACTACAACAAGAACCAAGATTGTTTTCCAATTCCCTCCGAGTGACCTCATAGAGAACAGTTTTTAGTCACCACCTCCACACCTCACCCTTAAAATAGAAATAGTATCCCACCAAGCTAATGTTTATAGCCTCGTGTGGGTGTGACTTTCGACAAAAACCTCTGGAGAGTAACCAGACAATAATTGCACTACCTACCTAATAAATAAACCTGAATCATAAAAATATAGTCTCTATTTCGTGTATGTACGGTTGACTATACAATGTAAAAACATCGACCCTACCTCGCCTAGATCATGGCTGCACCATGCCGCAGTCTGTTATTTGAATACTGGTCATAAAATCATTGCTACGACGTTTCATAAGCAAACACTTCGGTGTTGGTTAAGAGATTGACAGCGCAATCGCTTAAAAGAGGGTGTTCAAACGTGTTTTGAATTGTGTTTACCATGTTGATTTTTGATTGGGAAACTATTTGGTACTCTCTTGAGTAACAATCTTTTGTTCTAGAATAGTAACAATAAGTGACTTGCTTTTAAAATTGTAATTATTATAAAACAACTTTAAGGTATAAGAGTGAGGTTTATTAAGGTTTTTATAAAAAATAAATATAGCTTTGCAATAAATATGTAATATTTTTTATATTGCAATGTACCCGCCTCAGTGGCGTAGTTGGCTAACGCGCTTGTCGTGTTGAGCTCGACTGCTGAGGACGGGGAGATCGAGGTTCGAATCTCGGTCGGGTGAACTAGGGGTAGTTTTTCCTAAATGGTTTTCCACTCTCCCTCCACGCAAATGCGGGTTCACTTCCTCTAATTCAACCTTCCCAATTCCTAATCCATTAGAGTAATTAGTACTTAAAGCGTATAACCCGAACGGGTAGTAAGACGCGGTGTTAAATATTATTATTATTATTATATTGCAATGAAACTTATAGAGATCTCCGACGATATTAATTTTAGAACAAAAATTTTTCATCGAGGGTAAACAAATGGCTTCCTTCCTCCCATCTCTTCCCTCCCCAAAAAATCAAATCTCAATTGAAAATTTTAAAATCACCCTGAAATAACAATTGTGAATAGGCGTTTCTGGGGACCCATCATTTTCTCTCTCAACGTTAAATTATGACTAGTGCCAAATATATCTTCCGTGATTGTCCGAATGCCAACAATCAAGTTAACACGCATGGGTCGGCCATAAAGGGCATTTTGGCGGGCTTTGATCTCCGGTGGGCTATAGTTCGTTCCTAATTGCATTGTTAAGAGATCATAGCTCGCCTAAAAGGGGGAGAAAGCGTTAAGGGTTTTTGATCCATCAATAATTGTTGTGCTGAAAAGGATAGAACTCCAAATATTTGTTTCCTCTAAATTGATAGGTATGATCCTGGAAATACTTGCATGATTCCACTGTTGGTGGGCACCTGGGTATCTTTAAGATTTACAAAAACATTAGCTGAGAATTTTTTTGGCTCAACCTGTATCAGGATGCCAGAGAATGGATTAGGAAGTATGAGGCCTGTTTGGGGCTAAACCCCCTCAGAACTCACGCAATGGGCTACATTCTACAGGTGTAGCTCAGAAGCCATGGGAAACTGTTTTCATTGATTTTGTAGGTCGTTTGACTCACTCTTCTACCTTTAATACCTTTGTTTCTTACCAATTCTCCCTATTTGTTCTGTATCAAGATGTCTAGCTAAAGACATTAGCCAGTAAGATTAATAGGTTTAGGCATAGGCCTACTAATAAACATAAGAAACTCTTAACAGATAAATATTTGTGCTAGGAATAGTAAACGATCCACATAACTTTCTTTAAAAAAATTATCTTTGATTTTTGGCCCAAATTCAATTTGTGTGGCTCTTTCATGAGCAATTTTCCAGGTATTTAAATAGAAACCGGACCGTCACAACAAAATTAGAGCGGTCAATAAATCCCGAGACGCACTATAATTAGTACATGTGATTAGCTAAATACTCAAGAAGCCATCATAGACTTACTTAGGGCCTCAAACTACTATCAATAAGTGTGTGTTTAAGTATTCAAATGGGTGTCAATACATGTCACCCACCTCGGTGGTGTAGTTAACTAACGTGCTAGTGTTGAACTAGACTGCCAATGATGGGGAGATCAAGGTTCGAATCTCGGCCGGGTGAACTGGGGGTGGTTTTATCTAAGTGGTTTTCCTACTCTTCCTCCACGCAAATGCGGGTTCACTTCCACTAAATCCAACCATCTTAATTCCTAGCTCATTAACGTAATTGGTACATAAGCGTATAACCCGAACGGGTAGTAATACGTGGTGATAAATAAAAAAGGTTGTTAGTTTTCAATAAGATTGTATGTGAAAGTGAAGTTAATCTGCTGAAGCGCTCCTAGTTAGGCAGTATCGTTAACTGCGGAATCTTTGAAAAACCTTCACTACGTGCACACACAGTCTCCACCTTGGATACCCGCGAGCCACGAGGCTGCTGTAGTGTGGACGTTAGCTGCAACGCAAGCCGGTAATCATTGCCGTGATAAATGGTGCTACTCCGTCGATCTGTTTGATATACCTCTCCCAGAACTGGTTCCCTTATCCGCTAGTTAATAATTAATAACACGGCAGTCGTTGGAATAATGTCTCCTACTGTATTGCCCCCTATTCCACTGGATATTATTCATTGTTGTGAAATACTGACAGCTTGTATCTTACATATTACGCTACCGCCGTGCGTCAGTTGAGACGGAAGAGGGAGGGAGGCGGTGACCAACTGTTCTGGTGAAACAATGGACACGCATAAGATCTAATTTGAGGTAATTTGACCCTAATTTCAAGGGACAGTCCCGGAAATAAGGTTTCTGTCCTGGACTTACTTTGTCCTTAATCTGTTAAATAAATTAGTGAAATTAAATTGGATTAAATAAAAATGTTTCATTTAAGCCTGTTGCTAAAAGGTTTGAACAAAAAATCTGGCAACGTTATACATAATCGTAGCCAGTGGGTGGCAAGTATTTCTCACTAATTTTGACTTTTTGTCTAAATTTTAGCACTAGCTGTGCATAAGCGCAGTCATACTTTAATTTATTATTTATATACTACTATAAAGCCACATGGCTGACTAACTCACTGACATTAATGTTTACCCACTTACAGATAAGCTAGAAACTTTTGGCAAACTTATAGCTTCTAGCCTATAACCGACGGAAAAATTCCAAAAAGCTAAAATTTTAATTTTTAGCTGCAGAAAAAAAAATCAAAATGGCGGAGCAACTTTAAAGTTGGTTCAGACATTTCATTGGAGGTCTCTTGTGGCTAAACGGTAAAACCTATCAAAAAACGGCTCTGGAGTTACATTAGTTTACATCCATTTACAAAGAAAGCGCACTGAAAAGCACTGCACTGCAAATCAAGTAATTTATATACATATATATCGCTACATTTCCTGGACCTAGTTTATTGACACTGTCAAATAACAAGAGATAACAAATATGATTATAGGCCCATTGCTGTATGTTGTATTATATTTCGATCTAAATAGCAGATACCTTATCCGGCTCCTATCATGTCCATGAAAATGCCTAGAAAATTGGTCACTTTAATTTAGTATCACTGCGAGTTGTTTCTTGGCTATTGTTAAAGTTAGCTGATCAGTTGACACCTGCCAGAAGTAACGCTTTACTTGAGGATATTCATAGTCTTTATTTATCTATTCAGTGGTGCACCTAAAAGAGGAGTGGGGTAGGTCAAGTGGGGGGGGTCCTTTTTCTACCTCCCCTCAAGATCGTAAATAATTGTAATAAAGGCTCAAAAAATATTAGGTATAAAGGTAATAGCACTGAAGATATTATGTAGAATGCATGAGATAAATTGTAAGTCAAAGCTCTCGACTTGATTTTCGAAAGGTATACAGATACAGGCCTGCATATTAAAATTGTCTCTTAAGTTACCAATTTGAAAAAGTACGGAAATAAAATGTCCAATACATTATGAACCCCTTCCACCTCCCCCCCCCCAAAAAAACAACAACAACTGGGTGCATCGTTGTTGCTGTCGGGGTCACAAGTGGTGATGAAAATATTTATTTTGATGTATTTATTAGTTTAACGCAAAAATGTGTAGTGATGTAATTTAAGTGGTTGATATGAGAAGGGTAAAGTAATAGTAAACTGTACTAGCATGGAGTGAGTATGGGAAATCCGAAACATCGCATTTATAAAATTAGCACATCTCAGAGCATTTGCCAAAATTTTAAATCCATTCTTCCCGTCAACTGTAATAAAGTGAAATGTGATTCTGGCACTTTAATAGACCGCTCGTTAATCGCTGCAGGTGTGAAGTTGATTCATATCGTCCCTAGAGATGCGAGAGACGTGACGTAAAGCTATACCAAGGAATACGACAATCAGAATTTAGTTCGCAGCAAAACTTGCATTTGAAAATCACCCCATTTTACAAAATACTGAACATACTTGAAAACTACTTTAAATTATTTTTCATACCTTCCCTTTACACTACTAATTCCAGTCCCCTAAGTTCGATAAGCCCACAGTGACAATTTATTCTACGTTAAAGTAGTCTTGCATAGGTAAGGCCATTCAGAAGACAAAGGGTGTAAGACACTTTTACTAATAAAAATATTTCCCTTCAATAAAATTTTCAGTGATCAAAAGATTTCAGGAATTAATATTTATTTGATTTCTGCTACCACATCCCACAAAAGGTATGCGTGGATCAATCGGAAAGACTAAAAACGAAACCCAAAATCTGTATAATTTCCACGCTTAATATGTGTGGGGAGGGCGTGGAACGTGAGTTAAGCTCATTATTATTATAATTTTTCTAACAAAAAACTTTTATAGCCAACATATTTTTAGTACCACGTCTTACTACCCATTTGGGTTATACGTTTATGTACTAATTACTCTTATGGGTTAGGGATGAAGAAGGTTGAATTTAGAATAAGTGTACCCGAATTGGCGTGAAGAGAGGGACTGGGAAACCATTTAAGAAAAAAACACCCTTAGTACACCTGTACGGGATAGAACCACGATCTCACTATCATCGGCAGTTTAGTCTATTGCGAGAGAAGCGCCTTAGACCATGCGGCCGCTGAAGCGGGTTAAGATTAATAATTGCTTCATCGTAATGAATTCCTACAGCTAAGATTAGGCCAAGTTTGCTAGAGTTTAAAATAATTTAAATTAAGCCGGGTGACCTAGCGGTCCAGGGGTAAGGTGTCAGACTTCTATGTTGGCGGTCGGGGTTCAATCCTCGGTCCCGGCACAGATTTATCTGATTATCAAACCCTTCCTTCACCTCTGACAAGACATCTTGGGAATGTGTGGAATGCCAGGCCTCCACCGTGGTTCGGATTCTACGTTAAGCTGTAGGTCCTCCATTTCATCTCACAATCACCCTACCATTACACATTAGCGTAAGTGCGTATAACCCGAACGGGTAGTAAGACGCGGTGCTAATAATAAAAATAATAATAATATATTAAGCCGGTAAAATACATGCTATCTGTTAAGTTAGACAAAAAAAAAATTGTGGCTCATCCGTTATCGTTTTATTTATTGTTCCTTTATCAAGTATTCACGCATGCGCACTCAAAGTCGTAGTAAAACTGATGCGACGATGTTTATAAATGATACTGTTTACGGACGCTCGCTTCAGTAAATACCTTTTTCTCTTTGTAATTCCTCTTCATAAACATTCCTAGTCACCGGCAATTTATGGCTAGCGTACAGATAATATAATACTTTACTTTACGAGAGTGAAATGAAGATTGAAGTAATTATTTAATGGTGTGTGATTCTTCACCAATTAATATTTTACAGTACTCGAGTGGTAAAACTGGATTTTATACTCATAGATTGAACATAAAAGCTATAATTAAACCAAACCTGCTTCAGATACAAATTATTTTTTTATAATATAGTAATTGTATATCAGAGATATTCATAATAATTTGATTCTTTAATAAAATCATATTTTGATAAAGAAAAACCACTATTTTACTAAGTCATAACACTCCTATAATTCATACAAAGTACGTTGCATGGATTTTTTTTTTTTTTGCAAATATGTTATTTCGTNACCTTAGCAAACAAACAAGCAATAAACAACACTTAATTAACAATTTCTTTCAATACTTACTTACATATAAATTGCATATTTGGTTGGAATAATCTTTCAAATTTTATTGTCAAAAAGTGTATTATATATTATGAAATACATACGAGCGCACAGGGGCGCACCCAGGATTCTGAGCTGGGGAGGGAATGGGGGGCTGTTTACATAATAATTTTCATAATTGCACCGTTATATATTTCAATTACTGTAATAGTTGGAAATTTGATTTGAAGTAGAGGGGTAAGAAAGATAGAGAATCAGCGACGCCCCCTAAAAAATGAGGGTCTGGGGTTTTCTCCCCCGAGAAAAAATTTTATATCAAAGGATGCAAATGGTAATATTTAAGCTAATTTGTATCAAAATAGGATCTTCGGGCTACCCTCTAACACTGGCCACTGGTTAACAGGTCTGTGTATACACATTCGTTTTCACACCCAGGAATTGCAGTTGGTGGGGGTGGAGTGTATGATATCAGCTGCCCTTTCCCCTCTTCCTAATACAAGAGTGTTTATATAATTGCTCTAAAATAGTAATTTCAATTACCGTATCCACTTCAAAACTTTATGTACAAAGAGTAAAGACTTTAACCATTTCTAAAAAATATTACGGTATCATAGGTCCAGTTTTCATTTAAATGCAAATTTACAGTAAAGTTAAAAACTAACAGAAAAATTATACCTTTGAAAAGTCCTTATTACTGCACAAGATTATTTATTTTATATTAAATGTAATTAAACTAAAATAATTGATTAATTAACAGAACATAGCTCTAATCATATTTTTGTAGCATTCTTAATTTTCTGGGGTAGGATCTTCATCCGGGGGGGGGGGTATTCAGCACCCCCATGTGTGCACCCCTGCACTCGCAAACTTTCACAAAACAACTTAATATCATAAATATATCTCTATATGTATTTTTATTAATTAATCAAAAGATGCAAAATAAAATGCAATCATGAACTTTTTAAATAAATATTTTTATATGAATTATTATCAATTTAATATTTGTCAGCGAGGCTTTCCATTTAATTTTTCTGCAGGATACTATGTGAGTCAGCCACATTTTCAGTGAGCGTGGGCTGCATTTGGCCCGCGGGCCACGAGTTGGACCATAATCTCTCTGAACATGGGACCACCGAGAAGCGTACTTTTTTTTTAATACTTTAGCTAACGTAATAAAGATAATAAACGGTAATTGTAAGTGTACTACAGGTCAAATGATTTTTTTTAATTTACGATGAAGTTGCTTCAGGTAAACTAGTTTTATTTATAAACAATTAGAATTCTTACTTACTTAAACTGTTGGTAGTATATAATATAATATAAATCTTGAGTCTGAATCTGATCGAGGGAATACATTCCTCGGTGGCTGTACCCTCTCATTTCCATATTCGGTCGCAAGTTGCCGCATGTAATCACGATATAATCGTCCGGAACACCACGCGTTCGTGTCCCGATCCTGTCACTATCTGCAGAAATAGATCGCAACGATGCAAAGATAATATCCATTGCTGCCGTTTGAATTATTGCAAGAGAACCAATCTCAATGTTCATGCTGTTTAGTAATGATAGGAAAATGTATTTTATAGATAACTAACAGTTTGGTGAAAACTTCCAATGAACGGTTGTCACTGAAAGTGAATGTATATAGTTTAAAAAGTCGTTGCAACAATAATTACATTAGGCTATTTAACGTGCTCTTTATAAACACACATATTACATAAGAACATAACTTAAAACTTTTCTAAGCTAGTGCAGTATTCACCTAACCCTAGTGTATAGTGCCTATTCACCGTATCTACTAATATTATTACATGTCAAACCAATATGCAATGAATTTTTCCGTACGTTTTAACCCAAGGGCACAGAGAAGGTTTTTTTTGTCTGTGTCCAAGGGCTATTTAATGGCTCAATTTACTAGTCAGAGTTTAGGGAAGCAATAGAGATCATCCCCACCTTAATTTTGGATCGAGGATTATAAACTTACAATTTGGGAATTTACCAAGGGCGTTAAAAGGTGGAGTTTGGGGTCCGGACCTCTCTGGGATTAATTGGACCCCCTTGAATTTATTGGACATTCATTTATAGGGGGTTCCACAAATACATTTAAAACCTAGGGTTTAAGATTTTTTTTACTCTTACTACAGTTTTAATTGTATATGTCATCAACCAAATATTAGTCAATGAATATTTTAATATTCACCTTCAAGATACATCTTGTAAAACTCTCGAATGTAAAATTTTCTTTGTCAATATTTCTTATATGGTATTAGAAAACAAAGGATGTTTCTTGGAATGAGCCGAGTAAGTGGGGTCAGAGAAAATGGGGCAAACATTTTTGCTATCACCTGTAAGATCTTACTTGGGGAATTCCCCTAAGAAAAAAGCAGCTTAAATAATAGAACAACCCTGTCAGAAATGGAGTTTGTAGCTTAAATAGGTAGGTTCACCACCCTTCCCCCACCTATTGTCTCAACACGCCTACTTACTAAAAATATTATTTGCTAACTATGAAAATTTTAAAAGAAATAGCTGGGTTGGGGGGTCCAGACTCCCCTAGAATTTTTTAGTGGACCCACCCTAGAAAAATTAACTTTCTACGCCCTTGGAATTCACCTATACTGGATATCAACTCTGCGGAACTGCATGGTTACTCGTTTTTGTGTGGTCAATCTCCCCTCTAATATAAAACAAGTTTCGTAACTCTGGTTAGTCGAGGTTGCCAGTAGCTCCTTCTTACCCCAGCACACTACCTTCAGACATAACTGAGCGTGAGGAGATTTGGCAACAGCTAACTAAGGTCAAGGGTAAATCTTTTCTCCAGTTCCTTCAGCAATGATAGTAGATGTAGAGTGCATCTGATAGAGATTCAAACCTCAACCTTCCCTTCACCGGCAATCTAATGTATTGGTTATATGAAGCCTTTGACAGCATGACCAACGCTGAGAATGTACACAAATAGAAACATTATTTGTCAGCATAGCCCCAGAAATTGAACCGAGGTTTCCTAGAAATTTGGTGAGCTCCTTTGACTGCCTAGTAACGTAGATGTATTTTTTTTAGCACCGCCTCTTACTATTAACCGTTTGGGTTGTACGCCTCCTACTAATTACGCTAATGGATTAGTAATGAGGAAGGTTGAGTTTAAAGGAAGTGTACCCGTATTTGCGTAGAAAGAGAGTGGAAAAAAACCTTAGTACATCCGACCGGGATCGAACCACAATCTCCCCGTTATCGACAGTTTAGTATATTGTGAGTGATGCATTAGACCATGCAGCCACCAAAGCAAGTTCCATAAATGTAAATTGGTGGATAGCCTCTAGAGGTAGTAATACGGGAAATAACTTATGGAATATTGACTGCATTCCATACGTTATTTTGAGAATCCAAGAAATATCACGATAGAATCGTCGGGAACACCACGGGTTCATGTCGGGAGCACCGCGGGTTCATGTCGGGAGCACCACGGGTTCATGTCGGGAGCACCACGGGTTCATGTCGGGAGCACCACGGGTTCATGTCGGGAGCACCACGGGTTCATGTCGGGAGCACCGCGGGTTCATGTCGGGAGCACCGCGGGTTCATGTCGGGAGTATAAGTAGATCGCAGTGATGTGCGGTTAGTATCCATTGCAGATGTTGGGGGAATTCTTGCGAGAGAAGGTAAGTAGTATTTACCCTTAAACTTGTTGAATGATAGTAAGTAATTATTTGAGGACTATCTGGGTATTTTCTATCGATAAGCGTCAGTCGCAGATCTTGTGCAGAAACAGAAACTAGGTACATTATTAGTGAGACTAAAAATGGGAGTTGAAAAGGAAAGTTTAAAAAACATATTCCTTGGTACTGAGTATTCCACCCACATCCTCTACCCACCTGCGTCTCACCGCCTTCTTAACCTCAATTTTCCTCTCGTCCTTGTGTGCGTATGTGTATGTGTGTGTGATGTGTGAGGCGATAAACTGCGGGGATGACAAGGGACAACAATAGACGAGGAACAATGGGGCAGACTGGATCCCACCGACATCAACGAAAGGCGTCGGTTTTACGTTCACTCTTACCGACAACACACCTTAATGTGTGCTCCCACAGTAACAACAATGATAATATTAATAGTAAAAAAACCAACACTATAAATGCAGTATTCGTAGCTTAGTGATTAAGGCTGTCAATTCCGACTGGCTAGACGCAAGCCCCGTAAGGACCATGGGACCCCCGAAAGTTTTGGAAACAATCGTATGAATATAGGCCTACACACACAAAAATCGAGATACTATCCTGATAAGAGTACACAAACAGGCTTAAAATTATTTAAGAAAGCATCCAAGATCGAATTAAACCTAGGATCCCCAGACTTGTACTCAATCTTTGTATAGCCCATTCACGAAAGGTCTTAACTATCATCACAGATTTGAACGTAACCAAATCATTCCATATATCATGCATACACTCACGCATATCATGGTATTTTAGAGCTATTGTTGACAAAGATACGTCATTGTTTACATTTTCTAAAAAAAAGTATAAAAATGTCGACAATGTAATTAATTTAACATGAAGTTTTATTCTAAAATTGTCAACTTATTATTACGAGTATACGCTCGATAATTGGGTAGTCACATCATTAACTTGAATTAGTTTTACTGAATGTTATCACAACTACCATTTAAACAACAACAATGCAATGGTTCTCAAATTTATGTGAATATATTGGTAAATATTTAAAATGCTATTTACCCACTACCTGATTACTTCGCATTATTTCAATGGATTAAATTTCGATGGTAGGTTCAACAACAACACAATAAAATATTAACGCGCACACACAAGTCTGCATTTGACCCCACGGTATAACAAACTTCTTAAGTCGTTCTAAATAGTTCCTTTTTAAAAAACAAAATCGTGGAATCCTACTTAAGTTCATAATCGTTTAGTAATTTTCTTGAAATCAGAACAAAAGTTGTTACAACGAATGTTATCACGGTTCTTGACAAACAAATAATAATAAATAATCAAAGAAAAAAAATGTATGCGTTCGTCACACCACAGGCTATCACACTATCAGGCTAAAGGTATACCAACCCCACAAACAAACTCATTTCAGTCCCAAGATGGTAATTTTGTGTTGAGGTGAGATCTTGAGCTGTATTGGGAGATTCTAGAATTATTATTATTATTATCATTATTATCACCGCATCTTACTACCCGTTTGGGTTGTGCGCACCTACGCAAGTGTGTAATAGTAGGGTGATTGTGAGATGAAATGGAGGACCTTCAGTTTAACGTGGAATCCGAACCACGCTGTAGGCCTGAAATTCCACACATTCACAAGTTGTGATTAATACACGTCTTGTCAGAGGTGAAGGAAAGGTTTGGCAATCGGATAAATCTGTGCCGGGACCGAGGATTGAAATCTGGACCCCCAACACAAAAGTCTGACACCTTACTCCCAGGTCACCTTCTAGAATTACTCTGTACCACGGTAATTTCGATTATTAAAGTTCTTTAACGCAGACTTGTAAGGACAAATTTTAAATTTCTTAGCTATCGATTCCTACTCTTCAAAAGTTCTCAACTTCATAACGCATCAAATATTATTATTATTATTATTATTATTATTATTATTATTATTATTATTATTATTATTAGCACCGCGTCTTACTACCCGTTCGGGCTATACGCACATCAAATATTGAAAAGAGATTCCTTCTGTAGTATATTGTAAAGAAAGCTTAGTTAATCAAGAAGGCTAGTAACGTCATCACTGTCTACGAGTTTTAAATCTACTACTACTATTATTACTAGACATAAGTAGCCTTAAGAAGGTTAGGTAATGTTTTAAGTTGATCACTTCTGAAGACTTTACGAGTCGAAACCTTTTTCCTACACTCACTGATGGTGAATGTCAAAATAAATAACACTTGTAACTTGAAAAATCCATCATTAATAAATAACTATATAAATACAGTTGCTTAAAACCTTGATTCAAGGCTCAAATTTTACCATTTTCCCGGAGAACTCTTTGCCCCACCCCTCCACCCCCAGACGTCTACAACGCTGCCCTTGTAGGCCTACGATCCCTGGTTGGTTACCTGAGAATTTATCTAATTTCAGAACGCCAAGACTTGGGAAATTTCATGCCCACGCCCCTTCCCCCTCTCCAAAATATATTTCGTGTGACGCCCCTGAAAGTTATATACAATACTTTTATCACTTTACAGTATTTGGTTATACTTTTTAAATTTATTATATTGAGTTATACCTAAGAGTCTACCTTTAATTAAAATGATCCTTATAGTAGATAGTCAAAAATATTCATAGTTTGCTATAAAGAATGCAAAAAGCCTTAAATAGAATTACATAATGTTGGCAATTTGCATAATAGAATGTTTTATTATTTGCACTGTTAACAGAGATAATATTATCTCAATTTAATGGGATAAGGGCAAGGAATATTTCATGTTGTGAACGGACGCAGTAAAATTAATATTTGAGTTTAAAGCATTTTGTTTCAGAATTCTGGTTCAAATCCCTGGCAATTCAAATATTTAGTCTTTGTGAGTTAAGAAAGCAGGTTTAGGGTGCGAGGGATTCGGTGTTTGTTGTTAGTATTGTCCCATGCACTAATGACCCTACTTTGTGAAATGTCGTAAAACATATTATTAAAATAAACAAATCAACTTTGTTTATAAAGCTCTGTATTTGTTTAGTTTTTCCAGCGATACAAAATAAAGAAAAGGTAATTTCGGCAAGTCTTTTTTTTTCAGGCGTTTACTACAAATTAAAGCTACAGCAGAAACGTGGTGGTCTAAACGTTTCCAAGCACTGCATCTTACTACCCATTTGGGTTATACGCTTATGTAATAATTACGTCAGTAGTTTTAGGAATGAGGTGGTCATATTTTTAGGAAGTGTACCAAAATTTGCGTGTAGGTAAAGTGGAAAACCATTTTGAAAAACCAACCTCAGTACACCCAACCTAGATTCGAACCTCGATCTCCCTCTCATCGGCAGTATAGTCTACTGCGAGAATAGCGCCTTAGACCATGTAGCCTTCGAAACGGGTTGATTTATACTAATCACAAGATTTCCGCG
Source organism: Timema douglasi (assembly GCA_901482245.1). NCBI lineage: Eukaryota > Metazoa > Arthropoda > Insecta > Phasmatodea > Timematidae > Timema > Timema douglasi. Next base: position 345,119 of record CABEEJ010000055.1, read on the forward strand.
TCATTCGCTTGAATCGCTCGGCTCAAGGTGGAATAGTTTCAACTTTGTCGGCTCTCCTCGAAAACATCTTCTTGGGTGACTCAATCAAATGTTAATCCAACCGACCCAATTAGTGCGCATGCGCAGTAGCTGGACACAAGGCGACCGACTGTTGTTGCTAGGATATTTTGAATGGGAAGAGTATGTATCAATGTATGTGTTGTGTTGTGTCACGACAGTCATCGTAACGATCATCTAAAAATGTGTGTTTATCTCCTTGAAAATTAAATGGGATGATAATTATATATAATTATCTAATTTTCGGTTCAAACAATCATGGAGTATCACACATTTCTGCTAGCGTGAGCATTTCTCTCCCACTCAAAATTGTTCTTCTCTATTTTCGGTGAACGTTCGAATCAAACTAAGAGTATATTCAGAGCCAGGATCTGGCCTTACAAAGTCCTAACAGAACGAATATGCCGTTAACTCGCGCGGAGCTTTGTTTATCAAGGATACCTGGCAAACACTTGTTTTTGTGTCACAGAGTAGACTTATGAAGACCCCTATAACATTCTGACTATTACTAGACATTGCATCAAACATGGAGGCAACAAGACCAGCATGCACTCCAACCCGCAACACATAGTCCTCAAATTACGTCACACCCACAGAGAGATGTTGGTCATCTCTTGCGCAGGGGAAAATTGCTAAACGCGCGTTGTATTGTACGTAGTAATAAATAAATGCAGAAACAATGGCTTAAATGACGTCACGCCTACGTCATGTCCGGTAAAGAGGTAGTAGCGAGGTCCAGTAGTAATAATTCTGCGTAAAATGCACTGGTTTAAATGACGTCACAGACCAGACCTATATAAATGTTAATCTCGTCCTGCGCAAGGTAATGGCTACAAATGTGTTGTATAGTGATAATAACTATGCGCAAGCGTAGTTGTTCAAGTGACGTCACAGTCACGAACTATATTGATCACGTCCAGCACGGAAGTAGGGGATGCGCATGTTTGGTTCAAACCACGTCATGGCCACAGAAAATATGTTGGTTACGTCCAGCGCAAGAGTAGTGGCTATCCATGCGTAGTTGCTCAAATTACGTCACAGGAGTAGATAAATGGTGATCTAGGAGTAGCAAGTCTACTCTCACCACTTAGCTCACTCATGGCTGTCACGTTCTCATTCCATAGTCCTGACGATCACTTATGGATTGATAGAAAGGAAATAGACAAAGACAAAATACTTTCTGTCTTTTTTTTCGACTCCTTCTAGATGATATCGACAAAAATATTTGTAAGAAAATTCCTCCGCAGGCAAGTCGGATGGAAATGAATAATTTAACGTATCTATGACCACCTATACCAAAATTTGAATAAATAGGGTTAAAATAACTTAAAAGGTTTCAAGGGCGAGTTTCTTTCTCACTTACTGTCCCAAACATTGTAAAGGATTCTCACTAGGGGTTGACGCCCGGTAGAACTGAACTATCACTAGTACTATAGTTAATTAAATAATTAAACATGTACTACGTTTGGTTTCAAAGATTACCAAAATACAATTATTTTGATTATTTAATTTCAATATAGTTACATCATTATCGAATAGACAAGATTAATTAACTAATAAGTTAACAAAATGTCCACAGTGTCGACGGTACACAGATAGATTTTTAAATCCAGTTTCTTCGATTTTTAAAACCTACACACGCTCGTGGTTTATTGTCACCATCGCTAGGTTGAAAAAGATTTACATGTTACGGAACGAAGTCAAGGTCGGTGGACTGAATATAAGTTTTGTTTTTACCTGAACCTAGGCCCACTTATGTAGATTGTTCCCACGGTCTGAAGGGCCAGTTTCATAGTCAACCTACGCCTCAAGTGCGGCTCTATACTAAACACAAGACGACGCCTACCTAAACTTGACTCTGCTCTAGGTGGGTGTCGTCCTCTATTTAGTATAGCGCCGCACTTTGGCCGTGATAAGTTGACTATGAAACAGTCCATAAGGAATCAAGTTTGATTTCCACTGGATTGACTGTCACTGGATGATCTAATTTTGAATCCCAATCGTGTACAAATGGGGGTGGTTTTACACCTATGATAATATATCACTATGGTTTTCCCCATCTCCTTTTGCAGCGGTTTTTAAATAACCTTAGTATTGGATATAGGCCCTACTAATTAAAATATTTCCACTAATTAAAAAAAGTATTTCGTTTGAATTATTTTACTACCTAGCTCGTTGGTTGCGTGGTCTAAGACATCGTTTTTACAATAGACTGGATTGACGATAATAGCTGTATCAGGGCTCGAATCTCGATCAAGTGTACTGAAAAAGTTATTTCTTTGATGTTTTCTACTCTCTTCATGCGAATTCATTTCCTCTCATTTCTTCATCACTAGCCTCTATGGGTAGTAAGACGCGGTGCATGAAAAGATAGAATTTTGTTGAAAGTTTGACCCCTTGTGTGTGTTAGGTGGTGAAGATGCCCGATCTGCTGACCGGATGACGAAGGCCCGCCCGCTGAAGGCCAAGTCTTCGCGCGCCCATGGAGGCCCTGAGGAGCCTCCTGCTACCGGTCCTGCTGCTCGTCCTGGTGACGGCGGAGGACAGGAACAGGAATGCTCACGGGAGACGATCGGCCGGTTTCAATCAGCAGCCACACCTCGAGCTCAGCACAGAGTATCTTCCTCGTGCCCAAGAGGGACATCCCCGCGGTAGTGTCGCCGGAAGGAGGCGTCCACTGTCCAGGAGGAAACCTCAACCATTGTATCGAGGATATGCAGGCAAATAGGACCGACGGGAGAGGTAACAGACTGGGGTACCTCCGGCGTGAGACTTGGGTCATACCCCTACTAGCCTTATCCTCGCTGACTATGCTTGTAATAGCGGGTTTCGAAGTGTTCGTCCTGTGCAAGGCTTGGAGGACGACACCAAGTCGGAGACACTTGTTTCTTGGCCAAACTCTCTTGTTTGGGCTTTTCCTATGTTCCGCGTTAGGGGGCGTCTTGGCAGCCACCCCTACCCCCGCGACTTGTGCTATAGTGAGGTTCGGGACGGGACTGGCGTACGCCATAGTGTTCGCGGCTCTCCTTGTCAAGTGCGTGTTCCTGATAAGTCTGAACGGTGGGGTATACCTCCCTGCGCCTTATCAGGCCCTGCTACTTCTGTTCGCCGTACTGATACAAGTGGTGGTTGGGGTTCAGTGGTTGTTCAATGCGCCACCCAAGGTGGACTTCCTCCCGGTGGGTGAAGTGGCGCCTGTCCGTGGGCGACCCAACCGCCTCGTGGTTACCGCCCAGGACCTGATAGGCAGCTCTGTGACGTCACTTCCCCTGTGCCACACCCCTTATACGGACATGTTATTGTCGCTTCTCTACGTCATGTGCCTCATCGTGTTCGTGGCAGTCCTGGCCATCAAGTCAAGAGGTAAGTACGCTTGGCGTTAGTCCTGACACTGCTCAGTCCTTTTGGTAGCTATACAGGTAATTAAAACTTCACAATATTTCGCCTGGAGAGTGGATGGGAAACCACATTGACCCTGATAAGAGTATAAAACACAAATGACCTGAATATATAGCTCGGCCTCAGCGTGTTCAGTTGGCATGAACAGCTCTGAACGGATTCGCTTAAAATCAGGACCAAACGCAATGGAAGGTGCAGGGGATGGGTAGGGATAAGAAAGGTAGAATTAAGAGGAAAGGTTCCCACATTTGGTCATAGGAGAGTGGAAAATCATTCAGGAAAAATAATCTTCAAAACACCTGACCGGAATTTGAACCTAGATCTCCCTATTACTGGCAGCTAAGTCTTTTGTGAAAGTGACCCCTTGAACCGTTTATCATTGATGTTAGTAAAACCATAACCTAATCTAAGGGGTAGAAATGGGGAGGTGATTTTAGAGTAAGTGCACCTGAGAGCGTATAGGAAAGAAACGCTGATATAAATCTCACGTAGAAAGGCCATACCCACCGCAGTCGGTCAAGATTTGAACCTCACCTTCTGATCCCCAACAATTCAGTCTATTAACCTACTAGCCTGGCACCTTAGACCACGTGGCAGCCTGTGCGAGTGTTCAAGGTGTTCGAAACAAGCTGAATGTGAGTGTATTGCAGGTATCCGTGACAACTACCGCGAGGCGACGTTCATCGGCCTGTCGGTGGGCTGCAGTATCCCCATGTGGTTGGTGTGGGTGCTGTGCGGACTGGCGGTATCGGAACAGCACCGCGACGCCTGTCTGGCGTTTGGTCTGGTCGCCAGCGCTGCCGTCATCTTCCTTGTCATGTTCATGCCAAAAGGGCGCCAGCTTGCGGCGATGGGCAAAGATGGAGTGTACATGGAGGACCGGGAAGAAAGGTGTGTTGGAACGGGTGTCCTTAGGCGTGGAGGAGACGACAGAGAGGAGTGAAACAGGAACAGGGGGGCATATGGGCTCAATGTACTCACTCAAATTTCGATATATGGATAAATAATTTTATTTTATTCAACCAAATTCTAAGATGAAATGACTGTATACTGTTTAAATGGGAAACCTATGATTATAATGTAAGTTTTTGTGTTACTTTCGTGAAGAGGTTCTACTGTAAAAACGTATAAAAAACTTTATTTCAACTATTATAAAATGCTCCTAACTAACATAAAAAAATCTTCTGAATAGTTCTAGAGACAACCCCCTTTTCCTAGGAAGCTTCACCAAATGTCCATATACTCATAATTTCACTAACAATTACCACTTATGTCCCCTCATGGCACCCCAAACAATCTATTCTACGCCTATTAAGGGAAGATAGTTGATACTTTCCATTGATATCCGTGGACAGACAAAAATATGATTAATTCTTAATGCTGATGCAAATGGATAGAAAGGGACACATTTAACACTTACAATGCTGCCATTTGACAGTGAAGAGAAAAGGTCACGATTTGATATTGCTACCACTGAACAAAGAAGAGAACAGTTCACACTTTACACTGCGACTACTGGACAGAGAGAAGAAGAATTCTCTATTTACGTTATTTCCTCTAGGAATATAAATAATGGCTTCCTAAGGCACAATGGTTTATTTTCTTAGTATACAAAAAAAAAGTTTTACAGACCCAGCCTGAATCTTATATTATTATGAGTTGTTTCGAGGTCTTTTAGGACTCTAAAATCAAATCTTTTTATAATACTTTAATCTTGTTTGGAAAATCTATTTATAAATTGTTAATACACTTTCACTGGTTTGGTCCACTTTTTTTCATTTACATCAGTTTCAAGTCTTTTGTAAAATCAAATAGTTTTATACTTTTACAATACCCATAACACATTGATTACGTTGAATGAGTGACGTCATGTATGTTGGATGTGTTATTTTTGTGTGTTTTTTTTTGAGGTTTAGTTCCCTGAGTCGAGCGGGTTCCGGATACTCGCCCTCTTTCTTCCACTTCAAGCCTGTCAAGTGCGGAGTACTACCCGCGGGCCCAGGGGGACCCGTCCCCACCCACGGAGGAAAGCACCAACAGCAATCCACAGTCACCACCCTGGCAGGTCAGTCTCAATACCACCCCTTCCGACCTTACGCTCTGCTACCATTTACTCGCTCACTCGCATACTGCATGACGCAATCCTTCAGGTTGGTTATCACTTATCAGAACTATGTGTCCAATTAGGAGAGCAATGCTCACGCTTTGCCGGTATTTGATTGGTCAACGCTATATCACGTGGTTCCCTGACACCATTTCCCATCCAGCTCGTTTTTAAGCTGCATTCATGGGGTTGCATTATTTTGATTCAAGTTTCCATTTATTTACATGTTTTAAATATGAAGTACATTAAAACTTTTTTTTTGTGCTGTGGGTCAAAGCAATAATTGTTTAAAGTAATAATCTTCCAAATTATGCCTGCAAAGCTTATTTTGTGAAAATGATGAAAGCTTTCGACGAGAAACATTTTAAAGTCGCATACTGATTGGTACTGGGTCTTTCGAAATTATTCGAAGTACTTTATATGCACCAGTAATTCTATTAACATTTTACAATACGAACTATATATTAATAAAATATAATATTTTTCTCTGGTAAAATGTTAATACTTCAACATGATATAGCTTTATTCTGTTTACAGTAAGAGGAATTGGCTATTTTTCTTCTTATGACATGTACACTGAGAAAGATAAAAGTTTCTACACGCAGTAGTTTTCTTTGTAGAGTTTCCCATATGCTCTTTCAGCAAATATATATTTTTTTAGTATCATGTCTTATTACCCATTCAGATTATAAGCTCATATACTAATTACGCTCGTGATTTTAAGGATTATGAACGTAATATTTTAGGAAGTGTACCCGCATTTGCGCGGAGGGAAAGTTGAAAACTGTTTTGTAAAAACCACCCTCAGTACACCCGAGTGATATTTGAACTTCAATTTCCCCATCATTTGCAGTCTAGTCTACTGCGAGAGTAGCGCCTTAACCTATGCGGCCATGGAAGCGGGTTCCAGCGATTGGTGCATTTCCAGTCCCTTTACAAAGTTCATCTAGTTGTTATTTGGAGATGTATAAATACATTTGGTGTAAATTAAATTAGGAAAGTTCATAATATAGAGTGGGGGTGAGTTCAACGCCTATTGTACTCTAATCTCTGTCATTGGTTCTTTTTTGTGCCTATAGGCATTTAAACACAGAGATGGGTTAGGGATGAGAAAGGTAGTATTTCAGAGGAAATATACCGTCATTTACACGGAGGTAGAGTTGGAAACCACTTGGGGAAAGTACTTGTAAATGCTCTCAGTATATTCAACTGGGATTCTAGTCCCGACCTTAATATCACCAGAAACCAGTCTAGATGAGCATGGCATTTTGTCCGCGTACCTACCGGTGCGGGGGAATTTCTGTTAAAATCTACAGTTTCTAATATGGTAGAAGAGAAGGTGGTAATCTGAGAGGATTTTATTACTTTCGTTTTTATGGCTACATGTGTCTACACAAACGTAAGCTGTTTTTATTAAATAAATATGTTGGAGTTAATTAAAAGACATAAACATATTAATGATGGCTCCAGCACACAGGTATTGAACCCGGCACCTTTGACTCTGCATGCCATTGACCTTAGGATGTGCTAGGAAGGCTTGTCTCGTACTTTCGGTAATAAATCAGTCATTCCTTAAGGCAGGGTCAGGACATTAGTTGTAAGACCCTATGAATATAAATAGCTATGGTATATAAGTGTTAAGAGAATTGGCGGACCCCAGTACCAATTTGTCTGCCTGAATGCATTTTATCTCTGTCCCAATGGTGTTATCTATAGTAGGATTTTGTTAGGAATAATCTTTTAATAAAAACAAACTTTTATTTTTACTGACAGCAATGTTACTATAGTATTGCTGTTATTTTATAGGTATTGGTGATATCTTTCAAAAGGAGCAGCTGAATATACCATGACTTGACGTTTGAATATATGAAAGCAGTTATAGCTACTTTTACAATTGTAAGAAATGATCTTTTTTGTATCAAAATCTTTCTATATGTTGGTACCAAACATAGTCCTGAGTGAGCCCTAAAAATAGGCAAAAAAGGTATAAAAAAAACATATTTCAGTGGAGCATTGTGTAAGTTTGATAAAAACTTAGTTTAATTCTCTCAAGGTAGTGAAAGCGATTTTTTTTTTCCATTTTGATCAGTTTATGTGGAAAAACACAAGAGCAAGGTGAATGTGGTTGGGATGAGATATCTAAGAAATGTAGAATGCAGTTAGAATGCGATATCTAAGAAATGTATGTGGAAAAACTCGTACGAAAGAGTCGGTAATGAATGGGTGCCAAAAGAGTGCGGTTTGAAAGGGAATCCAATAGGTCAATGTAAAAGAAGCATCTCACGTTGGTCTGGGCATGTTGAAAGGATGAGTGTGGATCGAATAACAAAGCAAATATATGAAGGTAGAGTGTGTGGATTAAAAGGAAGAGGTATGCCATGTAAGACGTGGTTAAATATTGTAGACAAATGTATGTAAATGAGAAACATTAAGAGTTTTAAGAATAAAAGAACATGTATGACTGTGTGTATGGATGTTGTTGAAGCGAAGGGAGTATCCAAAGATAGGGAAGTGCGGAGAAAGTTAGTGAGGATGGATTAAGTATCGAGTTGTTTTTTGAGCTATACGCACAGTTTCTTGTCTATCTCGTAAAGGAACGATATGATTATATGTGTGTGTGAGAGAGAGCTTAAATGCTGTTATCCAAATACACTCTAGTTATATATGTTAGCTACATCATTCGTAGCTCAGTTTGTGGCAATATTAGCCAGTACTAATGTACCGTTGTACAGGGGATGCCCGAATGTACTAATCGTACATTCTTTCCGTGAAGGCTCTTTCTATGTCCCGATGAGCTGAGCTTATGGTGATAGTGAGTATGGGTGTGTGGGACCAGTGGAAACATTTAAACCTAATTTACGCCTAACTAACCAAACCCTGGTGACCGTTGGGGTAATTCTCCTTTCGGTAAAAAAAATGCCTTAAGTACCATCCGTGATTATATCTGTAAATCACACAAGATCTGAACTAATAATTAATTTTGATCAATATACTAGACTTATTTAAAATAGATTGTTTAAATACGTTCAAACGTACATATCTATAAGTTGCAGCCAACAGTTTAATGTTTTAATTAAATTAATATTATTTTAATGTATTGAACACAAGCTAAGTGTTATTACACCTGGAGCCACTTTCATAAATAATTCGGAATCTCTGGTTTTCCACCCGGTTTTGCACCATGTTATAACTAAGTAGCCTTGACCTAACCAGGATTCGAAACATATAAGATACCACAACTTGTTTTTGATCACGGCATAGAGCTTATGATAAAATAAAATACATTTCTAGCAACGATTTATTAAAAACCTGCTAATAGGATTTAAAAAAATCTCAAACAAACTTTGATAGCTGTGAAATTTAGTAAACCCTATTTACATTTGTTAATTTATTTTTAAAGGAAGATTAAGTCAAACGAGTTTTAGTTTTTAAAAATGAAACTAATTTTTAAGCATTTTGATGAAATTTTCAATCTTTAATTCACGAACTAAAGATTGGTGTATAAATTTAGTGTATTCGAGAGATTTTAATTTTCTATACACAACAAAAAAAGATTCCAAATTGGTAGTAAGGCAAGGTGCTAAAAAAAATACTTACTTTATTCAAGCCTCCGCCCTTCGTGACCATAAAAAAAAATCCAATTATCTTCAAGAGACATTTAATATTCATAAATTTTCATGGCCTCCAACTTGGCTTGAAATTTCACTGTTGTGACAGTCTTGCTTATCTTTATCATGAAAATTTTAGTATTCTTGGAACAAAGTATTTCTTCTTTAGTGAACTTGAAAACCAGTAGCATACAAAAACGAATTAACTGTCACATAAATTTCATTCATAATAGGCATATTTACTAATGAACTCAGAAAGGCTCTTTATAAAAAGATGAAAATAAACTTGGTCAGTACCTTTAATATGTAATATACATGGTTCTCAGAAAATCAGAACTTATTTATTTCTTTTGCGTTAGATGAAGTATAGAAAAAGTAGTATGATACTAGTTAAAATTGATCATAGTTTTTGGGTAAAAGTTTTCTTTTTATGTAAATCTTGATTCTAAAAAAAATTGCATGTAATTTGTGGTTGTAGGCTTACATGTTAAATTCAACAAATATTTTATAAAATAAAGTGTCTGGCATTTAAAAATTCTGTTTAGTAAATATCATAATGATATTTTTTGGTATGTTGGTATGTTTTAGTATGTTTGGTATTTAAAAAAGATGCTAAAACTTATTAGATGGTTGTATTTATAGTACAAATTTCATAGGAAGTATTTGACAGCTAAAAAGGTTATTAGATCTATTTTCACGCTTTAATACGCCAGGTCATTTGATAGGTATGTTACTTTTGCTAGATATTATCATTTCGTAACCTATAAAAGAATACTAATGATGTAATAAAATAACTTTAATATTTTTTTAAATATTCTTACAAGAAGGGTATTAAACACAATTTGTGAATGTGGGGAATGCCAGGCCTCCACCGTGGTTCGGATCCCACGTTAAACTGTAGGTCCTCCATTTCATCTCACAAATCACCCTACCATTACACATTAGCGTAAGTGCGTACAACCCGAACGGGTATTAAGACGCGGCGCTAATAATAATAATAATAATAATAATAATAATAATTTTAAAATAGTATAGATTTGATCGCAAAAAAACATGTTTTTATTTCATAAAATGTCTTTCCTGTAAAAAATGGACGTATCATAACTATTTTTAAGTGCTCCACGTCTTACTACCCATCTGGGATATCCACATATTTACACTATTGGAGTATAATGAAGGTATAGTTTAGATAGAGAGCACTCACATTTGCATGGAGGAAAATTAGGAACCATTTTATGAGAAAATATTGTCAGTACAACCACTCTGGAATAAATCCCAATCTCCCCACCACCAGTAAATCATATAAGACGAGACTGACACCGTGGTCCACATGCTCACCTGTGTGCTTAGTATTTATATTGGTATGTTAATTTTAATCAAGAATGTCAAACATTAATAAAATACACCTTTTGCATGTAATTCTTTAGAAAAAGTACAGCCCAATTTTCATTGAAAGAAATTTTTAGACAATATATATATTTATTTTTTGTGGTTAACGATAATAGAATTTTACAATTTTATTAGGTTAATTTTATAGGTATAGAGAATATCTATCAAAAATTACATCTACAAATCATATGGCTTGATGTATGTATCCGTGAAAATAGATCTAGTAACTTTTCAAATTGTCAGATAAGGCTCACTCTATATTCATCGAACTATACCATAGGATACTAACAACCCTATCAACATATAAGCATCCACTTCAGTGGCCTCATGGTCTGAGGCGATACTCTCAAAATAGACTATACCGCCGATGTCAGGGGGCTCATGGTTCGATCCCGGTCGGGTTAATTGAGGATGGTTTTCTCTAATTTGTTTCCCACTCTCTTTCCACGCAAATGCGAATATACTCCCTCGAAATTAAGCCTTTCTCATATCTAGCACATTATCGTGATTAGTATATAAGCGTTTAAACCGAATGGATAATAATATTTGCTGATATATACCAGTGAATCTTAATCTTAATCATATATACGCGTTAATTTTAAAATGAAACGTATGTTGACTAAAGAAAAATCACTAAAATTTAAATGTGAGAACGTTTGCGTACTATATTATGCATTGCCCCCCACCCCTTTTCACATTATTTTCTTTTATAATTCGTTTTGTACTAGTCGTTTTATGACTAGAAATACACTTAACATGGAATTTTCTCATTACTGTTGTAGACGAGACGCATATAAGCTCACCGTGTTACACTTTTAAGATGCCACACACCTAGGATAACCCGTTTATGACATGCTGTAAATATAAGTGTTTTCATCGAAGTCACTTAATTTTGTCCCCCCCTCCGCCCCTTTCTTTACAAAACAAAATGTTCGAGAATGAAAAAAAAATCCTATACTCTTGATTGCAATTTCTTTCAACAGCGTCCTTTTGTTTTGATGAGAATTTGTTTTAAATAAACTTTGAATCATTATTAAACCTGTTTTAGTGGGGCCTAGAAAGATGATTTTTCTAGGGGAGGGGAAGGAGGGTTCCACTATAAAGTTGACGCAATATGTCAATATCGTTTTTATGTGGAAGAGTGTGTATACTTTACTTATCAAATAACATCCCACGAGTTAAGGACAAAAATATATGACTCTTTTTCTCAGAACCTCTATTTCATTTAATTCTAAAAATCCCTCTTTATTCTGCAATACCATATTATTGAATGTAACTAAATCAATTCATTATTTGAAATGTTGACATAGCTAATGTCCCGATAGGAAACTTTAATGACTATCCTGTACCTGGTATTTAAATAATAATTAATTTATTTTTTTCTAGTTGCATACAAATTGAATAGTAAAACTTTAAAAAAAAGTTTATAATTCTATAAGCATATAATGGACCCGATGAGGTGTCGATAAATTCTCAAGGGTCGACCTCAGTGGTCTTGGGGTAAAGTTTTAGATACAGGGCTTGATGTTCGTGGGTTTAAGCCCAGCCGGGGACAAACGATTTTTCTCGAACGATAAAAAATCCTTATCACAACTTGCTTAGGAGGGGAAGTAAAGCCGTTGGTCCCATGTCAACTATGGCATGTGAAAAAAATGGAAAATACGGGAAAATACCTTATACGGCAAAATTGGGTCCTTTTGCTCTAGCTCATAGAAATTCACTTGTGGTGATATAAATTAGTCGGTTCATAAAATGCGCGTTAAATACTTCGAATAAATAATTTTCAAGGTGGGTCCAACCCCCACCCCCACTCCTTCTACGCCCATGTGTTTTAGTAATGAAGATCATGATTTTGTGTGGGTGAATACTTGTATGTGGAGAAGATGAGGTGTAAATTATGGGGGTTTTTTTTACAGAGGGGTTGTAAATAATATTAAAGCTTGTATGATATCAGTGGTCAAGTCTAGACTGATTATGAAGTGAAAGTGACTTAAGATTGTTCAATCGAGTGTTGAGCTATGTCAAACATTTTTTTGTTGGGAAACTATCATATTATATTTTTGATTAACAAACTTTCGCTATAAAAGTAAACATTGTTGGGAAAAATCCTTAAGATTGTTATAGAAACACCTGTTAGATATTTATTTAAGCTTAAATAGATTTTACTAATAAACAATCAAAATGCTAATAAATGTGTTTGCATATTTAATATAGCAATTAAAATTTTAAGAAAGGTCTATATCAATGTTGATTTTAGAAAAAATTGTTTTTTTAATCAACAGGGTAAAAGAAGTTTTCCCAACAATGAAATCAAATTCAAAGCTCGTTTAAACGCCCTTAAAGGGCCTTCTCACCCCACGGATATAACCAGACTTCGCATCGTGGTGTAGTTTCCTAAATTCAGAGAATAGTAGAATTGAGACCAGTGGAACCACTTACAATGTGTGTTTTTTAAATGCAACAAAATTGAAAAATAATTATTTTAAAACTAAAGTTCTTTTAATTGATCCCAATTTCTCTGTTGTCAAATGAAGAATACAGAAAACAGCAATTCGATAAGTTTTAGGGTTAGAGCAAGATTTTGTATCCATTTCCCGGCTATCCAGCTGTGGGACCGTTGGGAGTATAGATAGCACGAGCTAAGGTCCGTATTTTTGCAATTTTTATGTCAACACTTGTTTGGTCAAAATAAATCAAATATTGCTCCAGTACAAACAAGAGTGTAATTTTCTTCGCATGTTGATATCAACAGTTGTTGAATATTCGTCGAGGATATCATGGAATTAAATGGCAACCTTTTCTCTTCATTTAAAAAGTTTATCATCTAATGCTGCTCTGTTCATGACAGATATTATTGTACAACTGTTATTATCACCATGTGAAGACAATTAAACTCTCTGTTTCTACTAGATCAATAGGTGACCTGGTGGTCTAGGGGTAAGGTGTCAGACTTCTATGCTGGCGGCCGGGGTTCAATCCTCGATCCCGGCATTGATTTATCTGATTACCAAACCCTTCCTTCCCCTCTGACAAGACATCTTGTGAATGTGAGGAATGCCAGGCCTCCATCGTGGTTCGGACAATCACCCTACCATTACACATTAGCGTAAGTGCGTATAACCCGAACGGGTAGTAAGACGCGGTGCTAATAATAATAATACTAGATCAATATTTATTTTGTCGAAAAAAAATGGTTTGCTATGAAAACTGCAACAACACCGACCTTTTCTCGCGTCGTCTTCCATCTCACCTTAAAACATATCCATACAATACGATCATGTTTATGATTTGTATCCGTTTCAAACTCTTAACCGTATCATACTTTTCAAATACTTCTTGCGGCTTGTTCACATTTTTGAATAGTTGTTTTTAAAGGCGTTTAACACGCAATTGGGTCGATTAGGGGTAGGACCGTTTTGTCAATGAACTTAGAACCCTTCGTACAGTTCAATTTTAGTAAAAGGGGCATTTTATAAAATAAAAAATCATGGCCAAAATTGATAGTATTCTTTACTATATCATTAGTGTTATTTTATCGGTATTGATAATATCCATCAAAAGTAAATACACGTATTGCATAGATTTTTAAATTGTGTTATTTTACTGTGCACTACATCTTTCTTTGCAATACCTTAGCTCAGTCGGTAGCTTGTCTGTCCACTGAGCTAAGAGTCCCGGGCTCAATTCCTGCAATGGCCAAAAAATGTATAATTGCTGAATTGTGGAATTACCCATTAGTAGTGAGGAATTAACGGCCGGAGGGCTGGGTGTTGTGCCTGTCCTAGATTCAAGTTAATCTATAAGTCGTGCGCTGATATAATCATTCGGTTCAGAAAGTGCGCGTTAAATACCGGAAATTAATAAATAAAATAAGTTCCTCTTTCTGCTCGTCCGGACTATATCCACGTTTTTACGCTCATTTAGTAAATAATCAAGAGGGTAGAATTTAAAGAAATTGTACCCAAATTTTATTAGAGGTGATAGTATAAAGTCCTCCGTGCAAACCCACTCTCTTTCCACCCAGATGGACTTGAATCCCGACCTCCCGTCATAGGCAAACCACCAGCCCAAACTATTTTTGACACACTATACCGGCCAACAAATACGAGTAAATATTTTAATAGTGAATATTAAAAAGTAATAAAAATAAACATAAAACTTATCAGTGCCTCCTTATCAAACATGCTCATGAAAATCGCTTGTGTGAAGTCCACTTTGACGATGTGAAAGAATCGGAATTAAATATTTCCGAAGCCAAATCTATCCTCAAATATAAAAAAAAATTGCTTTATAATGAAATAAATTAAATGGCGCACAGCCCATACTTTCTCGCTCCTTTACTTTAAGACATTTACTTATAGCTTGTAAGTTATATGAAACGATATGATAAAGATTGTTACAGAAACAAGAGCACAAGTAAAATAGTATACAGCATTACACAAACATATTCAAATAAATGAAACATCACGGTTCACCAAAAAAGAATAAACAGCTCACAGCCTTCATTTTTAGGAGTTTTTTTTGTCACTTATACAAAATTGAGGTTTTCTCTATCACCAAGATGTGTTTATTCTTTCTGTTTTTTTTGGCACCACGTCTTACCGCCCGTTCGGGTTATACGCCTATGTATTAATTACACCAATGGTTTAGGGATTTGGAAGGTTTAATTCACAGGAAGTTCACCTGCATTTGAGTGGAAGGATAGTGGAAAACCATTAAGAAAAAACTTCAGTGCACCCGACCGGGATTGAACCCCGATATCCCCGTATTCGGTAGTATAGTTCAACACTAGAATAGCGCATTAGACCCCTCGACCATCAAAGCGGGTTATTATTTCTGTTAGTTTCATAAATTTTGAGAGCCTGGCCCCATTTCCCGGTCCCCACTATTTTTTTATTTTCTTATTTAAATAGTTTTCTGATTATCTGTAGTGTATTAGTTCCGTAAATTTTCAACTCCTTATTTCCTGACCCTTCATTTAAAAAATTTATTTGCTTGTAGCTCGGAAACTATTGGGCTTATACAAATATATTTTAAATAACAGATATTGTATTTTTAATAGTCCTATAATAATAAGTTATTTCTTATCTCGAAGAGTTGTGGAGATAGATCCAAATTAGAGATACCGTTTGTAACGTACCCTCCCGGGAAAATGAGATGTGTAGTTTTGTTTGTAATGTTAAATAGTAACTGGTTACGAATTTGAGTCAAAATCGTTAGAGCCGCTTTCAAGAAAGTTGATTGTTTCTCTTTTCGCCCTTAAGTAAACTACCCTTAATTTTAGAGATGGATGGATAATTTGAAGAGAAAAAAAAAAAGCCTCTGAGGAGCTTTATGAAAATCCAAGATAGCAAGTTTCAACCCGATCGGTAAAATGGTTTCAGATCTAGGCCGAATAACAGACACACAGACAGACAGAGCTTTGCGAAAACTACTTTTTTTTATTAACGAGGTCATGAAACTTGAACATCCCCTAAAATCTCGAATTCAATTTTATTTTATTTTCCATACGATCCTAATACTTTCTCTCTTTTAAGGGTCATGAGAGGTAAAAACATAGTAATCATGTGTGCTTTGACTGTCTATAATTTTATTTACGAAGCTTCGTAACTGTCGGAAGCAGACATTTTTTTTTTGAAGAAAAGTTGAAGTTGACAAATATTCGAAATAACATCGAATTTTTTGAAGATACGAACACCCCTGCTTCAAATTGAATCCGCTTAAATGTGACATTTACCAGACGTAGCCATTTTAACTATGAATTTGATACTATTCAAGTCAAGCGTCTGAATGTTACTCGGAATTAATTAAATAGGCGAAGTGGACCAGATTACAGACAAACACTAATTAATCACGGTTCCTTTACAAATTCTCACCGCTGCCTTGTTATTCAAATGTATTTAAAATAGGATCTACTTAATTCGGACAGAGTAAAAAGAGAAATAGCCCACACATAGTTGAACTAATTAATCATTTTAACCTAAATACTTTCTCCTTGTTCACACTCAACATATTTTTTGATGTGGCCATGTGCGTTAAAGCGTAGACCGAAGTTTTTTTTTTTTAAGAACAGTTTAGAAAATTCAGACCTATTTTTTGCTGCCAACATTGATATACTTTATTATTTGTGCTATTTTATTGGTAATGATAGTAAGTAGTTAATCGGACGCATTCTAGTATCTGCAATAGAATATGTTGAAAGTAGGTTACTTTGAAAGGTAAAATGTGTTGCCCGCTGGGAAAGAGCATCAAATATCTTATTTAAACCTCTTATCGGACTTAATTCGAATCCAGTTTGTCCACGCATGCTTGTTGTAAACCAAGTACTATCATTTTATTGATATTCTTAAACTTAAATGCTCGAACTTTCTTTCAGCAGCTTTATTTTCATTACGTTTTAATAATCATTTTTAAAATCATTGCACAAAATTTGAATAGTCACATAAAACGTCTTACTGAAGCAATAAAATAAAGAATACTAAAACAACTACGACACCAAATTTAAAATGAAATACTCATTTTATTTAAAATTATTTCTTACTAGCGCGCCTTTAGTGACAAAGTATTGATTATTTTATCTGATCTAACAAATATTACAAAGGAGGGTGGAGGGTGAGGAAACGTTACTAATATTATTTCAGACACCCCACTCTGGAAATACTACCCCCCTGAGTTCCCGGCCTACCCTGTCAAAGTGAAGCAAGCTATCGTAACCCTAAAACTGTCGATACGTGATGTGTTTTATTTGCAAATTTCTTATCGGGATATCGTATTTAAATAAAATAGCAAGGTATAGAATAATATAATTCTAGGATTAAGAGTAAAAATAGACTCTCCCTGTTTTTATTGAAGAGAGACCAATCTAGATAAGGGTTGTTCCTATGCCCACCAATGCGGCTTCACTAAAACCTAACGGATGATACTAAACGTTTCTTAATTAGTACAAAGGCCGTAGCTAGCCAATAATTTCAGGAGGGGTTTGGCGGGCACATCCCCCAACTGCTGGAAGCTAGAAAAAATTACAAATGATAAACAGTTCTAGAAGCTCTCTGGAGTGGTTTTATTTTTTATGGTAAGATAACCCTCTAGCTGCCGAAGGCTCGGAAAATTTCTAAATATTAAACACTTTTTGAAGCTCTGTGAACTTTTTTTTATGGTAAAATTACCCCCAAAATACCGAAAATAGGAAATTTTCTAAATATTTAACATCTCTAGAAGCTCTCTGAAGTGATTTTTATGGTAACACAGCGCCCCCTAATTTGTATGTGTATCTTAATTTTGATATTGTTTGAATCATAAATAAAGCCATATATATTTTGTTCATAAAATTTTGCGGGGGTTTGAACCCCTAAAAGACCCCCCTGGCCACAACCTTGATCAGTACAGTATGTTTTTATTTTACTTGTCCATATTATTTTTACTAAATTCACTAACTATATATATGTACTACAAGAATTTGTATTTTTTCAAATTATTGATGATTAAAACGTAAAGTATTTCAGTTTGTTCTCCCTCTATTAATCGACCCAAGTATCTTTTTTAATTGCAAGGCTAACTTTCCTCTAAACTTTTCTGTGAATGGACGCCTCACTTTCCTCAACTTTTTCTTCATCACTCTACTGACATACTTTTGTATTCACATTTGAATGTTTAAAAAGTATGTATGCTAATGAAGTTGAATTAGTTTTTTTAAATATATTCTTTACATTTCGTTTTGACCTCTTTATGCAGACCAAAGAGTTCATCCTTTCTCAACAGCCGGGGGAATAGCTATGGTAAATTTTAAATAACTATAATAAAGAAAGGTAGAAATCCTTTTTACGAGCCAAGTGAGTAGTATGTGTAAGGTTTTACGAGCGTAGTAATTACTTACTTCGCTGGAGCTGTACCTTTCTAAGATACTGAATCCGACCAGGCCTGGTAAATACTTAATGTGGGAGATATAAAATCCAATTTCATTAGAAAGCTCCTTTTAGAAAATACAAGCATATCACTTGCGGTCAACAATGATAACATTTTACTATATTATTAGTATTATTTTATATGTATTGATAATATATATCAACAGTGACGACTACAGATCACACGACTGGATGTATGAAAACGTGAAAGTAGATGTAGTAGCGTTTTTGGCTGTCAAATATGATTCTTTCTCTGAAAATTGGCCTATAAAGAGAGCTCCATGGAAAGCAAGTAGCCCGGGGTGTACAGGGATGGAGAGGAGGTATTCGTGGGCTCAAACCTCTCCCCCCCCCCCCNTCCCCCCCCCCCCCAAACTTAACAAAATGTTTAGTTACTTATTACCTCCTTATTTATTGTTTAAACAATATCACAATTACGCTAGAAGAAAATATTTGTATTAGTAGTCACCATTCTGATGTTTAAGTCATTGTTGTTTTTAAGTTTCTTAGTGTGAGCTAATTATTATTGAAACCACAGACCACACTTTAAAAAAATTCATAACTTCTCGTATTATATTGATTTTTCAAAAAGTTTTATTTGAATAAATTCGACTTGGCCGATATTTGAACTGGCAAAACTACCTCAGCTGGTTTTGACCACAGCATAGAACCGATGTCAAAGTAAAATAAATTTCAAACAATAATTATAGTTCAAATTTACGAATAGGATACAAAAATTCTTGCAAACATTAATTTTTGTGAAATTTAGTATGACTTCATATACGTTTGAAAACTGTAATCAGCTTTTTATGGATAGTAAATTTCATTAAAATTTCTAGCTTTTTAAATAAAAAGACCCACATTTTTTTTTAACATTTTAATACATTTTATTAAGCTATTATTCACGGACTAAAGAGTAGAGTATAAATTTAGGACAGTTATGATATTTTTATTTCTTTTAAGTATTTACTGTACCCATTAAATATTTTAAAAAAATTAATTCTAATCCTTGTCCTATTTACCATTAAAATAAACTCTAAGTAGCCATTCAATATTTGTATTTATTTTAGGTGTTTAACGTGCACTTTCTGACCCAACTGAATACACAACTAGCACACGACTTATAAACTAACTTAAACCTAGAAACAGACACAACATCCAGTCCCCAACCGTTAATTCATCACTGTGGAAAGGTAAACAAACCCACATTTCACCAATGATAAATGTTTCAACCATGTCGGGAATCGAGCCCGGGATCCTTAGCACATCATACTCCTAAATAAAGTCCACTACGTATAAAACACTCAACCCCTTGTTTAGTTAAATTTATAAGATTAAAATACCTATAAATAAGATTTGCTCAGTAAGGAGACACGCTATCGACTAAACTTAGGTGTCGGATAGTTCAAGATTCATACATTTTCTTGGCCCTCGGTGGTTGGGAAGCTGTGGCCCTCAATCTCCCCAAGAAATTTCATTCTGGCTACGGACTTGCTCCATGCTAAAGAAGCACCGCCGTTCTTATAGTATCGTGTGTGTAACCAACATTTTGCTACCAATGAGGTTAGTCACACAACTCTGCCGTACAGGAATTCGTGTAGCGTTAAGGGAACGGGGTTGTATAGTAATAATAATATAAATAAATAATAAAAATAATAATGGCGTTTATGGGCTACATCGATCTGTAGCTCAGTTTGCGGAAAGATTAGCGGGTACTGATGTACCGTTACCCTGGGGATTCCCGAATGTACTAAGGACGTATCCTTTCCGTGGAGGCTCTTTCCATGTCCTGATGAGATGAGG
The DNA here is from genome assembly GCA_901482245.1 of Timema douglasi. Classification (NCBI taxonomy): domain Eukaryota; kingdom Metazoa; phylum Arthropoda; class Insecta; order Phasmatodea; family Timematidae; genus Timema; species Timema douglasi. Next base: position 365,380 of record CABEEJ010000055.1, read on the forward strand.
GAATGATGATGGTGAATATGATGGGTTGAAGCCAATTAAGATCTCAGACCTAACTTTAGCCTAATTATCCAAACCCTTCTGAGTATGGTAGTTATTCCTCTTTAGAAAAAAATGCCCCGCTAGCCCACCAGCCCGGAATCGAACCCGGGACATTTAGGTCAGCGACCAAGGGCTCTAACCCCTATACCACGAGGCCGGTTAGGGGTGTATTGTAGTAAGAGTAGGGAACCGAATGTAGACATCTTTATTTCTTTGTGGTATAAGAAATGTTTCACTACTAGCATAGAAGCAAAATATATTAACCACTCAACTTTTCAATCTATCACTATGCAGAACAAACTAAACTGCAAGGATATGTTTTTTGGATAGACAGTAGAGAGCGGAGGATCATTACTCACCAATATGACTTGCCAACTATTATCCTCCTATGTTTGGTTTACGCATGCGCACATGCTGTGCAACCCTGAGAGTGTCAGCAAAGTGTTAAATAAACCATGTCGAGGAATGGGCATGTAAGGTGCGTGCTGTAGGTACCTTGCATCTACCCTGAAAGGTAGCAAACTCACCTTGTATGGTTCCACTTTGGTGAGGCTTATAATAAAGGGTCCTAGTAGGTATGCGCGAAATCCATTTTTCAATTCGAAGAAAACTCGAATAAAATATATAAAATATTCTCGAAGCCGAATTGAAGTTCGAATATTTTTCTCTTGGTTATTTTATGCTTGAAAAAATATTATATTGTGGCTATTTAGATTACTTTATGCGTTAAAATTACTTGAAAAATGTTTTATTGCACAATTGTTTATAATAGTTCATGTTGCTATGAAAAATTAAGTTACAATCACAACATGCCATTATTTCGTAAGATTTTTTCCATATAGATATTAATTTGTAATGCACAAGACAGCTCAGGATGGCAATCAATGAACATAAATGAAATATTTTATCTGTAAATATTTTTATTGGCGAAGCTTCGAAGCCATAATTTGTTTCGTAGGGAGGTCGAAGCTGATGTTTGTTTCGAAACCAAGTCGAAGTTTAGAAGCTTCGCACAACCCTAGGTCGTAGTATAACCCGCCTAGGTATGACAGATACCTTTCAGGGTAGCTGGAGTGTACATGTTCACCAAATTTGTGAACGATTAAATTATACCAAAGAAATTAGACGTTATCGTTTTAAAATTAAGAAAAAACTAGCAGAAGTACCCGGTGTTGCCCGGGGTAACCACGCAATGTATTACGTGGCTACCCTTGGCAACGCTTTTATTTGCTTCAAACGGACCAAAAAAACACTTCATTTTATTTATTCCGACCCGGTTTTTAATTAATTAAAAAAATCAAATCCAAATTTTTAAATTCCTTTTTCGAGGAGCACATGTTCGTGCACAGGGGCTACTAATATTTAAATTTCAGTCCTCTGCTTGTGATATATATCGCGCAACGCTCATGACAGACAGATACACAAACTCTTCATTTTATCAATATAAAATATTATTTTTCTTAAAAATAACCTTTTTTAAAAGTTTAACTACGCAAGATCAAGATCTAAAACCTATATGAAAAAAACTTTGTTTATCATTATGGTTACTAACGACTTGATCTAAGAGTTATAGATGATGAATATATTTTATAGGACGTGCACCCACATTAGCATGAGGAGAGGATGGGAAAGTCACAGTCAAATGTTGAAAAGCACCTCCATCCCTCCAACCAAGATTCAAACCTCGACCTCACCATCATAGACAACCCAGTATATTGTGAGACTTATGGCTTAGACCGTTGTGGGTCTTATGAATTTACATAAGTGTATTTATAGTAAGTCTTAAAAATAAAAATCATCTAATGTTTTAATTTTATTGACACCTTAGCTTACTCGGTTGAGTGTTCGCCTACAAATCATAGGATCCAAGGTTACGTGGCAAGGTCGTTATATGTATCACTGCGAATTTGAACTTTTTAATTCTAACAAGGTGGTACATTAACTGTCGGAGGTTTTGTTGAAGTGTTGGTCCTAGAAATAACTAACTATATCCCTCTAATAATTTGCAGAAGTATTAAAGGCGCAAACCTGCTTTGGTAGCCACATGGTTCAAGGCTTCACTATCGTGTTAGACTAGACTGCCTATCTCGGGGAGATCGGGGTTCGAATCCCAGTCAAGTGTACTGATGATGGTTTACCGAAATGGTTTTCCACTCTCCCTCCACGAAGATGTGGATGCACTTCCTCTAAATTCAATATTGCTCATATCTAGCTTGCTAGAGTAATAAGCACGTATAACCCGAACAGGTAGTAAGATGCGATAATAAATAATAAAGTGAAGGCGCAAATAAATGTTAAGAATGTTGATTGCTTTATAGTGTTTCTAATTTTGGAGCCCCCCCCCCCNACATTAGACTACTTTACTTACAAGTTTGTATTGTGGAATGCCTACTTGGAGCTTTTTTTTTACAGATGCTTCGAAAAATTAAACATATTATGCCATTTAGCTCTAATCTATCCGGAGACAGTGATTTACTTTAAAGTGATTCATTGGAATAAATTCAAATCAAATTTTGTACCTCACTCACATTTTTCCTTTTGATTTCTTAAGGGTTTCTTCCAAGGTGGAGTCAACTATAACATTACTCTTCGATAGGTATTTTCAAAATGTTGCTAAGATCAATAAAAATATTGTTAAATCAATAACAGTGGGGATTTTATTAACGATAACGATATTTATGAATATCTTAGAAACACGTCAGTCAAAACTACATAAATAAGCCGCCTTATAAAATTGTTCTACTCCATAGAAGGTGTATAGGTTGGACTATGGATGTTCATACATAGGAGGCGATTAATTCTACTTTGGCCTTGGCCATGACCAGGATCGTTTAGGAATCACTCTTCAAACCATGGCAGGCCACCTTCAAATAGACTTTGGTTCTAATCCCGGTGTGTTCAAAATTTAATGCTTGCGTAGATTTATAGGCAGTCGAGCTGGGAGTGGCTCTAAATTCACGAAAAAACGCGGTCCCATATTAGCCCCCACTTGTGAGATGTTTTCTTCTGTGTCTTACTACCCACCAGGGCTGTATTATTATTACTATTATTATCACCGTGTCTTACTACCCGTTCGGGCTATACGCAACCTGGGATGTACCCATTTCAGTTATCCTAACTTGATGGCGTTGAAGAAGGTATAATTTAGATTAAATATAGTCGTATTTGAATGAAAGTAGAGATAAATCATGTATCAATTGGGATTCGAGCCCCGACATTCCAATCACTGACAAGCCAGAATAAATTAACCTGACATTTAGTTTACGTGCATACCAATGCGGGTCATTTGTGTGGCTAAGCGCCTTTTAAAAACGGTAATAATTCGAAACTTCTTTATGGTTCCAAATGAATGATGTAGCTCGATTCGTGAGTAAAGTTTCGTTTGAACTTGGAATGCGACAGTTGAGGTACCGGAAGGAAGCGTTCCAATGCCTGCTTCTTCGTGATGTGTCTTTCGTTGAGAGAACAGCTTTTGCGCAGACGCGAGTAGGGCTTATGACCTCTTTAGAACATTCGAAATAATTTTAATATTAAATAACAGTGTCAACGTATCAAATCTATTTTTTAATTGGTATTTCCTGACCGTTTTAAGCAACTTTACGTATCTTTGTTTTAATGTTTAGGTTAATGGGCATTTTTATCATTAATAGCTGGTATTTGAGTTAATCATTTTAGGGTTGACAACAGTGTTGAACCCAATCCACATACTTAGTAATTAAAAATACTACTCAAAAAATAAAAAGTTGTATATAATATATTGAATTTGTTAAAATGGTTTAATTCAAGGTGGTGGAAGGGAAGACGAATTAAGTGTAGTGTTTTTGCAATTTTGTTGGCAAACAATTTTTTTTTTTTTTNCAAAATAAGTACAATATTTCCCCGGTAGAAACAGTTTAATTTTCTTCATGCAGTGACCTCAACATTAATTTCTTGAATATCTCTCGAGGGTGTTTTGGAATTTAATGACAACTTTTCTTTTCATTTAAAAGGGTTCTCATCTAATGCCACTATACTCATGACAGATATTCAACAACTGTTTATATCACCATGCGAAGCAAATTAAATTATTTGATGTTTGTATAGAAGCAATATTTGATTTATTTTGATCAAAAAAAGTTTTGATATAAAAACTGCAAAAATGCCTTTTCTCTCGTTCCCTTAATCCCTACTTTAAATGATTTTAATTGGACAAAGTATTATAATTTTCCTATTGGCTGGCAGGATATCCCGTGATTAAAGGATACGAAGCTTACAGAGTATTTAGATGAGGATTTAGTCCTGTGGACAAAGGCGTCGATCTCGTCTTGTTTGCCATTGCCGGGTCTGAGTTGCTGCCAAACGTAATAAGTTTTTCCTACGTGGTTTTCCAATCTCTTTCCACGCAAATATATATATATACCTCCTCTAAACACTACCTTCATCATCACTACCATATTAGTGTAAATATACAGATAGCCCCGACGAGTACTAAGATTCGGAACATGGTATTAAAGATAAATGTATACTTAATGAAAAAATAGCCATCAATGTCGATAAGTAAAATGATTAAAATTGCACCAGCAATAAGTCCATTAACATAATTTTTTTATAATATTAACAATCATTTAAACATAGTATAATGCCAAAATACTTTTCAAATATTTAAAAATACAAATATAAAAAAAATGTATTAATGATCCAGAGCCTAACCCAGAAATATATTTTAGTGAGAGGGAGAAAGAAGGGATGGGGAAGTCCCCCAATAACAGATCGCAACAAATTATTTTGAGCATAAATTCTCCTTGAAGCAATTAAAATTCTTTTATAACATGTAGTAGGTGTTGCACATTTTATAAAAGCTCCAATAAATTATTATCTGCTTCGGTGGCTGAATGGTCTGAGGCATCATTCTTGCAGTAGACCAGACTCCCGATGTCGGGGAGATCCAGGTTCGAATCTCGGTGGGGTGTACTGAGGGTGGTTGTTCCAAAATGGTTTTCCATTCTCCCTTCACACAAATTCGGGTACACTTCCTCTAAATATAGTCTTCCTAATCCCTAAAACCATTAGCATTATTAGTGCATAGGCGTATAGCCTGAATGGGTAGTAAGACGCGGGGCTAAAAAAAATCTACTAACTTAGGCACTGAGGAGAGATACAAAAATTCTATATTCATAATAATTTTCTAAGGTAAGGGGGACTAAAAGCCCCAAATCACTAACACTCCATGTACACTGCACAGCCCTGATACAGTAGCCTCATATCTTCTTTGGTGCTGACTGACAGCTGACAGCTTTGAAAAGTTACCAGACCAAATTATGTGTCCCTACGCCGAACCATATGATCTGCAAAAACATGTGTTTAGCAGCTGTCACTTCTGACAGTCAAAATTTAGGTATATATCTAAATGTTGACTGTCAGAAGTCATCTGTGAGCTGTCAGTCAGCACCAAAGAAGCCATGGGGCTACTGTGCAAGCACACACAACATTGCTAAAATAAAACGGTTGCTCCTTGGTTTGCGTCTAGTGACCTCTTTTGAAGCAAAGGTGCGATATCTTGACCTAAGGCAATATATGGTAAACACATACAGCTTGTTTCTGAATGGCAGGGGCTCTCTTTGTTTTTGGGTGAAACGCCTAAAGCCATACATAAAGGGCTGCATGCCAAACACAACATGATTAACTATTATACTGTTAGAATAATTATAAAACTTTAATTTTTGTATTTACATTTCAACTCCGGTCAAATTGCAATTCGCGGACAAGAAAACATATAGATAATAAAAAATAAATTAACAAACTACATTTAAATTGTGTCTTGGAGCGTGGGCCACGCTTTGGGAACCCCTGCTGCTGTGTATGTTTGTGTGTGTGTGTATGTGTCACTGTACGCAGCACTCTGCATGAATCCACTCTACAGCACTGTTTCGTCACCAGCACGGCCTGTCTCTCTCTGTTGTTGCAGATCGAGTCGCACTGGTGGCGGCCCATCCAAGCTACACCAGAATGTATCACTACTACCCGTACTGTTACTACCCACGCTACCCAGGTGGGTACAACTCCCCTCTCCCAACCCTTAGTGTAGTTTCCGGACAGTAGTCATGTTACTACCCAGTACCCTCGTATCATTACACTTCACTGTATTATTTATATCTGTAACGATACTGTACCCACATGGGTACAGGGCCCCCTGCACTCGGTCCTCTAACACTACCCATCACTATAAAATTACTGCCCATGTTGTTACTATATTATCATTTTAGCCACATCAAGAAATATACATTAGTACCGGAACCACACAACCTCCCAACAAATATGCAACAGGCTCTAGTAGGATGGTATTTAATTTTTAAAGAGGAACTTGCTGAGTTATCAAATCTAATTCAGAATGAGAAACATTTAAATAGTTATAAAATCTTTACATTTGATTACGAGAATACCTTATTTACAGAAAATAAAATACATCTTTTTCTTGCATATAGAATTTTAACTAAATTACTAAGAAATTCTCTTTGACTCAATATTATTTAATAATGTATATATTTACTTAATGTATAATAAATCAATAGTAATATTTATAATAATAACAACAGTTACAACAACTTGACTGATTGATCTTAAACTTTTTTCTTTTTCTTTTCTTTTTTGTGGAACGGGTTGATTGCTGTGACATGACCCTTCACAAAGTTTGTATAGTACAATCTTCATAAGAAGAGCCTTGTATGACAGCTATATCAATAATAAACGTTCTTTCCTACCAAAATCCTAATATATATATATTACCTGTAAGAATAATGGTTGTTAGATACTGTTGTATGCTTGGCGCAGAGGGCCTGCTGTTAATATTATTATCATTGATATGTTGTTTCTTGGAAGTGTGGGGTTGGCGCACTACAAATTGCATGTTGGGATGTGTGTCCATTGTAGTGGTATAATTTATATTTAAATAAAACCATGTTTACATTAAGTTACAATTTTAAAAACAAATATTTATTTGTTAAGATGTGTGCACAGAAACATAAGATTTAAAATTCAAATTTAGTTGTAATGGAGAAGAAAGATCATGCATATCTCCAAAACATACATTTTCCGGGGGAAACATATTAACGATATGGAGTGCTAAGTTGTTATTTAAGCTTTGCAGTAAATCCAACAACAGTTAAACACTGTATTGATTCACAGTAATTATGTCGCTTATATGGGAGTTGAAAGATATTTGCTTGAATACCGCTTTGCTTTCAATCAAATCCTGCTACAATGGTAATGGCAAGGTCTGATTTTGTTAAAATATGGTGCATTTTTGAAAAACCTCAATGACTTATTTGATTTATTTCTAGGAGGCATGTACATGAAACCAGAGGATGGTAATATGTACACCACACTAGAACCCACCTTGTCCAGCAACCCTAATGTCTTCTTCCAGAGAGGGGGCGTGCACCCTGGTATGATGTATTAAGGCCAGTGAGCAGAAATAAAGGTACATTTGTGACCAGATTAGCCAACAAGCATTAGTCCTCAAATTAATTTCATTCACATTGATAAAATATTGCTACCTAAAAAGGTAATTTTACACATATTTGAAAAAATATTTCTAATTAAGATTCAAACGTTATCTTGGAAACAAACTTAAAATATGTTTTACCAACTTACCAGGAGCTATCAGAATACATTTTTATTTATTATAAAATATTTTCTCAAATAGTCATAACAATTAATTAGCAAACATTATATTACCCTACCATAAATTATACTTTATACTAAAAAAACTTTTGACAAACATTATTTTTATCAATAAAATAACACCAATACAGAATTGAGCACTGGACCATTGGATTCATACATCACTTTCTCTACTGATATTAACTAAAGTAATTTGTAGGTGGGAACTGAGTGACTTTTATCACTTTTTTTAAACATTTAATTGAGAAAATGTCACAATTTGTCACTTAAATTTTTTAAATCACTTTTTGTCACTTTGAATATAATTTATTAGTTATTTATTCACTAAAAATGTTATCAAAATTACTTTCTTTATGTATCTGATGGACAAAATGAATTAATTAACTAGTCGTGATGATTGATCTGGTAAGGTTTTGTTAGTAGTTCAATTCTTGTATGAAATACAGCATATTGAATGCTACACTATCAGGGAAAACTACTATAAGACTTCACAGCAATAAACTTCAATACATTCCACTAAGAGCCGATCTCACAACCATTTAACTGGGATATTAGTTTCACGCTTAGACTTTAACCATCAAGGTGCGGCTTTACCCACTCTCCACTCTTGATAACAACAAAATTGTGATCAGTGAAATAGTTCTTTTTAGCACTGCATCTTACTACCTGTTAAGGTTATACATATATGTACTAATTACACTCAAATGTAAGGGATGAGTAGGGTTGAAATTAGAGGAAGTGTATCCACATTTGTGGGGAGTGAGAGTGGAAAGCAATTTTGTAAAAACCCGCCTCATTAAACCCAAATGGAATATGAACCCTGATCTTCCTGTCATCGGCAGTCTATTCTATTGCTAGGGTGACACCTTAGACTATGCAGTCACCTAAGCAGATAATAGTGTTTTTAATCTTAAATAATTATGTTTCAATTTTGTTTAAATTGTTTTTAAATATTATCATAGAGTTTAACTAGTCTCAAAATTATATGGAGCGAGTTAAAGGAGGTAAGAACTTTCCCCATAAAAGAAAGATCTTTAAAAAGCTGAAATAGCTATTTTAGAGGAGATCTGTAAATTAAGAAAGTAGAAGGTTTTGGTGGTATAAATATATTAAATTCAAAGTGTGGCGGAAAATAAAAAGGCTGTCTACATAACATTTTATAATACCTCTGTAATCAGGAAATCCAAGGTGTGAGTTATTAAAATCCTTCTAGTTTTAAGAGATTTTTTTTTATAATTTCACAATTTAATATATGTTGATTTATTTTATTTACAGTTTACCAAGAACGAGATATACAACATGTGAGGTGTGGGCATAATATGTGAGATGTCATGTTGCAGCAGATTAAGTGGAAAAGTAATGCAACGAAATCTGAAGTTGTTTATGAAAATTATTTTTAATTCAATAAATGATAAAGAACACTTGTGATTAATGTGTGAAAAAACATTTTTTTTTTTAATTTTAAAAATGTACAAATGATGAATATTGTTTTTATAAATTCTTAATTTTAACTGTAAATATGTAGACTTATTGAGATTCAAACACAGATCTCTAAGAAGCAAGTCTGTATCAATGAAGAAACTACCATAATTTCCAAACTTTTAACTAATAAAAAGAGATAATAAAGTTGAAATAAATTTTTCTGACATGAGAGATATTCATGATTATTGTGGCATTACAATCATTACTGTAGGTAAAATTTACCAAAAGGGGTATAAAAAACTTGTTGATTTTAATTTTTTGATAGATAAATACTAATAAAATGTTTAGCTTAACAGTCCTGGGCATGTTGATCAAAGTCCTTTAATTTTACAATAAATATTTTGAGACCATGTGTGGTAAAATGCAACATCTGCTTTGAATTTTAACACATCCATTCAACTTAAGAGTATTTTTAATGGTGTATTTTTAGCACACAAAGACAGTAAGCATTTTTGCTAATTTTTCTAAATTTATTTCTAGCTAATTATTATTGTTATTTAAGTAAATTTTGAACATATTTTTAGTTGTAGTATTCTTTAAATGACTTCAGTCGTTTTATGTTTGTCTTGAAGAGAAACATGACATAAAATAATGATAAATAAGTGTGCCAATATAATGTAGAATTTTATATGTTCACAAACTTATTAAGATACCATTTTTAAATAGTGATAGATAATATTTGGGAACAAAAAGTCAACTTTAATTAGCTTTTTTGTTAGTTAAAAGCTCTAATCAAGGTTAAAAAATCGATAACTTATTATGTTATGACTTAAACGGCCCCACATTCAGATAACAATTTGTCTTATGTATAAGTATTTTAATTACCATATTATTTAAAAGCAAATCTTGATTCCTTGATTACAAAATATAATTGAAAGAAAAATCAAGAATAATCGAGTATTATCATCAGAAATCGTAAGCTTGCTGAGAAGTGCAACAGTGTTTGTGTGTTCAGAAAATGATAAAACATTAGCATAATAAGTTTAGTTTTAAGTTTTTAAGTCAAATTTATTTACTTTGAAATGTTATAAATACATGAAAAGAAATTAAGTGAAGATTTGATAGTTTTATTATGTTCCCTTTTAAATTGATCTTAATTCTAATGCCTAATGACTTAATTTAAGGGGTAGAATATGACTACCACTTTTTTGCTGGGCAGTTTCTGGAACAAAAATTCAGGTCCATGGTAGTTTGAAAACTGTTATCTGATGTATGTAGTTAATTTGTATAACACAAAATATGGTAACTTCGATCTATATAAAGATTATTTACTGGTAGCAATGTTGGTAAACTTCACTAATGCAAATATGGACTAAACTACAGGCTGATCTAGTTTACCAAGTGCAGGGAGGTTGGGGCTCAAATCCCAGCAGGGTGTGCTGAAGATTGTGTAACCTAAATAACTTCCCACTCTCACTTCACAAAAATATGAGTGGATTTCCTTTAAATTACAGCTTACCCATCACTACCACATTATCATAATCAATACACACAGGTTGATTCAAAACATTTTTTTTACAAACCTTAATGGGAGATAGGGAACACTAAAACAAACCTTTTTAGTTAATGAATGTATATCCGCAGACATCACCCTTAAGGGCTAGAGGGTGCTGTTGGTATATAAATGAAAGGCAGAAAGTCTGAATATTTTTTATAGTAGTTGCTCGAAGGAGCGATCGCCAACAGTAATGCATGCCTGACAGTGTCAACACATCGATTGAACTACATTTTCAAAGATTTCCAAAGCTTATACAATAGATTCATACCAGCCATTTAAGAATCTGTTAAATGCTCCATGTTGCACGTACAAAGTCTACATTACAAATGACACAAATGGAAAATAGCCATTTGACGTGCCTTCCAACAGCGCCATCTAGCACCAAAGGATGATATCTGCAGATTTATTCATTAACAAAAAAAGGGTTGTTTGTGTTCCCTATCTCCCATTTAAGTTTGTACAGAGACTTTCAAACCCCCCTGAATATGTGTATAATTGAAAAATATCGTGAGACACAGTTAAAAATATATGTTAGATATTACTGTTAACATATTTTTGGTTAATGTCTAAACATAACACTTAACTTCAAGGGGAAAATATTTAAAATTATAAGTAAGATACAGATATGCTCTACCATCTTCTCCTGTTGGCTGGCAACAGAATTTAAAAAAACAGCACTAATCATTGGCTGTGTTTCACTCGTGTGAAAGGTTTGGGTCTGCTCACATTACAAGCTTTTCTCACACTTTATTATTTTGGCCTTCAATTTGGCAGTTTATGAAAAGTTCCAACCTATTTTATTTCAAATGTATGTTATAGTCTCGATTCTGGGACAACAGATGTATGGGACACAAATATCTATTCTTAGTTTCTCCTGACCATTGCAGGATAGGTGGCAAACCTATGTATTTTTTATCACTGCGTATTACAACCTGTTCAGGTTATGCACATATATAATTTCTATAGTTCTGCGAGTATGAAGGAAGAAGTATTTAGAGGTATTCTGCCCGCATTTACGTGGAAGGAAAGTGAGAAAGCATTTTGGGAAAAACCACCCACAGTAGACATAACCGGGATTCGAACCCCAATCTTCTCATCTTCAGTATGCCAGTCCAACACAAAAGTGACCACTTAGACCTTTCGGTCACTAAAGCAGGTCAAACCTAAGTAAGGATTAGAAAACCACAGTGATAAACGAGTCATGAACTTTCATCTTCCTGTTATCCGCAATCCATCCCCATGCAGGCCTAAACGATGCCTTGAGCACCAAGTATAACTACCCATTCAGGTTATACATTTATGTACTAATCATGCTAATGGTTTTAGTGGTATGAAAGGTTATATTTATAGGAAGTGTATCCGCACTTGTTTGGAGAGAGAAGGAAAAACAATTTTGGAAAAACCACCCTCTGTATATTTGACTGAGATGCAAACCTTGATCTACTTGTTAACAGCAGCTTAGTCTACTATGAGAGAAGCACCTTGGACCCTTCGGCCACCGAAGTAGGTTTTATCCAAGTTCTAATTAAATATTTTCAACTCATGGGTATAATGGCTAATATCTGATATTATGCTAGGAGAAATTACCTAAATCAATCAATGAATTAAAAATTCTATCAATGTAGTATTACCATTGATTGGTTTCTCCAGATTCATCTCACCAAGATTTATAGTTATGGTTTATCAACCCACATTATCTTCAGGCAGTTAAGTAGCAAGAAGGTAAAAGATAGTTGTACAAGGTGTTTACTTTGTGGACTATAAATTAAGTAGTCTGATTGAAAGTGCTACTTACATCAGTGGGAACATGGGCTATAGTACAAACTTGGTCCAGTCTGTTTTGCTTGTGATGGAGATGTCAGCACTCAAATCCTGGCTGAGTGTGTTAAAAAGGTAACTTTCCTTAAGTTTCAAATTCTCACGCTTCACAAATGAAGCTGTACACTTCCTTTAAAGTATACCGTCATCATCTCTACCCCATTTGTGTAACAGTTAAGCTTATAGAATTAACTAAATGTGGCATAGAAAAAAAAAAAGTGTCTGTGGTTGATCCCTCAAAACAAACTGGACAAGATAATTTTCTACATTTACACTTAAATGTTAAAACTTGAGCGTCAGGATGTGTTGTGGATGCAAAGACGATGGCTACAAAGAAGAGATAAATTTGGAAGAAGGTATATAAAAGGTGGATGAACATATAAAAGGAACAAACACAATAGGGTTCTTACAATGAAAAGAAGAACAAAGTTCAGACTTTACATTGCTGCCATTGTACACTGGTACATTGTACATTGTTACCACTCAATTGCTTACTTATGTTTCATTCTATCGGAACTCAACAGGAGTGAGTGTGAAACACTTAACACAATTCCTAGAAGAAGAAACCATATAACCCAAAAGGGAGAAAAACGAAAGGAGGTTTTACTTGGAGGCTAAAGAAGATATATAGGTTATTAGTTTTGCTTTAAGACTATAATTAGCCACAAACTAAAAGTTTTGTTTTGCTTTTATCGATCACCAAACAACATGAGTTATTCTATGTGTGCATGCTATTCTCATTTAAACTTATTATATAGACAATAAAAAAATAGAATGCAGCACATATGCATGGAGAAAAGATGAGCGAACATTTATGAAAAACTAATCCCGGTTTACCTGGCCGGGATTCAAATCTCAATCTCTGACAACGGCATTCCTGTCCATTGCAATAGTGATTCCTGAGATCATGTGGAACATCAAAGCAGGTAAACTGGATTTTTAATTCATCTGTACAAATTATGTTAATGAGTTAGGGATAGTAAGGTTGATATTAGAGGAAGTGTACCCACATTGGCATGGAAGGAGAGTGGAAAACAAAATTTGAATAAAAACCTCTGTACACTCGAATGGGATTTGAACCTCAAACTTATTGTCCTCAGCAGTCTTAGTTTAACACAAGTGGCACCTTTTACCATACAACCATCAATCAAAGAAGTTAACCTGGGTTATTGAGCCATGGAATATGCACTATGTAGTGTCTATTTTAACCTGTTAATGATAACAAATAATTAACACTAAGTAAACAACAAACATCCATGTTTTGAGCCCCTTCCTGCATCCGTTAAAGAATAAATTTAATTGTATAGTAATCAGAAAATTCAGTCCCTTAACAAAAGTAAAATAATACATCAACAAAAAGTTGTGTAAAAGTTATTTTACTAAAATATGATTTTATTGGATATGATACATACTAACTATGTATATTTAATAAAACTTAATCAATAGGAATATTGATATCAGAAAACAAATGGTGAAGTTTGTTTCGGAATCAGGAGCTGTTAATTGCTGTATGGTGACATATAAGATTTATATTTTGAAAACAAACCTACTTAGCGATAAAATCTCCACAGTTCATAAAAAAACATTCTTATTTGAAAAAATATGAGTCACAGAGAAATATTTTTATTGTGATTATATATTCTGTTTAATATAACAAATAACAGTTTCATTACATTTCTACAGTGCAAGATATGTCAAAAAATTTAAAATAGATTCCTTTTATTTAAAACAAGAGTTTAAACTTCTAGCTATAGCACAACTTAATTTACAATGCACCCGAGACATATCCATGAAGGCACTTAAATATGTACAGGTGTAACATATTTCCAACATTAGAACCAACTACACTCATTAAGAACAATTTTCACAACATGCATTAGTTGTTCTTAAGCAAGTGTCTAAAAGTCACTTAAGAAAGTGTAGAAAATAAGACCTGATGTTTATGCAACATGTAAGTACAAATAAATCACAGTAAAGTTTGAATTTACAAATATACAATAAACAAGACATGCTATTCAACTTGCAACTAACTCAAATATTGTGGTCAATGTCTCCACATTAGTTGAATGCTATATATTTTCTAGTCTTTAAAAAAATAAGAGTAATACAATTTTGCTAATTTGTTCATATGGTACACATTTGTTATATATAAACATTACACTTAAATAATTGTCTACCTTCAATTCATCTATGAATGTCCTTGTGAAGAACTTACAATATGTGGAATTAAAATGAATGCAATTTTATTTTTCGATTCTCTTAGCTTTAATTTTTTTGACATAAATTAGAAACAACTTTGAAAGGCACACACACAATAAAAACATATTTCCACTTGCTTGTCTTGCCAAATCAGGCTTTCTCCCAGCTTTTCTGTGTTTAAATTAAGAAACGGCTGTAAAATAGGTTGCTCTTTCATTAAAAAATAAAGTGTAATCATGTGTGATTCTAAGGGTATTTTTGAATAGTTTTGTATAATTCATTTGCGTTTCATTCAACAAAATGAACACAATTTGCATTCAAAAGGGGTGATTTAAAAAATTAAAAAATATTTTGCATATGGGGTATGAAAAAAGCTACAATGAGCTTAAAATGATTTGATGGTAATTTTAATGTAGTTAGCTTGTAGCTTTTAAAATGGAAGATAACTTTTATCTTTTTTTCATGAACATAATTTAAAAATGATGTTAGTGAAATATAATAAAGCTTCAAAATCAAGCTAATTATTTGGTGTGAAAATTCTGTTGATGGCCCTGGTAGTTTGTGTGAGGTGTAACAAAGAATAATGTATAAGTAGTGTCATCAAACCAGGCTACTTATCTGGTTACACTTTGTGAAAATTCAATGCTATGTATGAGATATGAAACTAATTTGTGGGTCTGAAAATGTATTGTAATATTTAATTTCCAAATTTGTGGAGAAATGCCATTTATTTGGGCTTATAATGTACAATTAGAGTGCAAATAATTTGTGTTTAAAGCTGATTATGATTGTATGGATATATAATATATATTATTTTAACCATCAATATACTGGATATGTACTAATTTCTTTTGACTCACTAAAATTTCTAAACATGGTCATTGGCTAAATTATAGCTGCCAACATTCAAAAGTAAAAAAAAACCTATTCACAATAGTAGAAATCAATAAACAATTTACACAAAATTATCCCTACATTATATGGGCCATATTAATGTTGGCTTTTATTCGTTAAGGTATAGGAGTGTAAAGTATAAAGGGTTAGGCATTCTTTACTTAAAGTTAAGTTCAAATCGAGTTTTAATTAAAGCATCAATTTTTTTTTCTTTTGAGTTTGAGTAATATAGAGCACTTTCTCAACAAGAAATATCTCAAGTAAAATTTGTTTAATACATCCTTACACAGTAAAAAATCAAACATAAACACAAATTTTTAAGAATGAAGATTTGGTGGAAAAAAAATTATGATTATAAAAGTATAGCTTTTTTAACTAATGTAATATGATTGTATAAGTTATATATTTTTAAAATGAACAAAAGGAAATATTGAGAAATATATATATGATGAAACAAATAGCCGAAACTATTGTTAATGCATTTTAATGGGGATAGTCCCTCATAGATATCATATTCTGAAAATTGAATATATATATTCCATGAAAACATATCTCAGAATTTAATACAATTAATTAAATTCAGAATGTTTGTGTTAAATCAAAAATTTCAAGGATATAAAATTTTCAATTTTTGTGAAGTTTGTAAAGTTACTAAAACTTGACTCAAACTTAAATTTTCGAGCACTCACAATCCCCTATTACAGTACAAAAATATTAGTTGGTCTACTTGGACAAATACTTTTATCCTCGATACAAAAGTTTACAAAAAAAAATTATATATACATATATAATTTCACTTTTAGACCATTTACTTTCTAAATAAGCACAGCCACATTATAATGGATAATTAATATTTTATAAAGTATTGAGTGCTGTGAAGGCAAACTTTTAAATACTTAATTTGATATTTATTTATTTTTAAAAATTAGTAAAATAATCGAAAGATACTATAAAACTGTTAAAGTAATTATATTTATATACCTAATGCAAAATATTAAGGATAGTTGGCAGCTAGGCCAAATTCAATTTGCTAGCCTCAAGCTGGCTCACAATAAATTACACAATTGATATTATACATAACAATATACTTTTCGCATATTAAAAAAAAAATATCAGTGGTTATGTCCAAATAAAAACACATTTTCCAGGTGATAATGTATTTGAAAAAATAAAGATGAAGGGCTATCACATGGAATTTATGTTCGTCAAACAAGAGGAGTTTAAAAATATTTACATTACAATTCACAAACATTGATCTTTGGAATGATTACTATACAATATATGCATTTAAAAGAAAAATAGCATTAATATACATTTAATTATTGCTGCCATTTATAATAATTTTTATGGTGTGTATAAAAATTGAAATAGTGTTTATAATCATGTGTAAAAATGTAATTCTCTAAATATAAACAAAGACATATAAACTAGGCCAAACTAATGGATTCAATAAAGAGTGAAAATATTGGTCCAAAGATTTACATTCAAAACAAAACACAGCACAGAAATGTTGTTTTAAATATGAAGTTTTGACCCTAAATTTTTCTGCTAGGCCTTGCCTTTTCATCTCCCTTTCAATGTTGATTGAATTCTCTAAGTATGTCACCAGTAAAAAAAAAAGCTTTGTATTTAGTTTAGATACACTTGTATAATAAAACGGTATCAGTGGGCACGCTTACTAAATATCAAGCTCAGCTAGTCTGGTTTGCCAGTGACAAGAATGTCAATGGTTCAAATCCTGGCTGAGTGTCCTGAGGGTCATGTTTATTTTTATTAACGTCTTGCTACCTGTTCAGGTTATCTACTAATGTACTAATTATGCTAATAGTTTTAGGGATTTGTAAGGTCATATCTAAAGGAAGTGTGCCCACATTCACACGGAGGGTGAGTGGAAAACCATTTTGGAAAAAAACTTCAGTACACCTGACCGAGATTTGAACCTTAATTTCCCTGTCATCAGCAGTCCAGTCTACTGAAAAAATAGCGCCTTATACCATGAAGCCACCGAAGTGGGTCATCGTGTTTATTAAATTGTTGCAACTAAGCTAGGAACTTGACTCTAGCGCGCGAGAGATTGTCAAGTGATTAACGCTAAGATCTAGTTAGAAACAAATATACTAAGCCTAATTTTTTTTAAATAAACTTAACACAACAGTACAACATAGAGTGAATACAATATATATTTAACACAGTATGAACAAATAATGGTTGCACAATATTTTACAAAGTATTTCACAAAGATGCAGTGCATTTCTTAAGTAATCAATAATACTCTAAACCTTCTTTTTTTATATATATTTATTTTTTACATCGACTATCCAACACCAATATTCATTGAATTTAATTACACACTATTAGAATAGTGTTTTGAGTGAAAGTACTGTTACAACAAATATATAGTAATTTTTTTAATGTGTTCATAGTGCTAGAGTAATTTTGTCAATAGTGTAAAATATTTTAGTCATCTGTACTTTAAAATTATTATAAAAAAATTCAAAATAGTTCAAAATTATTTAATCAATATAATTGGTATAGGTTTATATTGTATTCTATAAGTAGGCTCAATAGTTAAAAGTGTATCCTAAAACATGTAATTTGAGGGTTGATGAAAGGAAAAAACTAATTAGTAAACTAAGAACAAAGAAAACCTACCTAGCAAAAAGGAAAAAGTAGTCTCAAGTGTTCAAAATAAAAGGGTGACAGTTTTTAGGTGTTTTTTTTACCAGAATGTCACACAATAAAAGTAGCTAGTATATTCTGACTTTTATAATTAAAATTACAACACAGTTTACACTTTATAATGCCAGCTATTTAAACAGACCGTGGTTGCCTTTTATAGTAGTAGCGCCAACTGTGGCGCTCTTTTAAACATGAAAGCTAAAGTTGTGCAAAACTTCTAAATTTTAATTTTGCTTCAAAACACGTATCATTTTCTACATGGCTTCTAAAAAAAATGTAAGCTTTAACAATTATAAAGCTTAACCGATAAAAAAAAAATCACAGCTAAAATATTCAATCTATGGTCAATTATTGCCATTCTGAGCTGTTATATATATTAACAATTTATATTCACATGGAAAAAAATTGAATTAATTAAATGTAAGTAATAACTTGATTTATCAGATTAGAATTAAATATTACAAACAATTGTGCAATAAAACATTTTTCAAGTAATTTTAGTGTATAAATAACCACAATATAACATTTTTTCAGGTATAAAACTAACAAAAAATATTCTAACTTTGATTCGACTTCAAGAAGATTTCATATATTCGATTAGAGTTTGCTTTAAATTGGAAAAGTGGACTTCACACACTCCTAATAGAAGCTAAACACACTGTGTTTGTTTTCCTAGCAAACTTTTTGTATTCTTTAGTGTATAAAATAAGAGAGTTAAAGAATATATAAATATTGAAAAAATATAATATATATCAAGGTCTTAAAATATATATATATATATATATACACACACACACACATAATTATATATATATATATATATATACACACACACACACTCTAAGTAAAAATGTGTGTAGACAAACTGTATGTATATTTACATTTAACAGTCTTTAAAATTAATCTGTAAGTATAATAATCAATTAAATTAACTTAAATGCATGTGTGATTATTTTACACATCCCTGTCGGCAACATGGACAAAGGTATCTTTAAATAATAATCAATTAAATTAACTTAAATGCATGTGTGATTATTTTACACATCCCTGTCGGCAACATGGACAAAGGTATCTTTAAAATGGACAAGTACCATCAAATGAAAGGATTTGTTTCCAGTGCTTTGAAATATGCAAGGCATAAAACAGAAAAAACATTTAATACTCTTCAGCGATATTTACAGATACTAGGTGTGACTTTGGACCTGAGCATATTCGACCCTGGTAGCAGCATAGCGGCAGAGTTTTATGTTAGTCTTCATGAGCTTATGGCTGGGTTGGAGTTGAGATCTGGGCTCATGTGGTCCGCTATCAGAACCCTCCATAACGTCTGCCGCAACCCTTCTGCTTGTGTTGCCCTCATACACACCTACAAGTACACGCCCATATTGACAAAACTACTAGGCTCCCATCTTATACAGAAGAAGAGATTGTGGGTCCTACAGTTAATACAGGAACTAACGTATGGCATCAGAATTTCTTGGCAAGAAGCTCATTTGCCTCAACTGATTACAACTCTGATGCAGTGGATCGAAGGCAACGAAAAGGATGTAGTTGGTCTAGCGTTAGGTGTCCTGGTGAAACTTTGTTACAAGAACCTGCCGACAGTATACACGCTCATGCGCTCTGTATATAGCAAGCAGTTCCTCAGAACTATCCTGAAGCTACAAGGTGATAATATTAACACAAGGGTTCAGGTTTGCAAGTTTTTGATCATCCTTGAGCATATTTCTCGAGAAATACCAGACTCGGAAATATTAAATTTTGTAAATATGACCTACTCAACATTGGGGAATGCTCTCGATGTCTATCACCTGAAACATGTTGTGGACTTCTTTCTGGATGTCCAAACAAATACTCACTCCCGCAGTGTGCTACTTAAATATGAAAAATACGTGGGCGACACCTCTCGACTGCTGGAGCTAGTAAAGAGCTCATCAGAACCGGAGTGTGTGAGTGTGTTGTTTGAGTTCTTGGAGTCCCTGGTGATGCTGTAAGTCCCCGGCCTGTCTAGCATCTACCCGGACATCGTGAAGGAGGCTATGAACTGGATCCCCACCTACATGGCTTGCACCAAGTAACTGCAGCTCATCTGCACCATCGCCATGGTAGCCAGGAAGGAGGCATGTGGCTCTCAAGAGGCACTCTGGCTGAGAGTTCTGGAGAAGTTTGACCACAGCCTGTCTAGGCTGTTATTGATTCTCGACACTGGGGGAGATGAAAACTTCCCCATGGATGCCGACACTCGAACCCATCTTACATCATTGATACAACTTCTTCAGGAAATTTCCAAAACGTCCTCCCTAAAGCAGAAGATTTTAGATGCCGTCAGTAGTCAAGTAATCCAGAAGGTGTTCCAGCCGCTGCTGTGTACCGAGGTGAAGAGCGGTGATAACTTCTTCCAGAGCGAGGCAACTGCTCTGTATGTGCACTCGCTGGACCTTATGTCGGACCTGGCATTGCACGATGCACAGTGGCTCAATCTGTACTCTGGACTGCTGCAATACAAACAGGTTCAGATGGTCCTGGCGGTCGCACTTTACACTGGTTCTGAGATCATCAAGAAGAAGGTGCTCTTTCTCACAAGCACCGTGGGGTTCCCCTCCGAGAGCATTAATTCTCTGGCCAAATCGCTGTGCGACCTTGAACCACTGGTTTTGATTCCGTCCAGCGGTTCTTCCAAGTCCACAACTGTGTTTGGTGAATACAACAGTGCATCTGCTCACGACATGACCCCTCTGTTCAGTCTCGCCCAGGAGGGTTGTCAGGACCAGTTTATCACCAAACTGCAGGAGATGGCTGAGAATAACAAGATTAGTGACATCTCAACGTCCCACGTGATGGAATTGTATGAGTACAAGTTGGCCTCCATGAGTCACTCGGAGTGAGCGCTACAATCGAGCTTAGAGGCGGCCAACACCAACTCACAGCAGAGATCAGCCGCATAAAACAGCTTCTTTTCCACACTCACAGTGCCTGGAAGGTTTGCATGAGGAGAAGGCTAAACTTCTGCAACCCATCAACGACTTACAAGTTGCGGCAGATAAGGCATACAAGAAAAATAAACAGGAAGATAAAAACAAGCAGCCGGTTATAGGAAATTTGACAGCCACCATTGAATCCCTTTGTAAGAATCTTGATGAAAAAAAAAAGAGGAACTGATAGAATCACAGCTAAGTAATGATAAACTGAAGAAGAAAAATGAAGAGGCTATCAAGGCGATACAAATCTTAGAAACGAATAATAAAGAAAGCACTTCTAAAATTTCAGAGTTGAATAAAATGCTTTCCAAAATGGAAGACAGAATAAATAAATGGGAACGGGTGATACAGGAGAAAGACACGGAAATAAGCAAGCTATCAAAAAATATTGAAGCTTTTACAGAGGAGGACTCAAATCTTAATATGTTTGTGAAATCTCAAGAAAGAAGTCTGAATGAAAAAGATGCTGAACTGAATTCTGTACGAGTAAAGCTTAACGAACTTCAAAGAAGAGAGATGTGATCTTTGAGATTTCTGCTGGCCATAAAAAAGTGGATACATGACAGGGACTACTTTATTGTGAAACTTTTTATTGAATCGTAATATATTTGTATGAGTGTGTGTTTATTCTGAGGAATAGATGTCAGGTATATCAGTTACAATTTATAAAGAAATGTTTAAACTGTTATAATCAATTGGTTTAAATTCATGTTAAAATTTTATGAAGAAAATATTGCCTTTCCTCTGGTACCTTTACATTTCTAAATCGATTTCCTAATTTTGATGGAACTATGTCAAAATTTGAATGAAAGCTCAAGGCTAGTTGTTGTGGCAATAGCTGTTCACAAAAATTTAAAACTTTTTTTTTGTCCAATCAAAGCAAGTAGTAAATTCTGTATGATTAATTAATTTTCACCAAATCAATAGAGCGGTAGTACAGAACTGCTTACCAAACAATTGTGAGGGAAAGGGCATACTGGCTGTTGATAGAGCCATAACAAATGAAATAAAACTATTAGTGATAAAATTCAGATACTCAAAAGCTGGTTCTTTTGGTTTTTCAATAAGATTTCATTCACATAATCTATGATCACACAAGTTTGTCAAGTAATGTACAAGAGCTAATGCCATAGTCTTACTATTTACAAAATATGGCTGTACATTATGTAGTAGAACTTTTAGGTCATTTTATAACTTATGCCAAACTTCAACAGCAAATATCTTTGAACATTTTTTAAGTTCCTTTGTTTAAAATATATCTTCTAAACCTGATTAAAACTGAATATATCCAGGAAATAGTGGGAATACATGCGATCGTAGATGAAGCAAGGCTGAGATGGTATGGTCATGTAATGAGAATGGAAAAAGAGAGGATGCCAAAGAGAATGATGGAAATGAAGTATGTAGACACGCAAAGGAGACCAGAAAGAGACGAGAGGTGCGGATAACAGAAAGTGTGCAAGTAAAATGAAAATAATGGAAGTGATTATATGAGTATGAATGGTGGAAAGTTAGAAGAAGATGGAGGTATTTTACTAAACCGACCTGGCCACAGGCTGCAAACAGTTGATTAGGTTGAGTTACTGTTGCATTTTATTATTTTATTTTTTTAGTAAGTTCTCTTAATATGTTGGTGTAGTAGGAGTCAAAAAGACTTCAAAGTCAAATGTGATGGTATTTGTAGATGTGGAGAAGACATACAATAGCGTAGATAAAAATAAAGTGTGGGAAGTGATGAAGAAGGGCAAAAAAGAAAGAGGAGCTGTAATGAGTGTAAAAAGTATGTATGAAGATAGCATGAGTTGGGTTCAGACAAAGAGTGGGAGGACAGAGTGGTTCCAAATAAAAAAAGTTTAGTGAAGCAGAGGAGTGCCCTTCCACCACTTCTATTTGTAATGGTAATGGAAATGGTCATGAACAAAGTGGCAGAAAAACTTCGAGGAGGATAGAATGAAAACCATATCGTTTGCTGATGACTTGATGGTATTGGGAGAGAAGGAAAGAGGAAATATAAGAACAGCTAGAGAAATAGAATGAGGGAATGAAATTTAGTACAGAAAAGTGTGATGTGATGGTAGTGTCAAGAGAGAGTATAAGGCCTAATAAATCTATAAGGTTGGATGGAGTAGAGTGGGGGAAAGTGCAGAACGAGGCAAAAGGTGGAAGTAGAAAGGATCTAATGAGAATAGTACAGTAGGGGCAGAGAGGGTAGGGGGTTGTTCTATATGTGTGTAGGAGACCTGATATGGAGAAGAGAGGTGTCCTTGAAGTGTAAGGAAGTGTTGTACAGGGCGTACTTTGTACCCATTGTCACATATGTGGTAGAAACATGGACAGTGGATGTAAGAAAGACTATGAAAGTGGAGGCCATGGGAATAAACTTATCTGGGAAAGAGTGGGGGTTACAGGGAGTACATGAGATAATATAGGAAGCAAGACTGAGCAAGTATGGGCATGTAATGAAGATGGAAAAAAGAGGATGCCAAAGAAAATTATGGAAATGAAGTGGGTAAGATAAAGACCCCGAAGGAGGCCAAGAAAGAGATGGGAGGTAAAAATGATGGAGGAATTTTAATAAACTGACCAGGCCACAGGCTGGAAACATTTGTGAGTAGTTGTAAGGATGAGTACAGGGTTGCACAGTTTATAGTGATTGGTGTTTGAGTAATGGTTATTCATTTGTTGTCTTTGAGCCCATAACTTAGACTATGAATTCTGCATCACATAATTTGCATTAAAGTTAGAGGAATCCAGGTAATTAGTTGCATGGTCATCGAGGGCACTGTTATTGTATTTTCTCTCCCTTTGTTAGTGATGGAAGTAATAGAAAATATATTCCATTCAGGATAGGTTTTTACCTGGATGACAGTTCGAAAATCATATGTTTAGGTTTTGGGTTGCTAACATTTGTAAAAGATCACAGTTTGGTTTTAAATGTAAAGATCTTTAATTAACTGTTATATATTACATTTAAAATAACGTAAACTTAAGTTTTCTCGTACTATTTCATAATTCTTTTTTTAATAATTTATTTTTATCCAACTCGAAACAATATTTTAAACATAATTAAAAGTACTTATTTTTCGTTTTGGAACGTTATTGATTATGTTTAATATAGTGCACACATCAATACCTTTTAATACAGGCATCGTATTTACTTGGAAAAGAGAAAATTCTTGTCATTTTGTTTACATACAATAAATGATTTTATGATTATTTTATCGTATGTTGAAATATTTAACTGAATAAAATATTTTCATCAACTGCGTGTCTGCATCATGGTAAAAAAACTTGTTTACCGTTATGTTCAATCATATGGTTTAGATTCGACCGTCGCCATTATGAAGCTATGTTCGCTAGAAGTTTTTGTGAAAGTGCTGTGAATATATTTTAAAAGTGGAATAAAACTATAAATAAACTGTGTCCGACCTCAAATAAATATATAAATAATATTGGCCTAAGTTACTGTGGTTAACTATCAGATTAATATATTACCATCTGTTTTCATTACAGTCATCCAAAGTGATAGATGTCAGCTGTTGGTGTAGTGATATATTAGGGATTACTTCTAGTAACATTTCGAGCTGTCATCCAGGTAAACTTAGCTCATGAATTACTTATAAAATTCATTACAACCTTCAATAGCAGAGAAAAAAATCAAATATAAATTCTTTTTTCATAACTGTTCAACTGATTAAACAAAGCCCAATAGCTATTTTAAATTAAACAAATTAAGCTTACCAGTTCATAATTAAAAACACAAAACACATTATTTTGAAAATTTTGAGGTACATCAGTCCCCTTCTTCAGCAGAAGAGATTAAAACACCAACTAATTACTTGGATTACCAACTAGAGGATAAATCTAGGTGATGCAATGGAATCATTGGAATAACAAGTCTCTTATTCTACTCATTAGTTACTAACTACTAAAACATCTCTTGATTTTAGTGATATGCTCCTAAATACTGAAACATATCTTGATTCTACTCATTAGCTACCAACTACTAAAACTTCCCAGTTTTAGATAAAATTTACTTGCATTTGTGTGAAGCTAGAATGGAAAACCACTTAGGTAAAACCATCCTCATTCAACTCGACTGTGATATCCTTGTCATCGACAATCAGTCTAACATGAAAGTGACATTTTAACCCTGAGTACACAGCTGTGGGTAATCCAGTATAATGTGAGTGTGATGAATGTGTTAGACCATGAAACCACCAATATGGATGTTCATGGGAATTTACTAGAAAATGTATTGCTCTTCAACCCAAAAATTACAATACAAACATTTGTACTTTATATCTTTACTTAAGATAGGGGGTGACTTTGAGTCTCAAATAAAATGTAACACCTAAAAAGCTCCTAAAGTACTTATCCAAATTAAAATGGCTGAGTAAATAATTTAAATTATACACTGAAAGAACGATAGAAGGACAAGGCTTACACACTTACAAGAAAACTGTGGGGCATTAAATGCAGTAAATAATTTAAATATGAAAATGCAAAAGGCCGAGTACTGATAATAATAAATTCTAAACCAGCCTTGGTATATTAGGGCAATTGATCACTAACCAAGTGATCTGATAAACTGATGTTAAGGTTTCAATAAAAATATTACTATTTATAAAAGTCAAAGTTACAATAAGGGCACAACCTATTTTAAACATAACGGGGATGAATAAAAATAATTTGCATAAAAATATTAATCTATACCATAACCAATATATGTTAAAGCTGTAACTTTTGTAGCATTTCAGAATGAGCAGATATCAGTAAAATGTATAGTTTATATATTATAAAAGATTAATGTAAGAATAAACATTATTTAAATACATAACAAAAACATCAATACCTTAACCATTAAAACCATGTTCACTCACAATAACACTAAACAAAAACTAATGAGAATATAATTCAAAATAAAAGAAGGTAAAATATTAAACATTTAATATATTTGTAGTTTAATATTTTCAAATTAGGGTTATTTGACTTTTTGTTATTTCTTAAAAATAACACAAAGCCGAGGGGATAAAAACTTATTTTAAGCTAAAGCCTCCAAAATGATTTTGACATCAAATGAATATATTTTTTTATATATCAATTTAGATAAAAGTTATGAAAATATGAAAATGCTCTTTATACTATGCTACCAAGGTGTATCCTGTGATTGTGTTCATTCCTCAATAATAAACACAATATTTGATAAACTACACATACTAAGAAAATCAAAGTTTTTACAAGTGTTTGTATGTGCACAAACTTAAGTATTTTTGCTTTCTTATTAGTAAAAAAAAAATTCCAAAAGATATTAAATACCCGTATAAAAAATCAAAATCACATATTAATAGTTATGTGGAGGCATGCCAAGTGTGTAAAAATCAACCCTTTAATCATTTTTGTTTTTAAATTCAAAACTGTTAATTTTCTGTATATTCAGTAAAATTAGAGCAAATGTGTTTTTATGATGTTTACAAACAATGGTAAAAATATAAACACCACCATAATGAAAAGTGATCAATATTGTAATTTCAGCATAAGTGTAAAAAAAACAAATTAGATGTTTAAAATAAATTCTCATTTTTCAACACACTTTATTTTTAAGTGATCCATTGTGTGACTAAATTTTATTTTTTTAAACTTGAATGTGTAGAGTAAAATGTAATTGGTGTTTATAACAGGATAATTTGAGTTCGATAAGGAATAATTATAAGTAGCCCAATGTTTCTGAAGGAATAGTTCTCAAACTTAAAATGTTTGTTATGTATTTTTGAAGGGTTTGAATTATGGGTCACATTTTTTTATAAAGGTCACCTTAGTGGAGAAAAGGTATACTTTTTTTTAGTGATACAGTTAGTATATTATATTTAAAGCTTACAGTTAAATGCCAAGGATTAATAAATTTCCAGTCTTATCTTGTATGTGTTGCCAAATTCCCCATTTTCCCAGCTCATCTGGGTATGTGGCAATTCAGTTGAAACAATATAAGAGAAGATGATATAAGAAAAAGGGATAGACCACACACAATATAGTTTTTACGATTAAAAGAGGGAATCGGTTTACACATTTTAATGCTATCATTGGAAAAAGGTAAGAGTAAACGGATCATTACTTCCAGTTACCTTGATCTTAATTTAACTCTATCAAGCAATATTTTTTTGAGGGGTTAAAAGTGAAATGTGAACTGCATTTCTTTTTCAATCTAAAAGTCATATTATGAACTTTCCTTTTTATTTATCGGTTCCTATCCCTCCTTCCTTTTATAAAATTTAAAGAAAGCGAACCCATTCAAAAAAGCTACCTTAACCTTAAAATAAAATTGTAAATTATTTGATAGTGTGAAATGTAATATTTAGTAATATGTTGTTTTAGAAAGAAATATCAGAACTAACAATTATTTTAGATAAACATATTTCGATGATTTTAGAATGCCTTTAACTATTTTTAAGATCTTATTTACATAATACATTCAAGTCCACTTTTAATCACTAAAGGAGTCTACCAATTTTTACAAGTTTTGAAAATCAATTAAAAGCAGACTAAATTTTGTTGTGTAAACATTGACCGAATACAATTTTTAAACGTTTTCATATTCAATTATTTCTAAACAACTATTTACTACTACACTGAAAAATTAAGAAATCGTAATTTATAAAACAAACTCTACTAGGATTTTTTTAAATACAATATCTTTTTTTTCTCCTACAATTTCCATATCTAAAGAGAAATTCTAGAATATGTTTTAGGTATGTAAATACCATCTTACCTAGAAAAAGGTTTCAAAATCCTGCTACCCATCACGTAGTGTAGACATTCTTATTGAAATCAAAGTTCTGTATACTAGAACATACAGAAAAATAATAAATATAAATTAAGCTTGCAACACCCAATTTCATCTGTACTATAATTCAATATTAGCAGGAAGTCCACACTTATGGTAAAGTGAGGATATAGCAAACATAGATATGGCAAACTTTGTGTGCCAAAAATAAATTTGATGTCGCTCTACAATTAAAACTTTCCCCACTATGAAGAAACAGTTGTCTTTATTCATTAGTAATGGCCACCCACCCAATAGCACCTGATTAATACAACCTATAAAATAACAGCAATGAGATACAGTGAGAAGTTTATAAATTTTAATTCAGATGTTACTTTCTAATTATATTAATTTTGATATATTCCTAGGTAATTTTATGTGGGATTATAATAATGTTTGTGTAACTCTAGAATCCCTTAGATTCTCATGTTCTTAAGAATATTCGAAAAAAATAATGAATTCAGTATTTTAAAAAAGGGTTTGTCCAAATTTTGGATTGTAATTTGTTTTATAGATCTAATACAGCTTAATGGGGGTTCAGCCCCAACATAGTTGTATAAAAAACTTAACCACCAGTCCCCAGACCACTAATTTAGCCATTAATTGAATATATGTTATAATAAATGCATTTTAGCTAGAAATGTTACATTTATTTAATTTTACAATATTATATTTCCTTATGTATTTTTTTTTTCCAGGAATCAAATTCAAATATGAGATTCAGATTTGTAAAATAGTAGAGAAGTGGATTGCTACACCTGAGTAAGTGGAAATGGGAAATGACGATGATGATGATGATGATGATGATGATGATTTGTAAAATGGTGGATTCGACCCAACTCTGGTATAACTATACAAAACAAGACAATTTTACTTTAAGGTGATCAAGAGTTTGATTATTTTATTTGGGGGTTGTTCAACATAAAAGTAAAGTTTTCTTATTGTGTGGAGGTATATTAAAATGATGAAATACATTTAATTTTGTATAGTTTGGTTGTACTGTAGAATGTATGAAGGGAAAAGGAAGAAGTAGAGAACAACTAAAATAATGTAATTAAGAAGTAAAAGAGAGTGATATGAAGTTTAGCATGGTGAAGAGTGAAGTGATACTAGAGGTATAAAGGTGGATGAAATAGAGCTGAGAGAAGAAATTAGTGTAAAGTATTTTGGAAATGTGATTGAGGCGAAGTGGGAATAGAGAAGAGCTAATAAGTAGAGGGCAACAGGGGGGGTATGTCCTAAAGGTTTGTAGGAGAGCTGCTATGGAAAAGAGAAGTTAGCTTGAAGTGTAATGAAGTGTTATATAAGGTGTACTTTGTACCCACTGTAAATATGCAGCATAAACAAGGAGATTGGATGTAACAGAAACCAGAAAAATGGAGGCCATGGAAATGAAGTTTTTGAGTTGTAAGTTAGCTGTCATCAGAAACAAGATTATTAATTAAGTTAGCCAGGAAAGAATGGGGGTAAAGGAACTACATAAGGTAGTAGAGGACGAAAGGCTTAGTTCATTATGGTCATGTCATGAGGATGGAAAAGGAAAGAATCCCAAGCAGAATGATTGAGATTAATTATGTAGAAAAAATACTGCAAAATAGTCCCAAGAATATCAAGAAAGAGATGGGAGAAGCCGATAGTAGCAAGTGTGAGTGAGAGAAGAATGGAAGCAATTAAAGGAAGAATGGTGATACAAAGGAATATGGAGGCATTTTACTAAACTGACTCGGCCACAGGCGGGAAAAAGATTTAATGATGGCGATAATGATTATACTGTCATCTAAACTAAACAATTTAACTGTACATTTTGTCGCATTCTTTGCTTAGATGCTTATACCTCTGCCAATGCCACTGCTAATGATTTTAATGGAATTTTGGAGATCAAATGTGTGTGTGGCGGAGAGGGCGGGCATTCCCCACATTTGGCAGCAATGCAACTTGATGTCATATTATTGGTTTGGCAATCATTTATGTGATTTTTCAGGGGAAAATAAGATCTAAAGTGGGGATTAGACATAATTTAAAATGTTAAGCATATCTGTACTTTGAAAAATCTAAACTTCATCATACCTGTACTTCACCATTAGTGTATACTCCTCATTCAGTTGGACACAATTTTAATATTTAAAATTAACTAAAGTATTCTATAAATTTAACAAGGCAGTATTGAATAGCTGTACTAGTGCTATCAAAAACTATTAGATTAAAAAGCAAACATTATTGTATTCAAAACATTTTTTTGAACCTCAATTAAGATTTCAATTCTAAGTTTTTTTCCCAAACTATTCCAAAAAGAGATTATGGTATAAGCTAGCTAGTATATCTAAATTGAACATTTGCAGCAAAGTAGTGACATATATTTTGTTTTTATCTATTTGAGTTAAAATTATATTCCAAGAAAGTTAACTTAAGTTTATGCCTTGAATTCAAGTAACAATAAATTGTTTACAAAAGTGAATTTACTAAATGAACTAATGGTTCGGGGAACAAACTATTCTGAAAGATGATTCCTCATGGCAAATGAATCCTTGTAAGAAATTAAGAATATATTATCGGCTATGACAACTTTATTTTATTAATACAAAATTTCCTTAAAAAACAGGGCTGTGGGGTCAGAGCTGTTGTAAACAATTTTCGGTGGACTCTCACCTCTGGCTCCAAAATATAACTATATCATTTTAATTATTTTTTTACTCTTTAGAACAAATATGTGTAGCTTGGATTGACAAATTTGTTTAAATATATATTCATAATGCAAAATAAAATTCCATGAAGTCATAGAAGCATTTTACTGCAATAAATTTATTTCTAATTAATATACTTTAACAGCGTATAACCAGAACAGGTAGTAAGACACGGTACTAAGTATTATTAATATACATTAACCATTTCTGAAGGAGTCTCGAGTTGGACACACTAAAAAGAGAGTACGAGTCAAAGGCTTGGCATATCGACTCCAGAGCCCTCTTGAAAACTTAAGTTAATTTAAGAAAACTTGTGAAAAAGTGGCTATACAGGCTACCACTGTATCATCCATTCTCCTTTAATCAGAGTACCATATAAAAAAGTGCTAAAAAAAAGTTTGTAATGAACAAATATCAGTGGTGGGTATGTAAATAAACTTATAAAAACATTAAAACACCAATAACTAGATAAAGTGTTACAGCAAACTAGATAAATCAAAAACAAAAAAACTATAAATGCACATCTTTTATTAAAAAGGTTTACCAAATTAGAGTTGATAAACAAAATTATAATACTATTTCAATACAACATAAAATAGTAGATACTATTTAATGTAAAAACAGGAGTGTCAAAACAAAATTCGTGACTTTTCAGTTGGTTAGTGAATTTTAAAGTTCATTTAGTCCAGTCCATAGCAGTTGTATGGTTTAAAAGGACTCCCATCATGATAAGCTATGTAGAGATAAAGTGGGTAGGCTACAGTCGAATTTTTATAGAAAGATCCATTTAAAAGAAAATGAAAATAAACATTTTTTTAAAGTTAAAATTGATAAAATTTTACTATTTTATTAGTGTAATTTTGTGGGTCTTGATGATATCAATTAAAAGTGACAGCACACGACTTGACGTATGAATACATGCAGGGCCAAATTAAGAAAATTTGAGACCCTGGGCAAAAAAAAATCCGAGGCCTTTGTACGGCAGTTTTTCAGTTTTAGGATTAATCCATTATAATATAATGATACGTACTCGGTACTTATATTAATTAATAATTTCTCATGATTTATGGAATATTTATCAACCCTTTAAATGACTGTACTTTATTAAATGCAAACATTCAATCCAATTAAGTTAGCAAAAGTAAATTCCTCTTTGCACCACTGCACTGTTAGTTTTCTGCAGACCGACAGTGGTAGCACAATGATGGTGTATTCTACTGTACAGTATTGCAGCACATTACTCGAATAAAGTAAATCTTAAATTACATAAAATTAAGGTTTTCAGGAATCTGGAATGGAATCCTATCACCAAGCAAATACTTATTTCTGTTAATTATCCGTACACTCTTTAATGCAGAATTTAGATTAATAACTGCAATTTATTTAATAATTTTTGGGAAAAATGTGGCACCCTGGAATGTGAGAGCCAGGGCAATTGCCCCCTTTACTCCATAGACGCGGCCCTGAATATGTGAAAGAAGATCTATTAGCTTTTCTAACTATTGGATAATAGTTCCTATGAAAATTTGACTGTGAATAAAATATTGCAGTAGTTCACACTATCTTGATACTCGTGTATTATATATTATTATACATCCACAATGCTTTAAAATATATAAAAATAAGCCATCAAGTGTACAGAAGTGAACAATTCTATTTGTATTTAATCATAGACAGACATCTGAGCATTTGTAATAATGGTCAGAATAAAGCACATGCTTGTAGAAATTATATATATTATAATTAAAATGTGTCAATATTTTACAGGTCTTTGGGTTTGTCATGTGTGTGTGTGTGTGTGCTCCTATATCTTTTTTTACCTTTTTCTTTTAGCTAAATTCTTTAGAAAATATTTTGTTTTTAAAATTTAGACAAAGATGGAAATTAACTTTGGTTCATGGATACAGCCATCACTATCCAATCAAAAAAGATATAGATTAAATATGACACATGGACAAAGAATCAAACAAAGTGCACTAAGGCCCTGAATTTGAATCTCATGTCCATGTTTAATTTAATTGAAAGGTTTAATACAGAGGTTGAGACAAGATCAAAACCAACTAAAAAAAGGGGGCTATCATGCTACTTGTTGACTATATCATGTCACAATTATTCAAGACATCACCATCATAATCTGTTTACCACCTATGGTCAGGTCAGTTTAGTAAAATGCCTTTATTTTCCTCTATTCTTCAATCATTCTTCCTCCTTAAATCGCTTCCATTCTCACTTGAACACTTTCTGTTATCTGCTACTCCCATCTCTATATTGGCCTGCCCTGTGGTCTTTTTCCTACATATCGTACTTAATTTTCAATATTTTCTTTGGCATCCTCTCTTTCGACATCCTCATTCCATGCTCATACCATCTCAAGTACTCCCTGTACCCCCTCTCTTTCCCATTTAACTTCATTCACCTTGTTTCTAATCGTGACAGCTAACATCTGCCCCACAAACTTTATTCTCATGTCCTCTACTTTCTTAGTCTCTCTTAAATTCAATGTCCATGTTTCTAATGCATATGTGACAATGGGTACAAAATACGCCCTAGACAACACTTCATTACAAGGGCACTCTTCTCCATAGAAGATATCTTACACACTTATATAACAACTCTCCTTGTTGTCCTATTCTCATTAAATCATCTTTACATCCACCCTTTGCCTCAATCACACTTCCAAGATATTTTACTTTCTGTACTTTTCCCAGCTGTACCCCAGCCAACTTTATAGCTTTACTAGGCCTTATTCTCTTCCTTGTCATTACCATCACATTAAACTTTCCCATGCTAGGTTTCACTCCACACTCTTTTATTTCCTCTTTCTATTCTTGTAGTTGTTCCTGTACTTACTCTTCCTTCTTCCCCATATCATCAAGTCATCAGCAAACATCATGGCTTTCATTCTTCCCTCCCGAGTTTTCCTGCCACTTTGTCCTTGACCATTTCCATTACCATTACAAATAGTAATGGTCAAAGGGCATTCTCCTGTTTCACTCAATTTTTTATTTGGAACCACTATGTCTTAACACAACTCCTGTTATCATGCTTTTCCCTCTTATTATAAATGAAATTGTTTAAACTGTTCATTACCTACTATATGGCATTAGGAGCTAGGAACACTGTTGGGAAAAAATAAGAAAAGAGAAACATCTTTGTCTACCAAAGAGCATAAGAATTCAAATAATTTTCAGAGATCTAAATTAAGACGTGTATATATATATATATTTATTTATTTGCTTATAGTTCAGAAATTTTTAGTTTTATAAAAATATATTTCAAATAAAGATATTTTTTATCTTTAATAGTACAGTAGTTTCTCGAAAACTCGCCTTAATGTAAACTGAGATGGTGTTGAGTTATTAAATTTCGAGTTTTAAAATGAACATGCATAAGATACATGTTTACTATGTCATGCTTACTAAACAAGGATAAATCACTGTACAGTATCAAATATTATAGTTACAGTTGTACTGTAGTATAGCATGGTACATAAACAGTAGTATATGTGGAGTATAATATATTATGTATTTATATAATGGTGTATATACATACTTGTGATATACAGAAATGTGGTACAGTAATGTAAATATAATATTGTATTGATTCGAATAACAAGTTACTAAATTGAAAAACTAACAAACACAGCATTTGTAAAAACACCACAGCATGAGTGTTCCAATTGAGTTACCCAAACAGAGAGGTTATACAGTTGAATGAGCTTGGATTGTGATGACTAGCACCAACATATATGTGCATGTGCGTGTGTCGAGTTATAGTGTGTCAAGTTTCCAAGACTCTACTGTACTACAATTTTACAATGATAAGTTATTTCATATCTCAAATAGTTGCGGACAAATTATTAAAATGTAAAAGACCCTCAAAATCATTTTCAGGGGAAAATGAAAGATTTCCATCTTGTTTAATATGATAAACAATGTCCAAATATAGAATTTAACCAAAATCGCTAGAGCGAATTTTGAGAAAATCAATTTTTTTCTCTTTTCGGCCTTCAGTAAACTACCCTTAATTAAGGTTAGGTATCTAGTTCTGAAAAACCCTCGAGGGGACCTTGTTAGAACCGCAGATACAAAATTTAAGCCAAATCGGTAAAGTAGTTTAGGCCCTAGCCCGAGGTGCAGACAGACGGTATTGTGAAAACCACTTTTTTGGTTTCAGGTGGTCACGAAACTTCTAGATTTATCAAAAGTTTTTTTTTTTTTTACGATCACAATACCTTCTCTCCGAGGTGCCGAGATAAAGTAAAAATCATTACTGGTAAGCTTTTACCTGGCCCCACCAAAAATAAATATCACATGCCACCACTGATTGAACATTTCAAAATAACGCATCCGTAATTCCTTTCTTCCTCTCCAGTCTTCAAGGTTCTTCCTTCTTCATCCAGCAATATAATTTGTCTTTTCTTTTTCTACTCCTTTTTCTTACTTGGCTATATAACACCACCTTATTTCCTAACACGTCACGTTCCAGCATTTCTGTCCATTTTCACATCCAAATGTTCCCTGACTTCCCGTACCACTTGCTTCAATTATTTCTTCTTCTTCCTATATTCTTCCTCTGTTTCTTCATTCCTATTCTTAAAACTCCTGAGTGCTTTATTCTTCTACGCTACTGTTTACTTTCCCCTGTCGTTCCAACAGGGTGTCTCCTTCCACTTACTGTTATTACTTGTATTCCCATACTCCTCCTTTGCAGCTCCCACCAAACTGTTCCTAAGCTTTTCCCAATCAACCAAACATTTTACATCTCACCTTTGGGCATTAAGATTCTTGCCTTTCTTTTGTACAGCTATCTTTCCTTGTAATTTCTTAGCCTCCATACCCTTATTCTTCTTTCTTGTATTACTACCTTTCTCCAACATTTCCATCCCTTTATGTCTGCCACCAACAAGCTGTGGTCACTAATTAATGACATACTTGGGATTACCTTGATGTTTTTACAGTCTGCCTTGTCATTTCTTCACCCATAAGAAACTGTAGTTTATCACCAACCTATGCTCACCATACTAACTGTATCTAGTGATTAGTTTTTTATATATATCTATACTAATATTAAAAAGAGGAAAGATTTGATTTTTGTTTGTAATGGATAAACTCAAAAACTACTGGACCGATTTTAAAAATTCTTTCACCAATATAAAGCTACATTATCAGCAAGTAACATAAGATATATCTTATTTTGAAAATTTTATTTATTCCTCATAAAAATGTCGATAGTCACTCATGTTTTATGGTAGAGTCTATGATGATTCTTCAATACGTGTATTGAAAATAATAATGTGGGGGGGGGGAGGAGGGGGAAGGGTCTAGTGTATGTATATATATATATAGAGAGAGAGAGAGAGAGGAAGAGAGTGTGTGTATATATTTATGTAGTATATTTTGCATTTTGAATTATAATATATATATATCTCCTTCTCTGTGAGAGAACATTTTGCATTTTACCTTTCTGTGATTGCTAAAGCTTAAAAATTATATTTTTAGAATAAATATTCTTGCATGACTATCATAATGGAAGCATTCAAATTGGCTGAGCAATTGACAGCCCTGTGAAAAACAAACATGCTTGACAAAGTAAATCTGCTAATGAAAGATACCAAAACAAAGTAGTGGTTTTTTACCTCTAAAATTATTGGTTCTTCAATAAAACAACTAACCGGGTGTTTAAATTGTTTCTGCTTTTTATTCAAATTTAATTATACTGCTGGGTAAAGGCTAATAATTAATAAGCTTTATTGGAGTGACTAAAAGGAGGCAATTATTTTTTTTAGTAACAGAGCCTAAATTACTCAAATATGAACTGCCCATGATAGTAAAAATCACTATCAGTCAACAAAATTATTGGTTTCTAGGCAGTCAAGGCATCATTCTTATGAGTAATATTTTGTTCACCAGTTAAATTACTTTCACCAAAATCTATGTTACTAAAATGCTCAGATTTTTTCAAAATAAATATAAAACAAAACAAAAGTAGTGAAACTTGATTATATTAATTATTTTATATTGAAAGGCTATTTATTTAAGTTACACAAATAAAACGTATTAAGCTTGTGTTTCACCTTGTAAATTATAAATGCTTTATATAAATAAAAATAAAATTAATGTAAGCTATACAAAAATATAAATTAATTGTATTTACTATCATAGTTAAATATTCGACTGATAATCAACAATTCTAATTTCTTGTGTATAAAAATATTTGGCATTTCTAAGGATTAAGTTGGAACAGAACTAAACAAGAATTTAAATATTTTTTTAGTTTTTATAGCAAAAAACTTGGGCAAAAATTAGTTAAATATCGCTTAAGTAGATGTTTAGTTTAATCTTATACATATAGTAATCACAACAATTATATTTATTTATAAAGTTTCTGTTTAAGTGCTGTTATGCTGATGACAAATAATCAAAAACATTGAGATTACTATATGTATAGGTAGTCTCTTTAACAAAAACTTTCTCTCGCTTTTTTTGACAGTTTGTAATATATATTTGAAAGAAGTTACAGGAAATTTGGATATAAAACATAAAAGGGAACAAACCCCATATGGCTGTTACAATGGAAAGAAGAACACAGTTCACATTTTACATTGCTGCCACTGGACAAAGATCTATTGGCTGCCTCTTTAATAAAATCAATCGTCACCACCCAATCCCCTGACCAAGGTTTTATTCCATCAGCACTCATTGGGGAGGAGTGTATAAAAAGTGCAACACAACTTCCTAAAATAGAAAACTAAAAATCACAAAAGGGAGAAATATTATTGTATTTACATTCTTAGTTTTTTTTATTAATAATGTAAGTATAAACTAAACAGTAATACTTTGGAAGCTTTTGGTAACTTTTAGATAAACTTTATAATTTATTAATCATAAATCGAATAATACATATTTCTATAATGACAAGTTCTAGTAACTTTCAATCATGTTGGTGGTTGAAAGTGAGCTTCCTATAAAAATCGAGGTATAGAAAATAAGGCTCTGTAAATACTCATATTTCAATTAGTGAAGCTTTAAATAAATGCACCTTTAAAAAGGTCCTTTATTTGCCTTGCATTGTGTGTCTGGTGATGAGTGACTAATAGTTTACTCTTCTCTATATATGTTGGTTATTTTGAATTAAGTTCGAGGGTTTCGGGGTGGGAGAGAATAACCTAGAAAAGAGGGTACTGTGCAAGCAGATGGCCATTGAAATGTCAAGATTAACAACTGAATAAACTGGTTTTGTTAATGAAAGTAAGAAAGTATGAGGCATAGATAAATGATTTTAGTAAACAAATAGTTTAGTGCAAGATTGTATCAAGTGCAAATAAAGGGTTTATTTTTTGAAATTTTGCAAAATCTTCAAATCCAAACAGTTCGGTTAGTATCACAGAATATTTAAAATTTCATTCTATAATTTACTAAGACTTTTTTTAATTATTTAAAAATAAACAATTTATATATATATATATATATATTATACATGGTTCTTATTTAACTGAAAAAAATTTAAATAATTTTAGCTCACATTTGTTTTTATCTACCTATATACCTAAGTTTTAAAATTATATATTTAAACAATCCAAGCTAGACTTGGCTCGACACTCAGGAGCTTCATGAGGAACTCAATCGAAATATACTCAAAGTAGTAGAAAATAAAACTAAGGCTTATCTACTTAAACAATATTTTATATATTTTGGCTAAAAAGTTTTTTGTTGTTGTAAAAACTGTAAAAATACAGACCGTAGCTTGTGCTCTATTCCATCCACCTCTAATATACGTAGGAACATATTAGTCATGACAAATACCTACCAGGGGAAATCCCAGCCATATACAAAAAGTTTAAAGTGCTTTAAGACAAGATTATGAATTAGAAGTAATGAGTGACAAATTACAATGTGACAGCCTAATGAACAAGAGGGAATGTATTCTAAAAAACATATATGAAATGAGATGAGGTAAATCAGAGCTGTCCCAAGCAGATGACATCTCAATTAAGACTCTGAAAATTGGAACTAATGGATCCATAATAACATACTATCCTTGGTAGAGGTGTGAAGCTTAGAAAACTTTGACTTCGACTTCTCTTAAAAAAAATCTAGCTTCAACAAAACTTTGCCAAGAAAAATAATGACAGCTTAAAAGCACTTTTTTTAAAAAAACTGTGTAATTCTGTACTACTATAGACAATACATATTAATGTTTACCTAATACAAAATTGAAATAAATGAATTCCATTTTGTGATAACTTGATTCATCAACTTAGGCTAAAATGTGTATAATTATTTTTCAAATAGATTTTTTTTTAAATAATGTATATATATTGTCTAAATTTAAGTAAATATTCAAAATATACCTAAATTGTTTAGAACATAAAATTTATCATTTTAATACTAGAACTTTAAACTTTAGTTTGGCTTCGAAAATATTTCATATATTTGATTTGGCTTGGTTTCGAAAGGTTGGAATTTGCACATCCCTACTCTTAGGCTTACTATTCGTTGTTATTGTTAACTGTTCTTCCAGCATGAATCAACAAATATATTAATGCCATATTTAACTTACGTTTGTTCATATAAACTGTCAATTTTTCAGTCAAATGAAAACCAGAGATATCTCAATTTGTCAAAATAAATTGTTCATACCACTAATATGTTACCTTTAGTTTTTGTAAATTAATAAATCACTACATACCTCAGTCACAAAACATATTAAACAGATTGGAATAAAACAAAAAAATTAAGTATTACAGTACATAATTGTTTTGTGACATGTTGGTCCACAAGTGATTAATGACTAAAACATAATCTTTATAAAGCAAAATAAACCATTAAGACATGCAATGCATGCCTTGCGCGTGCTTTCACTGCACACAAAATGTCTTTTATGACATGTTAAGAAAACATGCTGAAAGAAAAAGAACAGAAATAAAAAAAACTGTCACAAACATCAACTACAAATACGTTAATTTAATTCTGTCTAAGATTGCACATAAATGTTCACTTGGGTTATCACATGATTAGTCCAAGACACCGACTAGCTATCATTGGAAACCGTCACTGTATGTGAGCTGAGAGATGGTGCTGGTACCTTGACGATTGACAGCCCTGAATGCCTCACTCATACCAAGCACACTGCCAGAGTTGTTGCTGAAGTATAACAAGCGGTACTGGCCGGGTGTCCGGACTGCTGTGATGGGAAATACAACGGTCTTGACACGGGATCTAGCTGTGTTTGTGTTATTTGTGCCTCGCATTGCATACACATAGCACAGATATTCTTCAAGGCTTGTAAAACCATCCTGCAAGTCAACACAAAAAATAATTAATTTTGCACATGTATGTGATTTGAAAAGTAGCCACTAAAAAATTGTTAGTTTCGGTAATATTATAATGGTTCTGGCTTAAAGAAATTAAATATGTTTTCATTTTTAATAAATGTTTGAAATGTAGCCTATTATAAAATGACAAGCAAAAGAAATAATCACTTCTTGAGTACTTTTAGGAGGATATTTAGATGCTAGGTTACATAAGTATATATTTAAAAAAAACAAATAGTCTACATAATATTTTAAACCAGTGGTCCCCAACCTGAGGGGTGGGAGGTAGAACAATTAGAAAATAATGTTAAAAATCAGCTAAGAATTAAAGTTGTTTTTTTTATCCCTTTTACATAGTAAGTAAGATAGTTTTTTCCTGTCGGCATTGGAAACACTGCCTACCAGTTGTAATTTATCTATTAGGTGATCATTCAAAAGATGGACGCTCATGCATATGCATGTGTTTATTATCAAGTCTGCAAGCCTTGGATTCCTTCCACCCTCCCTCTACCCAAGCTACAATTGCTGCAACCTGCAACACCACCAAATTTTTGACTCTGACTCTGATAAAAACTACACAACGTTGTTGACTTTAAGTGGAAAGCGATTTGTGATGTACTTTGTCAAATATCAAACACAATTTTCTATAAATGATTAAAACCAAACAGTTCCAACCATAACACTAATTTTCAGTCATTTTTTCCTACCACTATCCTGCCAATGTTACATTGAATTTGTATAAAATAAAAAAAAAATACTTAAAACAGAAGTTTTTTAAAACAGCTTTAATTAATTGAAAAAATAAAAAATATGGTGGGTGAAAGTAGAAAATGGATGATCTACCAAAGGTAAAATTAGGTTGAGAAACACTGCTTTAAAGTTTAAACAGATACACTTGAAGTTACCTGATGTTATTTCTATCCTTTTTTCAATATTTATTAAATACAGCCATTTTGGACCTTTATTTGTTTGTATAAAATATAGTATCTATTGTTAATTGATGATGACACTAGCTTATAGTGCAACAACAACCAAATTGTAGAAATATCAGATAGCGACATATGATCTGTGATGGGAAAAAAATAGTTTGAGAAGTGGTGAGAAAGGAATAAAGTTGAAGACAAAGTTATTTTGGGATAACACCAATACTCATACCTTAAACACCCCAATCCAGTCCCACATGGTAGGTTCCACATCTCCAGATAGAGTGTACGAGGTATAGTTCTCCTCATCTATGTACCACGTATCGAGGGGTTGGAATTCGATCATACGTTCAAAGTAGTCACTAAAAACCTGGAAAACACATTTTATAATCAATAGAAAAGAGAGGTTTTACTTAGAATACCTTTGAAAATGTTTTTACGGGTTTCTTTGGAGTGTTTTAGAGTAAGAAAATAAAATATATTTTATGATTCTTCTGAGCTCATGTTGTAATTAAAGTATTCACAAAAAATTTTAAAAGCATTAATAAAATAAGTAGTTTTTTAAGGTTATTCTTTTTATTTTATTCACTTTTTTCATTGAATTCCTTAAACTTCAACTGACTTATAAACTATTTTTAATGTTAAACATTGCTAACTATATAGAACCTTGTTTCGAGAGTATTAGTTTTAAGAATTTTTTATTTTTTCCCAATGATAGTATTTATTTTAAGTAACTATTTGAGAAATTGAGTTTAAAATGGATTTCAGACCACCTTTTTCTATCCTTAAATTTACATTTGAAGTTCATGATCCAAGAATCAACTCCATGAAAACCTTCAGAACTGGAAGGTGAGAGTTTGGGATTGTCACCTTTAGCGTTCTCATGCCCAGATGAAAACCATGTTTCTTTTGGGGGCAGGTGAGGGGGGGTTCATAGCAGCTTATTATATGTTTGGATTGTATGTACACATACATTAATTATGCTAGTGAAATCAGTATGAGCTTTGTAGAATTTAGAGGAAATGTACCCACATTTGTGCAAAGAAAAAGTGGAGAACTAATTAATACAAAACCCTCTCAACCAACAAAGATTCATTCCTCAATCTTGCCATCACCGGCAATCCAGTTTAACATGATAGTGACATATTAAACCATGTGACCACAACCATGTTAATAGTGTATTTTAAAACATGTTTATGAGTACCTTAATGATGAACTCTGCTACTACTGGCTTGTGATCACTCAAGGTATAATAATCCAAACTATTATATGAGAGTTGCTCAGCCTGGAGTGTAAGATTCTCATAAACATTGGCATTAACCTTGTGAAGTATTCGATCTGTCCAAGAAGGCCGACGCCTGTACAAAAACATACCAAACATTGAGAGTGCCAATAGCCTCTTTAAAACTAAAATTCTGTGATTCGTTTGGAGAATATTTAAAATGAATTACCGTGTAGTTAAATAATGCAGCAGAAACATGGACAATGGATGCAACAGATACCAGAAAAGTAGAGGCCATGGGAATGAAGTTTTTGAGTAGTACGTTAACTGTTATGAGCAGAAAGAGGATTGAGAATTAAGATGTTTGGGTAAAGGGATTACATGAGGAAGTAAATGAAGCAGTAGATTATGCTAGGGGATGGCATGAACATGTAATGAGTATTGAAAATAAAATTATTTCAAGGAGCATTATGGAGATTAAGTATTTAAGAAAAGACTGCATGGCAGAAAGAAAAGGATGGGGATAGCAGATAAGAGGAAGTGTGCAAGGGCGAGGATAATAATGGATTATAGTTAAGGATGAATAATGGTGGAAGGACAGAGTTAAATGGAG
This sequence comes from Timema douglasi, assembly GCA_901482245.1. Taxonomy (NCBI): domain Eukaryota; kingdom Metazoa; phylum Arthropoda; class Insecta; order Phasmatodea; family Timematidae; genus Timema; species Timema douglasi. The sequence goes on from CABEEJ010000055.1 coordinate 408,201, forward strand.
GAATTTTAAAAATCTGACCAGGATACAGGATGGAAGCAGTACATGATGATAATGATTTTGATGATAATGATGATAAGTTAAATCAATATCAGCTTTGCAAAGAAAAAAAAATGCACATGGCAATCAGATAAATCCATGCCGGAACCAAGGCATGAACGAACCCCAGACCCCCAGCACACAAGTCCAACACCTTACCCCTAGATTGCCAGGTCACTATATACTAATGAGCTGGAAAGAAGATGAAATAATTTAAAATAATTGTACCTATATTTGTGTGGAATGAGAGTGGGAAACCATTTAAGACTAGCCTAACCTTAATACAGTTATCCAGGATTAGAAATCTAACCTCTCGTCACCGGCAAACTTGTGTGGATGAGCCTAGCATTTAGTCTGAGTGCTCAACAATGTGGCTATAATATAAACTAAGCCACTGTGATGTTTAGTGATAACACAAGGTAGTGTCTGCTCAACAATGATATCATTTCTTTCCTTCTTTATACCATATGATGTGGCAGTGTAAATCAAGATAAAACAAAAAAACAGTGTGTTAGTTGTTATAAATCGAGGAAAAGTTAGTAAATATAATAGCTTTGGGTGTGCAGATTTCGCAATGTTTATATGTAAACACCTCCCTTCCACCCTTCAATTTCTGGAACATAGCTGCTAAATTGGTACTGATCTCCTACCATTAGGGGAAGATAGTGCAATAATGGATTTTAAAGCTTAGTACCAAATGGGCGATAATCGCCAGATATAAGTATTTAGCAACTCAGCAACATTGCCAACTTGTATCCTTACACAAGTCTACACTGATGTGCGTCCACACCGTGCAGACATATCTCACCATTCCCCGTTCCTTTCTCGACAGATCCGCACATTGCTGCTGGTGTTGCTGCGGATATTATAATAGGTAAATGTCGCCAAAAGCAAAAGAGACATTGGTGGAAAAGGGAGTTTTTAAGATGGGGTGAGAATTATGGTGACTGTTGTCAGAGATATCATTGAATGATGGGTGCTCATTTAAAAATATCAAGTAGCCACAACCACAATAAAATAATCCAATGTTTGCGTGTGGTTCCATACCGAGCAATGTTTCCCATTGGAGGCTGGCAACATTCTTTGATATTTTACCGCCGGCCACTTGGGGGATGTTTCTGTGTATCCAGACACACAGGAAACATCAGTGGTTGGCGTGTATCTGGCAATATTATTGTCCAGTATGTACTAGGCTTTATGTGTACATAGTACATTTTTGCATTAAGCTATACTTGATACAGTCTTGCACTGAGCTTATTTGTGTTCTTAAAGTCCTTTAGGGATGATTTACCTACTTATTCTTTATATACTCTTCATACCCTCCTCCATTACACAACTAGATTATTCAGTTGATGGCCTTGACATTCCAAAGGTCACCTGGACAATAGACTCTTTGTTGGGTTCTTTCTCACACCCTAACCCCCTTAACTGTGTATCATTCCACAAACCACATCCCCAACAGGTAGAAAGAAAGCAAAGTGAGGTGAGTCCTATCTACAAAGATTCAATCTCAGAGTATAATATTCTATTGCTTGTGTTTATATATAATAAAATCATTGACTTAGGTCTCGTCTAGGTAAATAAATCAAAGCTATATTTCACACTAAAATTAAGATATCTTACTTGAGATCATATTTTGACGTGTGGAACTCAAACTTGTATGTAGGAGGGAATGTAGGCAGATTCTCAACAAGTTCACTAAAGGCCTCCCCTGTGTCAATGACATGTCGAAGTTGGTCTTTGGCCAGAAGTCGTGTCAGTTCACCCTTTTCCACTAGCTGCTCTATTTCAGTGGCCGAAAGACCACTCAGCAGTCGGAAGTTTAGGTCGCCAATCCAGAACACGTAGCTGCAAATGACTGCCTAATTCAAGATAGTGCTATATACTAAAAACTTCCACTATGGCTAGACACAGTTAAATAAATAGTATTATATAATCATATATATTTTATCATATAGTCTATTATTGTTTAAAACCTAAATTTCCAAAAATGGTTTATCAGAAATTACTCACATATGATTTATATAGAAAAACAACTTATAATTTATCATGTAAAACATTCCCTAGATACTCATTTTGAACAAAATTGATAGAGTTATTCACAGTTTAAATTAGGAGGGATAGCCAGCACAATTACCTAGGTGATACTGGAGTAGAAATTGTTTAGATATAACACTAAAAAACACATAAACACATTGTTAAGGACAAGCTTTCACTGTCACAGACAGCTTCATCAGGTCAGGAGGAGGGTTCAATCCCCGGTCCGGGCATAAATTTATCTGATTACCAAATCCTTCCTTCACCTCTGACAAGACATCTTGTGACAGGCCTCCGTCGTGGTTCGGATTCCACGTTAAACTGTAGGTCCTCCATTTCATCTCACAATCACCCTACCATTACACATTAGTGTAAGTGCGTATAAACCCGAACGGGTAGTAAGACACAGTGCTAATAATAATAATAATAATAATAATACTCCAGTATCACCTAGGTAAGTGTACTGGCTATCCCTCCTAATTTAAACCATGATTTAGCCTAGTGCTCTATATCCCATAACCTAGAGTTATTCACAAAAATGTTCAAATATCAAAAATGAATCAATAAACCTTATCAACCTTAAATCAGTTTTTCTCCAAAAACCAAGATCAGTATAACAACATTAATCCAGCCTAATTCGGGCTTGAAGTTGTCTGGATTAAAAATAATATGTTAAATAAAGCAAAGAATGGTTCAAACTTAAAAGGGTCTCTGCAAAAACAAACTACATTTATTTTACATTTTGTAATATAAAATGTAAAGTAATTCGCAGGAAAGAAATTAATATGTGCATTACTTACAGGATATTTTGGTCCTTTAATCTGACTTAACTTATAACATGGCAGTCTTGGTTCATCCACACCGCATTTTGGGAAAAAGGCTGTCTGAATTTAGCAAAGTCTGTTTTAGTAGGGTCTGCATTAGTGAGGTTCTACTGTACACAGTTGTATCATTAAACAAATAAAACTCAACCAAAATAAATAATTTGAACAAAATCAGTAGCTGTTTTCAAAAATCATTTATCAGTATGCTATGGTACCTTTAAATTGATAAACAAATAAATAGTGGTTTTTTTATCTTATAGAATGCTCCACAAATAACCATTGTAATATTTAAGCGACATTTCTGTATGAAATCTCTACATTGTAGTTCTCAAAATAATATCATACTTTGTAATTCAGCTTTTAATTTGCCAGTAAATTATAATTTTGAGCAAGATGATTGTGTTTTAATCAAAATATGTAACCTATTATTTACCTCATTCTGAGTTGAGAATAGGCATAGATAATTAATAAGTCAAAAATGGTTCAACTTAATTTAAATAAAATATTTTAAATTAAACCTGTTTTAGATTAAAAAATACCTAGAGCTAAAACCAAAAAAAGCTGTTTTTCACAACACTGATACTCACTCATGGTATAAAATGTTGGTGGTTTCTTTAGCTTGAAAAGATTGACTTTTAATTATTGTGTTGTAGTCAGTTACACGCTCTTGAAGCAAGTGATCATGTGGAGTCAGGTGACAGTTGACTAAACACACTGAACAGCCATAGATGCTGAGTCGGATAGTCACAGCCCCTTTGTTACCCTGAGAAGAGTACAAAATTGTATTGATTCTGCAGTAAAAAATAGAATAAAGCAAAGTTCACCATTTTTCCACTTGAGGTAGGATGGAAGGGGACATGAGAAAAGGCCAGTGCTTTTGTAGTTTTTATATACCGTAAACTTTTTTTTTTTTACCAAAATAAATAAACATATTTCTCCAGTACAAAAATAGTTTAATTTTCTTCACATTTGTTGATATCAACAATTCCTGAATATCTGTCATGAGCAGAGTGGCATTATCTAACAAACTTTTTAAATGAAGAGAAATAGTTGTCATTAAATTACAGAACACCCTTGACAGATATTGAAGAAATGTTGAGGTCACCGTGTGAAGAAAATTAAATTCTATGTTTGTACTGGGCCAATATTGTATTTATTTTGGCCAAAAAAAGTTTGCCATAAAAACAGGAAAAACACTGACTTTTTATTGCGTAACCTTCCATCTCACCTTTATTTCATAAAAATTTTATAATTGTTTTAGTAGCCTATGTAATAGGCTCCTACTATGACTTTTTTACCCCATCGCTTCTCCCTCCCAATTCAGGTTACACACATATATATTAATTACGATAATGAGGCAGGGATAAAATAAATTTTAGATTAAATGTACCCACCTTTGCATGGCAGGGTAGTGGGAAACCACTTAGCTAAAGCCACCCTCAGTATACACGGCCAGAACTTGAACCCCACACTCCCTCTCGCTGGCAAAAAATAATAAATGAGCTTGATATTTAGAATGTGTGCCCATCAGTGCGGGTAATGTATTTTTTTTTTTTGTAAAGTTATAATATATGTGTATAACCTAAATAGGTAGTGAGACACAACAAAAAAAAATGAAACTATTTTATTTTCATGAAGGTATAGATAACAGGTTGTCGTTTATTGAAAACCCAAAGGCAACCTACATATCTAAATAACTTCTCATTACCAAGCTAAAATTTGAAATGTCTCGTTAAGTAATATCACACAATAAATATTTTAAAATACAGCAAACTCTTGATTTACTCGAGATATGGTATACACATTTAAGCTGTCATTTGTTTGAATTACGAGCCAACAAATGTGAGCCGCAAGAGGTATGAGAAAGATGTGAGTGTGGTCTTATAACCATTTATTAGAAAAATGTAGTTACATAATGAATTGCTTTTTGAAGCTCTAAATATTTTTCTAGTCTATCTCATGTTTGTTTCCAAATATCCTAAACATTATTTATATTGGATTTTATTAGTAAGACTTAGGATTCATATACCAAGATCAATTGCCGAGCAATTTATTCACAACGTTCATGAGCAAGACATACAATATAAGATGAATGCGTGATTAAGTTGTTTTAAATAATCATAAGTATGTTTCAGTGTATCTGCAACAAAAAAAGCTATGAACTCAGTTTGGATTAGTTAGAATTTTAACCTATGCCTAATATAAATTAATTACCTTTGTTGATTTTGTTCCTCAGAGCAAAGTATAAAAAAATACCTTTATGGCTTGAGCCTGTGAACGAACTACATCAACTGAGTGGTTACCGCCATAAACAATAATTGTGCAAACATATGCAGATAGAGGGTGTCATGGTCGTTAGCCCAGTTTTCTAGACCAGAGCCGCTACCTAGTTTTTCAAGTAGCTCCTCATGTGTCCTCATAAAGCTGATCATGACCCCGTTCCAGACCCACTACGTCACAGAAAAATTCTGGAAGTGCCAGGGATTGAACACTAGACCTCTGGATCAGTAGCCAGTAACTCTTGACCACTAGACCACAGAGGTGGTGCAGAGCTAAATCTAGACTTTTAAAAAACCAATTTGAAGACTAATTTTATATTACAAAGAACCTTATTTCAAGAAAATTTCACACTAACAGTTCAGGGGGCTGTAGAGTTTTTTAATAGGTTTAAAGGCATCACTCATAGTAGACTAGACTGCTGATGATGAGGAGATCTCTGTCATGTATACTGAGGATGGTTTTTCCTAAATGTTTTTCTACTCTCATTTCATGCAAATGTGGGAACACTTCATAATCCCTGAAAGCATTAGCTTAAGTATGACAAACGTATAACCTGAATGAGTAATAAGCCTAAATAAAAATAAAAAATCTCATTACTTTAATACACATAAATGTTGCAATTTTTAGTGCAAACAGAGCATTCTAAATATTTTGTCTTTTTAGTTAGTGACAAGCACTTCTTAGCTTGGATGTGGTTCTTTGGCTATAATGTTTCACAAAACTCCTTTTTGGTATCAAAATAAAGTTAAGATTAACTTGTGAACATCCAACTTACCCACATTCCTCCAAAGCCTGTCTTGGTGTATTGTGTCTCGATGTCTCGTAAATGGAGCAAATGTTTCCGCAGGCAGAAAAGACTTATTACTGTACCTTGAAGTCTAACTGTTTTCACTTTAACATAATCTCGAGATGCTAGTACCTCTCTGTAGGAACAAAAGGACATAAAATTAGTATAATTAATATATCAGCCCACAGAAAAATAACAAGTTGAACATTAGTTAGTTTCCAATATTTTATTCAGTTAGATTAATTCTGAATATTTGTGACTATTTTTCTTTTTCATCTCACCGCCCATTTAGGCTATACACATTTTAAGGTACGCTATAGTGTCAGTCCTATGGATTAGGGATGAGAAACTATCAATAGTATGAAGTCTTCATTTTTATTAGTAATGATGATATCAAATCTTGACTGTTGAACACCATTGATAGTAAGCACATTGGTATAGTTAGTGTCATCCCTGAGCTAGGGCACCTAATTCGCGGAACTCGAGCGTTATTCTGAAAATTGTAGTGCATACCTATTCTGCATCTAGTTAATTTTTTCATGGAACTCTGAAATGTATACTTTCAGCAAATTATTTGAAGGAGGAAATAACCTTTTTTTTTTCAAATTGACAGATAAGTTTTCATTTCCATTTATCATGTAGTTGTCACCATGCCTTTCTCCAGTTCAAAAACTTTGTATGTATGGGAGTTCTTTGAGAGTGACAAGATAAAGCTGCTAAGTATAAAGAGTGGAGTCATTTTACATGAGGTGACCTGGCGGTCTAGTGGTTAAGGTGTCAGACTTCTACGCTGGCGGCCGGGGTTCAATCCTCGGTCCAGGCAAAGATTTATCTGATTACCAAACCCTTCCTTCACCTCTGACAAGACATCTTGTTAATGTGGGGAATGCCAGGCCTCCACCATGGTTCGGATTCCACGTTAAACTGTAGGTCCTCCATTTCATCTCACAATCACCCTACCATTACACATTAGCGTAAGTGCGTATAACCCGAACGGGTAGTAAGACGCGGTGCTAATAATAATAATAATACATTTTACATGCCTCCCATATTTTATTTTAAATTTTAGCAACTCCACCACTATCAAAAGACTATTGATAGCCACAGTTGATATTAGTGAAACTATTGATACTACAGACTAATGAAATTTTCCATCCCTGGAAGGTGTGATGAAGGAAAAATTTAAGGGAAATGTAACTGCATTTGTGTGGAAAGTGGAAAAATACTTAGGAATAACCATCATTAGTACTCTCGGCCAGGATTCGAACCCTGACCTCTTCATTACTGTAAAACAAGATTAAATGAGACAAATTTATATAGGGAATGCTTACCAATTTGGCTTTGGGTTTTATTTTTATTAGCCTGGTTTACTTAAATCAATTTAATATTATTCTTGGTGGGTGATTAAACTTAAAAATAGAATTTTGTTTTTCTAATGTTTGTCAGATTTTTTTTAACTAAATGTGTAATGGTATGTATTGTGAAAGTGTAATAGGAGTTTAATTTTTCCAATATTCACAAATCAACTAATAATATTTCAAATAAGGTCCAAAATGTACTTTGATAGCAAGGTATGATTATGATCTCATGAGCATTTAGTTTGTATGAGTAACAGCTCTCATGAATAGCCTATAAAATTCAGCTCAACCCATTGGCCACATCACATCTAGTGTGATCTCAACTTTTTTCTGTGTCTCTTGAAGAATAGAGAAAAGTCCAGTTTGATATAATCTCACTTGATGAAATATTTAAGCAACTTAGCTAACATAGGTGCTTAGCAAATATTTGATAATGCTATTATATAGAAGTAGGCTATAGCTTAAAGAGATAATATGTTTTATAAAAAATAGTATCAGATATTTTAAGAAAGGGTTCAAAATATATGTTCTTCAGTTTACCAACATCAATTTTTACTTGGTGAGTAAATTTTTATCAATTTATCTTAAAAGATTCATACTGTGATTTCTTTAGTAAACTTATTGATAAAATATACTGTGGTATTCAGTTAAATATCAAAGATTTTACAATTTTTGTGCCAATTTATGCTTTTGAAATGTCTACAGACACACTACCGACAGAGCTAAAGTGTCAGACCAATTAAGTGTTACCTGTTACCTAAATTACCAGTATTAAAAGCCTGGTCATTGCAATTAAATTGGAGATTGCACAGAATATTATTAATTATTAGATTCAACTCATGGATATTATATGTTTTGTTTAGGTTCTAAAAATGAGGAAGGTAGTTTAAAGTAAATCCAACACCTCAACTCAGTCAGTAGTGATTACCAAACCCTTCCTTCACCTCTGACAAGATATCTTGTGAATGTGGGGAATGCCAGGTCTCCACCGTGGTTCGGATTCCACGTTAAACTGTAGGTCCTCCATTTCATCTCACAATCACCCTACCATTACACATTAGTATAAGTGCGTATAACCCGAACGGGTAGTAAGACGCGGTGCTAATAATAACAGTCAGTAGCGTGTCTGCCAACAGAGTTAAGGGTCCCAGGTTATAATCCCAGCATGGCTTAAAAATATACTCTTTCACATTAATAAATTGACAACCGGGGACTGAATACTGTGCATGCCCTAATATTAAGTTTGAGGCATATGAAGCTATAACAGGCCTAACAAGCTGGCAGTGGAAAATATATAGCTTGAATAAAAAAAACTGACCCAAACCATAGGCTGGAAACAGTGATGTAAAGAAAAGCTTTTAAGGAAACACATCCACATTATTATTGAGATGGGATGATAAAACTATGGTAGTAAATAACAACTACCCCCTGTGCAGCTCAGCTGATAATTGAACCTTGACCTCCCTATCACTGGCAATCCAATCCATTGCAAAACTTACACCTTAGACAGTGCAACCATCTAAGCAGGTCCTGATGCTAATAAACAAATAATGTTAGACTAAAAATAGGTATTACAATTACTTTATTACCTTAATGCATTAGTCCAAGGATCATCAAACAAAGCATCCAAGACCATATTTTGAGGTTGTGACTTTACTTCTTGTAAGCTGGAAAATAAATTACTAAATTATTATTTTGATGCAATCAAATGGTTGTCAGATACCTAGTGTCCATATATTTCAGTGGTTAACTTAAAACTTAACTCAACTTAAAATTTTAAAATATATAACACACTACTCTAGCATTCTTGCATATCTTCAAATAATGTAATATCACATTTAAAATTCAAAGGTGTTTCTGCCGATGAGTAGCAGAGCTATAGTAAGATACTGATATAAAGAACCTTTTAGAAAAAAAACTATAAGGGTAGGGTAGGGTAGGGTAGTTCTAGTAACTTTTCTATGTGAAGGATAAGCTTCTTCTTATTAAAAGTGAATTGTATGTAAGGAGATTAATTTGGTACTGTTGATTGAATTGTTACATGAATTAAATATAGGCCCCTGGTATATGAAACTTATGCTGGGATCACGTTCAACTTAATGTAACTCAACGTAATGCCGGGATCACTCTAAACTTAATGTAGCATTCATTTAAGGTTCACTTAACTAAGAAAACAATTGTGTGATCACAATTCACGTAGCTTAACTTAACAGCTCAAGCCTAACATCTGCATTCTAGAGTAGGCCTATGTGATCTGTGATTTGTACTATTTGTAAAGGGATGTTCTGTGAATGTTTACTGTTTTCTATCGATATAATAAATATGTATCATGAAACTCTTTTTGATAAATTTAATCTTCCTGATTTAATTATTTTGTTTCAATGTCCAATTACTAGAATTGAAGCTAAAGAGTAGACCTTGATCATAAAATCAACATATGAATTAGGGCCTGCTAAATAGCCCTGTAGATGTCACTATCATAAAGAGTGGTGGCCTAGATCACATGATACCCTTCATGTAATGTTCACTTACCATAGTGTGAAAGACCTCCCAGGACATCTATTAAGTTAAGTGAACTGCAAGTGAACGTTCAGTTAACTGCATTATGATCGCTTCCAATTAAAAACATGAGGAGAACCTTTACGATAAGTAAAGTTAAATTAACCTTAAGTGAACATTAAGGTGATTGTTTAAGATTCTCCTAGTATTTTTAAATGGAAGTGATCATGATGAAGTTAACTTAGCTTTCACTTGCAGTTCACTTAACTTAATAGATGTCATGGGAGGTCTTTCACACTATGGTAAGTGAACGTTACATGAAGGGTATCATGTGATCTAGGCCACCACTCTTGACATGATCTAGCCAGCCAATCATTATGCAAGTTACATCTACAGGGCTATTTAGTAATTCATCTGTTGGTTTTATGACCAACTATAATATACTATATAATATTTCCCTACTTATGATATTATTAACCTAAAGTAGATATAAGATTAAATTAAAATAGGAAAACTAAATTAATCAAAAAAGTTTAATGATAAATAGTTATTGTATCGATTAAAAAACAGTAAACATTTACAGATCATTAACACTTTACAAATAAAGTAGTAGCCTACAAATCAAAATCAAAATACATAGGTCTACTCTAGAATGCAGATGTTTGGCTCGAGTTGTTACATTAAGTTCCGGGAATCGCAATCACACGTCTCTTTTCTTAAGTTAAGTGAACTTTATGTGAACGGCACGTTAAGTTAAAGTTAAGTTGATTGTAGTCCCGGAATTACTGAGAGAGACTATATCATGTTTTAAAGTAGGCTAAGTTAATATAGCTTAAGTATGGTTATGAAAGAAAGAAAAACTTCAAGCTTCATAGTTCCACTAAACAGACTCACCCAACAACATAGAAATCTGGCAAAGATTCATTGGCTTTGGCGAGTTGAAAACCCAAGAGACAATCAAGATCTTGTTCAGGATGCTTAGTAGCAACGTTGTAGGTAATCATGTACAGCCTGGAACAAATATTTGATCTTATTAATGGGTTTGGTGTACTTAGATAAATGTAACTTTTAACTTACATCAGGACCCGATTTGGTAGTCACATGGTCTAAAGCGCTACTCTTGGAGTAAACTAGACTGTCAATGACAGGGAGATTGAGGTTTAATTTCAGTCAGGTATATTGAGGGTGGTTTTTCCACTCTCCCTCCATGCAAATGCGGGTACACTTCCTCTGAGTATTAAGTCTGTTAAAAAAAAGCACAAGAAAATGCAGTGGTGTGTAAGAATTATGAAACCCACATGTCGGAAGGAGAAGAACATTGTCTTTCTCTTGCGTCTATGTAGTTATGTAAGCTTGTGAAGAAAACTACTAGTTCATTGTTCTAGCAGTGTAATCCCAGGCCTTTCAAACTGGTGCGCCGTCCGGCTCGTTTAACTGACTGCATGATTAAAATCGATGTTTGTTGCACAAATAATCAAATATTGCAAAGTATTTAGATGGGGCCAGAATATTGAGCTAAACCTTAAAATGAACCAAAGCCAAGTTCCGCCTCTGCATGTGGGCAATTTTTCCAGCAAACCAAATCTCGAACATACCTGTAAGCCACATTTTGCTTCATAAAGTTATTTTCTTCTGTGGATGACACACACAATGAACAGGGTACAATTAAAATTGACTGCCCTGGCATATATTTAGTTACACTTTGGAACAAAGGAAAATAGATAGAATCAATAATGATGGGAAACTCAAATGTACGTAAGGTTATCAGAATACAATGGAAATAGTTGCTTCGCATTGTTTGCCTTGGGCTGACGATGGTCTCCGATTGAGCTATCCAGGCTGGTCTCCTATATAGGATCAGCTATCCAACATAGTTTATTAGAGTTAGTGAAGGACAAGTAAACCTGTCGGCTACTTAGTATCAATCAGAACTCGCTCCAGTGACCGAATGGTAGATTGGACTGCTAATTACAGAACGATATAGGTTTGAATCCCTGTTGGGTCTAATAAGGGTAGCTTTCCCTAAATGGTTTTCCATTCTCCTTCCACAAAAATGCTGGTTTTGTTTTGAAGAGTTTTATTGGACGAAGTCTCCCAACTTTCCAATTGGTTAGCTCATTCGTGTAAGGTTTAATAGGTTTTGTAAAGACGTGACTAAAAATTCTAAGTCACTAAGGACTAAGTTACATGGATAAAACAGATACAGACTATATAAACAAGGCACTGTAATTTCTATTATATAATTAATAGACTAAGTTGTTTGTTATTTGATAAAATAACTGATTATTTAACTTAAATATCCATTAATGATATTTTAAATAAAATAATATCAACATTAAAATTATCTAAGTAGATCATTCACTAGTGTTTTATCAAAGAAAATTGTAAAACCTGAAAGATTAGTGGACATGCAGCATAGGCCTGTGTTTTGCATTTAAATTATGGTGCGATACTCAACCAACTTTGATGAGCAAATTTTTAAAACTGCTTTTCCATCATCCCTGCCCCATTAGTGCAATTGTCATACATGCATATAGCCTAGATCTGTAGTAAGACACGGTGATAAAAAAAAAAGCAGCTATCAGCCATGATGAATGAATGGTGGTCATGATTGGTTAAGTTTTTAATTATACAAGGTTGTGTTAATAAAGATTATGTGACAGTGAAATTAACATTTGGTGCCCTGCTGATTAGGTACCTGTTCATAAATATTAATTTAAATAATATATATGTTGAATAATTATCAATATATCACTTGTATTTTATATTTTTTTTATCTTGTGAATAACTTTAATTGAACCTTGGCTAATCTGACCTTGTCTAATGTTCTTCCGAAATGTAAATAAAAATGATAATATTATGAGACCAATTTTGGTCAGGCTTGTTTTTTACTTTATGTTCAAATGAAGATAAGTAGATATACATCTTTAGTTTTAAGTTTTAGTTGAATTTGTTATCAATGAAAAGTGACAGTTGGAAAATTCACGTTGTCAAGTTTATTTTGCTAGACTATTATGATTAATTAAATACTGAACATTAGGGCCTACCTTAAATTATCCATATTTAGTTGTTAATTGTTGCTGGGCTTCTAATCATTTCACACTTTCAAAAAGTGGACATGAACGTTGTTATTTCAACTGTTCTTCATAATTTCGTATTATTATGAGACAACCGTCATGATTTTCATCTCTTAACATTTTTATTATAAAATGTGTGTGTTTATTTCACCACTCAATATTCACCTGTGTTCTCCTCAGTCATTCTAAATTACTTTAAAAAAAACTATCAATAGTTGTGTTTGTGTCGTCTGCTACTAACAATTGTACCTGTACATTCCTGTATTTTGCGCACGTGTCGAGGGAGTATGTTTACTCCCGGGCTCATCATAGTGCCGTCATAGCAGCTGTACCCGTGGCAAATTTGGAACACAAGAAAAAGTATTTTCGAATTTGGCCTAAACTAAAATAGTGAATTTATTTAACAAAATTGATTTTGAACTGGCTACAAGAAAATATTTGCCCTTCAAAATTGTTTTATGTAATGTATTTGATTCTCAATTGTTTGGTTTAGCTGCCTTTCTTTGCTAACATATCAGCTCATTCATTTCCCTCAATAATGACATGAGATGGTATCCATCAAAGGATTTTTGTTATCCACTGCTGTGGTTACATGGTTTAACTCGCTACTCTTGTGTTGGATTGGATTATCAGTGACTGTATTAGATGATCAAAAACAAAGGTTTATTTCTCCATCTTTAAAAAGTGAACTGAAAGGATTGGAAAGCTGTTCGCGTCACCTCAGAGAGAACCACTGTTCCATTTGCTCATTATTACGCAAAAATATTATCGTCACAGGAGTAGAATTGTCCAGAAAAGTCGACGCAAACAAAACTTAATATATTCGAACTTGGCCAAAGGTCTAGTTTACAACCTCAAACATTAAATATCCCATTGTTTATATAATATTTAATATTTTTTCTTAGTTTTTTGTTTAAAAACACAATATTGTCGGTGTTAAAATAATATTTAGGTGCGATTATATTAATAAGCTAATCATAAATTGTAATAAATAAAAATTATATGTATAGGTCGAGGGATATTAGACGCTAAACAGTTTTTTTTTTCTCAGTCTTATTCTAAGAGGAAGAGGGAAAAGAGGTTAAGATATTAAACGCGTTATTTTGAACTTAGACTAATAGTTTAAATTGAATTTATATTCATTAAATAAAACTATAGTTTGATTTTAAATTGGTAAGCTATATTTTCAACTACTTTATGAATTATTCTTCCTAATGTCAAACTTTGTAATATATCTAACTTAATTTTAAATCTTTCAAAATATGAATTTTGTTGCTTGCTTGCAACCATATACATGCTTTCATAAGTTTTATATTTAATCACTACGATTTTATCAGTATCTAGAATATTTCACCCAAAATATTGAAATTATTTTACTATATTAAGTTATTTGTTATTTTTATAAAAGCTTTTTTGTCTAAAATATTGCACCATGTTTGGTTGTTATGGCAACAAATCTATTTAACCAATTGAAATTGGCATTCATATATTAACTGGACTTCTCAAAAATGTATCATATCATAAAAAAAATTGATCGCTTTATTTTAAAGATATGGAAAGAGCATAACGATTACAAAAATGAAAAAAAAGACCCGGCCTATAGCTCAGAAACTAGGCCCCCTATTGGTTCAGTAAAAGTATATTTTAAATAAAATATTTTTATTTTTAGTGTAGCTTCAACTTAACCAATAAGCTATCTCGTATCTCAAATAGTTGCATATTATCAAAATTGGAAATTCATGCTTCTGCAAAAGTATTCTCAGTTCATTTTCATGGGAAAATGAGAGATTCCATTTTTTTTTATTTTTGTAAAATTAAACAGTGGCTGGATAAAAACAATTAATAAAAATTGTTGATTTATATATAATCGAGTTTTTCTCTTTTTTCCCTATCAGATCAGTGAACTACCCTTCGTTTTAGAGCTCAATATCTAATTCCAAAAATGACTTTGAGTAACCCAATGAAAATCCTAGATACCTAGCTGTAGCCTGATTGGTAAAATGGTTTCCACTCTAGGCCGAGATACAGACATACAGAGAAAGGGCATCCCGAAAAGTACTTTTTCAGTTTCACGAGGTCATGAAACATTGACATTGATCAAAATATGTAATTAAATTAAAAATTAGTAGTAAACGAAATATTTAACTTGTAATCAGGATCCAATTAAATCCTCTCTTACAATCTTCCCTGGGATCACATTTAACATTTTCAGAATCTGATGGTTATTTGGAGTGGTCCCTTTACCTTCCTTTGAAATTTCAGTTTTCAACTAGCGCCTGAAAATTCCACATTTTAAAACTTATTTTGTTATTTTGTTGTACTTCTACTTTCCTGTCAAACTTATATTTTCTACAGGAATCCCAATTATAAAAATGTTAAATTTTCAGAATTGGCTTTGAACATTTGTTAGTCTCAACTTCTTTCTCCAACTCACTCTTATTGACAAAATAAAGCTTTCCTGCAATTTTTGACAGTTAAAAATAGTTTCAAACAGGTTTGGTCAAAATCGGATAAGAAACAATGAAGTCAATAACTGTCCAGACCAAAATGTTGTTGTTTTTTATTTTACCTTTATTGTCAAAATAAAGCTGTCACACATTGTTTTACATAATTATAAATCATTTATAACTGGTTTGGCCCAAATCGGTTAAAAAACTATGACAAAGTTTATCGTAGGAAAATGTAAGATCACTTTGTATTATTATATGAGAGCCTTGGAGGGGGCTCAAATTGCACAGAATCAATATAAATAACTACATCTCAGTGTAGTATAAAACTGAAATTTGGCGGGCAGGGGAAAATACTAAATCCAAATACTGATACGAGTCTGGACATTTTAAAATGGGACTCCAGGAAATTGGGGTGAGGAAGAAGAAGTTTAAAAAAAATACTTTTAGGTGTGGTAGAAAATTTAAAAGTTGTTGACAGGTAGAAGAACAACTTCATAAAATTAAATAAGTCTTACAATTATAGTTGTTTAAGCGGGATCCAGAGAAATGATGATGTTGGGTGGGTTAAAATTTCCAAAACTAATAGGGAAACTACTAACAGGACTATTTTGTTTGGTATGGTTGGGCGCTTACTATAGAGAGTTTTCAATTTACTTGAATGTTTGTTTTTTTAGATAGTAAATTTAAAACATTTCTTTTGGTGTTCATTGCAATAATTCCTCCACGCAAAAGAGCCATTGTTAACGTGTTTCCAGGTGTGTCTTATTATTGGCACTGTGTCTTACTAGCCTACCCGTTCGAGTTGTACGTACTTACGCTAATTTGTAATGGTAGGGTGATTGTGAGATGAAATGGAGGACCTACAGCTTAACATGGGATCTGAACCAC
The DNA here is from genome assembly GCA_901482245.1 of Timema douglasi. Lineage (NCBI taxonomy): Eukaryota > Metazoa > Arthropoda > Insecta > Phasmatodea > Timematidae > Timema > Timema douglasi. The sequence continues at coordinate 424,437 of CABEEJ010000055.1, forward strand.
TGTGGAGGCCTGGCATTCCACACATTCACAAGTTGTGATTAAAACACGTCTTGTCAGAGATGAAGGAAGGGTTTGACAATCAGACAAATCTGTGTCAGGACCTAGTATTGAACCCCGGACCCCCAGCACAGAAATCTTGACACCTTACCCCTAGACCATAGGTCACCCAAGGTGTGTCTTAAATTTAGGTATTTTTCAGTTATTTTATGACTTTACCTGTAAACTAGGTTTATATTGTTTTGTTTATTAGATATTAAATTTAAACTTTTTTGTTTTTGTTGTAACAATATCTCCGCGCAAGTAAGCAAATCCTGATGCCAGAGAAGCAAAAATAAAAAATAAAATATCATGGATCTTTATTATAGGTGGTTGTTAATATATGGCTTCATCGACATTTACAAAAAACTCTTCACCTCATACGTTTCTGAAATTGAGTTTTTGGTAGTTTAGGAGATTCACTAGAAAAAAAAAGGTATGTTACCCAACTTAAATTTGGGCGAAACCTCGGGCAAACTCTAGTTGTTAATATGTCCGAAACTTGAGAAAGCTCTCTGTATGATACAATATTTCATTTTAAGATTCACTGCAATGTAAAATAATAATAATAATAATAATTATTATTATTATTGCTATTGTTATTATAAAACAGTAGTTTGAAACACTGTGTGTATAAAAAAAACTTTGTTATTAACGCCTCTGACAATATGTATGTATAATAAATTATTACTTTAAATTCCTGTTCCCTTACTTTGAGATCATCTCACAGCTTATAAGCAGGGACCTATAAAATGCCAAAATTACATTAAAAGTAAGGCTAAAATGTATTGAGCATAAAGGTCTGACAAAAAAAAAGTTCAATTTGTTAAGTGTGCAATGAGGTATTTTAAATTAATAAGCTATTTATTCCGCCTGTAATAGTTGTCATTGGGGATCCTCTGTCCGGCCAAAAATATTTTTAAAACAATAAGGTTTAGGAAGCTAAAATTTGGCAGGCAATCATTTCTTACCCCCAAAAGGTGATATAGTACCTTAATGACCCTAAAGTTCCCATGTGGGCCCCCAAAATAGGTGGCTTACCAAAAAACCAAAGTCAAAAAAATCTAGAAAACCGACTGAAATTTTGTGGCCTCTAGCCCAAAGTTTAAAAAATTAATATAAATAATTACTTTTCACTGTGGCAAGAGAATTTTAACTTGGCCGTCATGTATAGTGAACCCTCCAAATAACCAAAAAAGTCTGAATTTTTTTAGAAGATATCACCATAGAATACTGGGTGAACCCTTTCATTGGCAGTGGAACTTAATTTGTTCAGGGGGCAGGGGGCCAACAACAAAAATTAGGAACTTGCTTCCCCAGATAAATGTTTGAAAATTGGATGCCCGAAAAGTTAGGTGGGAGATTCTCTGAAAATTTGATAATTTTTATAACCTATTGAGAGTATTAATAACAAAATGATATATTTTATGTTATCTGTAATTGAAAAATAGCTTCAGATCATTGGACCACTGCCTACAGCGATTAAGAGGTGTAAGATCTTAAAACTACATATATTGTATATTATCTCCAGAAGAGTCAATTTGGGCATAGCTTGTTAACGTCCCCTTACAGGCTTTGTAATTTTTATTTTGAAAATTCAAACAAAATTTTAATCCTAAATATATATATCAATTAAAAATTTAGGATTTTCATCCTGTTGTTTGTCCTATAGTTATAATATTAGTGGGTGACCTGGCGGTCTAGGGGTAAGGTGTCAGACTTCTATGCTGGAGCCCGGGGTTCGATCCTCGGTCCCGGCAAAGATTTATCTGATTACCAAACCCTTCCTTCACCTCTGACAAGACATCTTGTGAATGTGAGGAATGCCAGGCCTCCACCGTGGTTCGGATTCCACGTTAAACTGTAGGTCCTCCATTTCATTTCACAATCACCCTACCATTACACATTAGCGTAAGTGCGTATAACCCGAACGGGTAGTAAGACGCGGTGCTAATAATATAATATTAGTAGCTTATCGAATATCCATTAATTAATAGACCTATATTAGACCAATATTACAATGTGAATAGGTTTAGAATGGAATCGAAAGACTAGGTATATGGTCACAGAGAGAACACAAATTGAGGACGATAATTTAGAAATGAATGCAAACAACCTATAATTTGACAAGATTAATGAGTTTAAATATTTAGGAACAATTTTATCTAACAATAACGATGTAAAAATGGAAATGGGTGTATTCACGAGAACTCAATTTCACACGAAAACGCTTTCACGCTAATCTCAGCCTTATCAAAAATTGCCTTTTCAATAGATGGCGTTCATTTGTTCACTCAATTTATGAGATGGGTTATATTTCATTACAAAGGCTTGATTTATTGATTGCCATAATTGGTTTAGAATCGCCATAGTTAGATTGGTAGCCTTTTGCACAGGTGCCAATAGAATTGTGTATAGGGATAAACCAGCTTTTAACACATTTCAAGAGGAATTACTATTTTGCCATAAAGTTTTATTTAGCCTGATTTTTATGTTTTGTAGCACAATTAAACTCATATGTGATTACTACTTAAAACAATGTAAGACTTGGTTAATTTTATAGAAGAATAAAGCTTTTTTTTATATAGATTCCCCTTGAGAAGAGCGGGTATACCAGATAGTTTATTTATATACATAAAATTATAGGCAAATATGGAGATGTGCCAGTATTATCCTAAAGGATAGGAAACTACATTTTAAAAAACTATGTACCCATACGAGATTCACACTTTTACCTTCTGAGTCAAAATTAAAAACAACAGCCGTTATGATAGTAATATTTTCATTAGGATGTAGGCCTCTCAGAATCTTGGAAATTTGACGTCCTAAGCTTCACTCTTCATAAATAAACAATTAAATACATTGTTTTTATAAAATAGCAAAATTCAAGCTGGTTTGGTAATTACAACAAAAGTAATCAAATTATGTTGAATAATTATAAGAAATTATTTCAACATTATGATACATTACATAATATGACATTAATTAAGGTTTACTTCTCCATTAATCTATAGAATTGTCCCACATACTTATTTCTTCGATTTTACAAAACGTTGTAAACACTCTTATTTTTTAGCTGTGAAGCGATAGGAATATTTCCAAATTATAGCTGAATTTACTTCAGCCATGACTATAATGTATTATAACACTTTTCATTGAATCAATATTTTACAGTTTTATCTTGGCTTCCTTCATTAAAAGCACATAAATAAAAACAAATTTTTTACATTAGCACGCCTACTCTATACTTTAATTGTGTTTTTAGCACTTCATTGTATTACCCGTTAGGGTTGTACACATATGGACTAATTACTAGAATGGCTCTAGTGATTAGGGAGGTTATAATTACAGTAAGTGTACCCGCATTTGTGTAGAGAGAGGGTGAATAACATTTTGGGGGGGAAAAAACTCAGTCCTTCCAACCAAGGTTTGAACCTCGATCTCCCCATCATCGGCTGTCTAATTTACTGCGAGACTAGCGTGGCCACCCAAGTTGGTTTTATTATGTTCAAATTAATTTTAATGGCTACTCCTATTCAACGCAAATGCATTAGATTATTATAAATCTAAATAGGTTTAATACAACAGTAGCAGCGATGATAGAATGATACATAATTCAAATATTTGAAAGTTTAGATAAAACTAGTATGAATTACATTTGGACTATTTAAAAGTGCGAGTAAAAGTTGATTTACTCTAAGGTGACAGTAGAAACAAAATATGTGCAACCTTTTCCCAGTGTGCCTGAAGGGGAGAGTTAATCTGTTCCTTGTACCTGCACAACTAAGCTGTCAGACAAAAAGTTGATAAGACATCCAAGGGTTGGCTTGATGTTGTAGGGGTTGGTAGGGTTAGTAGAGCTCTCGGTAGAACATTGCTAAACTAAATTATACAAACTTTATTAGATATTTACGATGATTCCATTTGGTTTATTAATTTGAAAAAATATATACCTTTATTTGCGGCAAAATCCAATGTTTGTACTGAAAATATTTGATCCTACGCACAAGAAGAAAAAGACCAACTTTGCATCAATTTAATACATTAATTACTAAGATTTATTAATATCTCTTTCAGTACAAACATAGAAATTTATTTAACCTACAAGATAAATAATACCCCATGCTCCTGCAATATTTCATAGTCCCGTAAAAATCTGAGAAAGTGGTTTTTTTTTGTGTATTAAATTTGAAAATAAATAACGTTACTTAACCTAACACTAAACTCATAAACATTAAAATTAAATATAAAATCTAATATATTTTCAAAAACATGAATTTTCTAATTTGACTAGATTGAATAATGTTTGAGAAAGTCTTCAATTAAAGGAAAAACACACACATTTAATCAACCTATTAACTTAGCCTAATTTGTCTTTGTGAAAAAGTTTATTCCTTATTTTATTCCTGGGAATAGAAAGTTAAAATAAATTTTATATAGGTAAACATGATACAAGTGTGTGAGTGTGTGTGTGTATATGTTTGTACCCTATCTAAGGTATGGTATGCATACACGCATATATCCCTATCTGTGGTTGGAGAGCTGGTGACAGCTAGTAGAAGTTTCTTTATTGTAACTATTGGTTGAAAGAAACTAATAATAATAATAATAATAATATTTAGCATCGCGTCTTACTACCCGTTCGGGTTATACGCTTTAAGTACTAATTACTCTAATGGATTAGGAATTGGGAAGGTTGAATTAGATGAAGTGAACCCGCATTAGCGTGAAGGGAGAGTGGAAAACCATTTAGGAAAAACCACCCCCAGTTCACCCGACCGAGATTCGAACCTCGGTCTCCCCGTCCTCAGCAGTCGGGCTCAACACGACAAGCGCGTTAGCCAACTACGCCACCGAGGCGGGTGAAAGAAACTAATAACCTATTCGGAAATAATCATCGATAATATAGTATTACTAAGAAAATAACTATTTCTGAACAGGCTGACATTAGTTACTTTCAGCCAATGATTACAATAAAGAACCTTTTACTATCTGTCACAACCTCTCCTACCATAGAGGGAGTATATGTGTGAAATATATACATTTACAAGTTGTACAACAATATAATTCACATATCTGTATTTTATTTACCCTGATACCTCTCAGAATTTATATTAAAACCATTGTTGTTAAATAGTTTAGATCATGGTGAAACTGATTTACAGAATAGTTGAGCACTCTACATCAGTTCATATCCTGAAAACGTCCATTACTTAACTTACTTTTGTATAATTAACTTTATTTTTAAGAATGTGTATAACCTAAAGAGGTAAGACGTGGAACTAAAAAAAAAGTTTCAAGAATAATATTTTTAATAAGTTTTTCTCTCTTTCCAGGTAGCAACTTGACTTAAAGGAATTATCGGGATACCAAAACAAAATGAAAATAGAAGAAGTTAAGAGTACAGCAAAAACCCAAAGAATTTCAGCCCACAGCCATGTGAAGGGGCTAGGTCTTGATGAAAATGGAATTGCATTATCCATGGCTGCAGGATTAGTGGGGCAAAAAGAAGCCCGTGAGGCAGCAGGAATTGTGGTTGATTTGATTAAATCAAAAAAGATGGCAGGTCGAGCAATTTTGTTGGCTGGGCCTCCTGGCACTGGGAAGACCGCTATTGCATTGGCAATTGCTCAAGAGCTTGGCAACAAAGTACCGTTCTGCCCCATGGTCGGTTCAGAAGTGTACAGTACTGAGATAAAAAAAACAGAAGTTTTAATGGAAAATTTCCGGCGTGCCATTGGCTTAAGGATCAAAGAAACTAAAGAAGTTTATGAAGGAGAAGTAACAGAGCTGACTCCTGTTGAAACAGAGAATCCAGTTGGTGGCTATGGTAAAACTGTTAGTCATGTTATAATTGGATTAAAGACTGCAAAAGGTACAAAACAGCTTAAACTTGATCCTTCTATTTATGAGAGCTTGCAGAAAGAAAAAGTGGAAACCGGAGATGTAATTTATATTGAGGCCAACAGTGGAGCAGTGAAAAGACAAGGAAGAAGTGATACTTATGCAACTGAATTTGATCTGGAAGCTGAGGAGTATGTACCTTTACCAAAAGGAGATGTTCATAAAAAGAAAGAAGTCATTCAAGATGTGACCTTACATGATCTTGATATTGCAAATGCACGCCCACAGGGAGGACAGGATATCTTGTCTATGATGGGCCAACTCATGAAACCAAAGAAAACTGAGATTACGGACAAACTTCGAAAGGAGATAAATAAGGTAGTGAACAAGTACATTGATCAAGGTATTGCAGAGCTTGTTCCAGGGGTTCTTTTCATTGATGAAGTTCACATGTTAGATATTGAGACCTTCACTTACCTACATAAGGCCCTTGAAAGCGCTATCGCTCCCATCGTCATATTTGCCACAAATCGTGGTCGGTGTTTGGTAAGAGGAACAAGTGATATTTTTTCAAACCACGGAATCCCTAAAGACTTGATTGATAGGCTCATGATAATTCGCTTCATCCCCTACAAACGAGATCAAATGGAGCAGATTCTGAGATTGCGTGCTCAGACAGAAGGAATTCAGATAGATGAGTCAGCTCTCTCTCTGTTGGCAGATTTTGGTGTCAGGGCCACATTGAGGTATTCAGCACAACTGCTTACACCAGCTTCTCTCACAGCAAAAGTGAATGGGCGAGTAACTATTGCCAGGGAAGATGTTCAGGAAGTCAGCAATTTGTTCCTTGATGCTAAATCTTCAGCCAAGATCCTTAGTTTGAATGAAGACAAATATATGAAGTGATTGTTTGGTGAATATTGAATTAGTATGTTAACGATGTTATTCTTAATAATTGGTTTACTCACGAAGCCAATTTTTGTATAGATAACATGCTTTATATAAAATACAGGCACAAAATATAAAAGTGTGCAAAGATGTGTTTTTTTCTGTCCTTTGCACTACATTGTGATTGGATAGAAATATCTAATTTTTTAAATCTAAAGTTGATTAAAGATAAGTACTTTCATTGTATAGTTTGGTGTAATTAGATAGAAAATTATTTCATTTAATCAATAGACTACAATTTTGTTCACTCCAGGTACATTAATATTTGTTTTCATATTGTTTCTTACGCCATGAACTATTGGACATTGATATGCCATTAATATTTTGACTGCGAAAATATGGTACCTACAAAGCATTAATTTTAAAACTACACTAATTAATGTGACATTGTCATGGTCATGTGTATTTACTTTTATTTGTTAAAGTAAAAATTTATGCTGGTATATTGCCATTCTAATAAAGACATATTTCATTTTAAATAGAATGTATTCCTATGAATGTCAGATTTTTTTTTTTAAGTCTCAGTAAATTTTTTATAGTAGCTGTAATGGGGAGGATAATCATTATTTACCTCTCGCTTAACTGTAATTATCAATTGTAATTTTTTTACTTTAATGTGTCTTCTTCCATGCAAATGAATTAAAATAAATTTCCCTTAAATAGTTAAAAGTTTAAATTGTTGTAGGATGTACCAGAAGATTTAGTGGATGTTAACAATATTAGATATAATATGGCTTCTCTAGTTCTGAAGTAACACAGAGAATGCAATTCCTCAAAGTGCATATGATATTTTCAAACGGACTTATACCTTACCCCAAACATGCTAATAAAAAATTAATGTCACGATTCATTCATATTCATTATGAATTAGAAAGAGGAGTAATGAGAGTGAAAAGCATGTATGAGGAGAACAAATTGTGTTGGAAAGTGGAAGGATAGAGTGGTTCCAAATAAAAAAATGGAGTGAAGCAGGAGAGTGCCCTCTCACCATTACTATTTGGAATGGTAATAAAATTGGTCATGAACAACGTGGCAGAAAAACTCTGGGAGGAAATAACGATAGCCATGATGTTTGCTGATGACTTGATGTAATAGGGGTAGAAGGAAGAGGCAGTACAGAAACAACTACAAGAATTGAATGAGGAAGTGGAAGATAGTGGAATGAAATTTAGCACGGCAAAGTGTGAAGGGAGGGTAATAAAGCTATAAGGTTGGATGGAGTAAAGCTGAGAAAAGTAAAGAACGTATAATATCTTGGAAACGTGATTGAGGAGAAAGGTGGAAGTAGGGAGGATGTAATGAGAAGAGGACAGCAGGTAGAGTTCTATAGGTGTGTAAAATACTTACTATGGAGAAGAGAAGTACCCTCGAAGTGTAAGGTAGTGTTGTACATGCTGTACTTTGTACTCATTGTCACACATGCAGCAGAAACATGGACATTGAATGTAAGAGACGATAGGCAAGTGGAGGCCACAGGACTGAAGTTTGTGAGGAGCATGTTAGCTGTCACGGGGAGAAACAAGATTAATAATTAAGTTATCCGAGAAAGAGTAGAGGTACATGGAATATATGAGATAGTAAAGGAAGCAAGACTGAGGTGGTATGGGCATGTAATGAGAATGGAAAAAGAGAGGATGCCAAAGAAAATGTTGAAAATGAAGTACATAAGAAAAAACAACGAGGGGGGTCAAGAATAAGATGGGAGAAACAGATAAAGTATGCAAGTGAGAAAAGAATCGGGGAAGAAATTAAAGGACTAAGATTGGTGGAAGATTGAAGGCATTTTAAATTGACACGGCCACAAGACGGAAACGATATAATTGATTAAAGACATGAATTTCCAATATATTTAATTCAAAATATTCATTTTGACAACATGGAAGGTTTAGTAAGCCAGTGGACAAAACAAACCGCTCGAAAATATAAAGTAAAATATCGTACTGGAACATTTTTAACTGAACATTGACAAACTGATTGGAAGAGATTGTCGAAGTGATTGAGGAGAGGAGAGTAGTTGTCCTGAGTCTGAGTGAGAGTAAGTGGAGAGGGATCAATATAAGGGAAATAAAGAATGGCTTCATTTTGGATTTGATAGTAAATTATGAGGGGAGAAGAAACGGAGTATGCTTTATAATAAGATAGGTGCTGCAGGCGGATTTGGAAGATAAACGACATGATAACAAATATAGAAATAACGGATAGAGGGGGGGAAATTGGAAGTGATAAAAGTGTAAGCACCATAAGTGGGCTGCCCAGCAGGAGAAATGAGAAAGTTTGAGGAAGATTAAAAAAGGTATATAGGCAATGAATGGCAATAATAGGGATCTTAACTTAATATAGGAAAAGAAAGGAGGATATGACAACGTGTTAGGGAACTAAGTTTGTATAAAGATAAACGTTGAAACTAGAAGGCTGAATTTTATGCTAGAAATAAAATTAAAGTGACAAACAGCTGTTATAATAAGGAAAGATAAAGTCATAATATCAATAGATACAGCTTGAATTGGTTACACAATTCGGTGCTAGACTACTTTCTTATGTACGAATAAATGAAAAGGTAGACTGTAAATATAAAGTTAGTGACTACAGGTTGCTAGTGGCAGATATATATATATATGTATATATATAGAGAGAGCGAGAAATATAGGGGGAGAAAGAAGAATAAGGGTGCGAAAGCTAAAAAATGAGTCGATAAGAGATATGTATCTAAGAAGAGCAAGAAGTTTAATGGCTAAGTAAGTATAAGATGTAAAGTGTAAGGTAAGGTAGAATGGAAAAGGTTTCAGAAAAATTTGGTAGGAGACATCACAGTGGAATGACAAAGTGAAGGAAGCATTGGAAGATAATAAAAACACTCGGAAGGAATTTTAAGAATAGGTATGAGGAACAAAGGAAGAATATATGGAGAAGAAGAAAAGATCTAGGTGAGTGATACGGGAAGCGTGGAAGGATTTGATGCAAAAATGGAAATGCTGGAAATGAATGTGGAAGGAAGTAAGAAGGTGTTACATAGCCAGGTAAGAAACAGGAGGAGGGAGAAAATAAGCTAGAATGATGGGTGAAGACAGGAGAACAATAAAAGAAACTGTTGAGATATTTTAAGAAGTTCTACCTGGAAGAGGAATGGGAGGAGCGTGAGAGAAGCATGAAGAAATAGCAGTAAAGAAAATGGGCCCCAGGTGGAAAGAGGGTGAAACAAGGAAAAACATCCGATGTGGACAAAATGACCGTAGAAATGAGGATAGCTACCGGAGAATCAGGAATACAAGGGTTATTCAAATTTCTGAGAGTGTTGTGGGAGAAGAACAAGGTACTAGAAGAAAGACAGGAAGAGGTGTACGAACTTAAGGTGAATAATGCTGATGTGCCACTGTACAACAATACACGAGAGTATGCTGGAAAATAGAATAATAAATAAAATCAAAGGAAGATGGAAAGAGTAATAGTACTAATTGAGGGAACAGGGGTCTAAAATAGACTTGATCCTCGCTATACGACATCAAATTAAAAGAAGGTGGGAATTTGGGAAGGACTTGGTAAAGTTATTTATGAATATGAAGAAGGCATATAATATTGCGCGTAGAAATAAAGTTTGCAAAACGATGGAGGAGGTTGGAGTGGAAAGAGGAATTGTTATGAGAATGAGGAGCATATACAAAGATAACATGAGTTGTGTTAAGACGATGAAGGGATGTACATAGTGGTTCCAAATAAAAAATTGAGTGAAGAAGTGAAGTTCTTTCTCAACACTGCTAATGGTAATGGAAATTATCATGAATATAGTGACAAGGAAACTCGGGGAGGAAAGATTGAAAGCTGTGATGTTTGCTAATGACTTGATGGTATGGGAGGAGCAGAAATAGGAATTACAAGAATGGAATGAGGGAGTGAAATAGTGTGAAATAAAAATTAGCAGGCTGAAGCCACTGAAGTGTAAAGTGATTTTAATGACAAGGAAAACAATTAGGACTGGTAAAGCTATAAAGTTGTATAGAGTAGAACCGAGAAAAGTTATTAAGGTGAAGAGTGGCGGTAGATAGGATCCAACAAGAGGGTAGCAGGGGGAGCTCTATAAAGTGTTTAAGAGACCGGCTGTGATGAATAGAAGTGTCCTTGAAGTGTAAGAAAGTGTTGTTTAGAGTTTACTCTGTACTCCTTGTCACATATACAGCATAAACATGAACACTGAATTTAAGAGAAACAAGGAAAGTGGAGGCCATTGGAATGAAGTTTGTGAGGAGCACGCTAGCTGTTACGAGGCGAAACAGCATTAGGAATTACATTATCTGGGAAAGATTGAGAGTAGGCATAGAGGAGTGTATGGGATGATATGAGTGTTCAATGAGGATGTCAAAGAGAATTATATAGATAAATAGTGTAGGAGAAAGACCACAAGGGATACCAAGAAATAGAAGGAAGGAGCAGATAATAGTTACAAGACAAGATGGCGGATTGTGAGTAACCGGTCACCCTTCACTCGTGCTTTTAATATTTATTAAGGCAGGTGCTGAGTGCAGTTTAATACCCATAAACACATTTAAAGTCGAATATAATTAATTCTTTTTTTTCTGTTTGTGAATGCGTCTTTGTTTACTATTTAAGAACTAATTGAATTCGTTTTATTTTGTTCGCTGATACAACATGATCAAGGAGACAAGCATTGACAGCATCGAACTTTGTAGCTTAGTGCAAGAGCGGGTCAAGGAAGCTTGTAACGATGTTCCAAACAACAAATATCTAAAACCAACAACCCGGTAATATGAAGGCTTTTCACTCACCAAGGCTCACCAACTCTCACCAAGTCTCACCAAGTCTGATCGAGACCTCTCCTCGTCGAATGGGACACACATGCACGCATCAACACCTCCACTCTCGTGGCTTGGATAATGAAGACTGACTGAGACGCGAACCAAATCAGCGCCTCGCCCAGCTCCTAATAATGTAGTTGTCAACATGACTTCGCGAACATCCGGTTCTGGGATGTTCGAGTTTGGCCTAGTAATTACTGGGATGTCCGCGGTACGCCCAGAGCGCTAGTCTTCACCCTTCTTTTTGTTCCATGTGTTTCCCTTCCTCTCCCCCTCTACTGAGAACTTCTAAGACCTGTTTATGCTATATAACAGCAGGTGTCATTTTGTATGGTACTCATTGTATCGCTGGCTCTTACCAGGTGAGGGCGCTTGGTTAATACTAATATTTGGGAATATTAAACAAAATTCTCTTTGGCTTTAAATATGGGAGGAATATTATTCTAAATTACTGTTTGGCGCTTCTTTTCATGTTTAAAAATGGGGACTTTAATTTGATTTGCCGTGGGTGAACCACGGTTTCATAATAGTAACTTTCTAGGGGAATTAATGTTTGACTTAGTACGTCTTATTGACTGTAGGTGCGCCCGAGCCTTTATCTTAGCGGATCTTAGTAATCATTTAATATTATCTTGGGCATTTTTAGACGATATAAGTTCACTTAGTAATGTAGGTATTTTATATGGAATTGTTAGATTAGGTTATCATGAGCGCAACGGGAGTTTGCGGAACTTATTGTGCACTTATTAGACTTGTTTGTAATATTAGGTTATGCTTCGTAACTTAGGATTAGCCCTCAACGGCCATTGTTGGGATCTCTATTTAAAATATTCGGCCAACAAATCATGTATATTTTTATAGTAATGTAAAGCTAAGTTTTATGAGCACTTTTCTTATTAATTTATACTCCAGTTAATGCTATGGGCAATATTAATTTATACTTCAGTTAATGCTATGGGCAATTAAAACTAAACATGTCAGACATCTTGTGTCTATGGATGTAAGCGCGCCCTTGGGCAGTAAATTTGAATTTAGACGTCTAACATTCACTCTAACGTCCCTCTGTGGGGCGGATAATATTTTGTAAGTCATAGTGGCTCAGTCAATATTTTGCCACACTAAGCGTAGGCTCATTAAGCCTTTAATGTACTGTTGTATTACTATATCATTGTAATTTAACTGAAATAAAAAACTATGTTTCTCTTGTGACCTCATGGTTGTTTTTTGAAGACGCTTCCTGCGCTCAATATGAGCGTCACAAGCTCTACAATCGAAGGATGTATTAAATAATCTAGTGGCTACTATCATTGAATCGGTGACCCGTGTAGTAGTGAAAGAACTGAAATATCTACTTGATTTTAACATGGATGAAATCAAGAAGCTGAAAGAAGACATTAAGAAACGAGTTGCTGATCATAATCAGCTAAAATGTGAACTTGTCATTTCTAAAGACGAATTGGAACAATACCAAAGACGATCCAATTTGAGATTTTTTGGTATTGCTGAAAACACTTCGGAGAACAGGGGCTCTTTGGTGCTGGATGTGATTAAGAATAAACTCAATCTACCGCATGTGACTGTTGATTACATCGACCGTAGTCACCAAGAAGGCAAAATTTCAGGAAGAAAACCTCGGCCTATCATTGTGAAGTTTGTTTCATACAGCAAACGAAGTGAGGTCTTCCGTGTGAAACGACAGCTTTCTGGGTCAGGAAATAACTCTAAGGGAAGACCTAATTGCTGAGCATATGATCTTACTACAAGCAGCTATACAGAAATTTTGTTTTAAAAACGTATGGACTTTAGATCGACGCATTGTTGTCAAGACTGAAACGCGCAAGTTGCACATAAACTGCATGGAAGAGCTACCTAGGGCACAGTGAGTGATCTGGATATACAATTTATTACTTTTTTTTAATCCTTTCTTAATATTGTAACTTTCGTCATTTTTATTTGTTTTTAGTGTGGTACTTGATTCATTGTTTTGTGTTTTACTCATTATTATTAATTTACTAAGTTCAAAAATCAATTTCGTATTTCTATTTTTTTTTATCATGGCTTCATTTGTTTTTAGTGTGGTATTTGATATATTATTGTGTGTATTGAGTATTGTTATTCATTTACTGAGTTCTAAAATGCGTGTATGGGGATGTGTATGTGTACTAGCTAACAAGCTCAATTAAAATCTCAAGCTCTCGTGTAATGGTAAGTTTAATTATTTTTATATTTTTGTATGCGTGCAGATAATATTTTACAAGGGCAAGATAGCTCAACTACAATATGTTTTAGTGAGCTATGTTCCATGTCTGTTGGTGACCTTGACCAATCGCTCCCTTCCCTCCCTTCCACTACAACTCATTCAACAGTTATGTTGCTTCACAATGTGCTTGAAAGCCAGCCGCTTTCGCTGCAGGTGGCCCACGTAAATGCGCAGTCAGGATTAAGCCATTTCCACTAATTCGACAGCTTATTATCTTTAATATCCTTTCATGCTATTCTTGTTTCTGAATCCTGGCTAAAACCATCCCTTGCTTCTATCTTAGTACACCTGAGTGGTTATCAACTAGTTATAAATGACAGAACCATGCAGGGTGGTGGAGGTGTGTGTATGGTATTAAATAGAAAATACTATCTGCATCACAGAGTCCGTACTCGGTGAAACTTGAATATATTATTGTTTAAATAAACAATTCACAACAAAGGTTTATGTTATCTGTAGTGTACCGACCACCTCGAGTTGGTTAATTTACTGCCTTTGAGACTGCCTTGACTGAGCACATGCATAAATATGAAGATATAATTGTAATGGATGATTTTAACGTGGACTTACTTAGTAGCAACAATGAAACCTCGCAATTACTGACTTTATTTTCTTCATACAATATGACGCCATGTCACTTAGACGCCACACATCATACCGCAACCTCGCATAAGTGGATTGATCATATATATATATACTTCAAACTCTATTAAACTGATCTCCTCTGGACAAGTCGTGGTCCCCGGAATCTCGCATCATGATCTTGTTTATCTATCCTACTCAATGCGTATGGCTAAAATTGCGCCTAAGGTAATCACATATCGTGACATTAAATCCATTGATACAGACAAATTGAATGCTGATGCTCAATCCTGCCCTGGTACCTGGTACCTGGTCAACACCAAGTTAAACGTTGATGACAGATTACACTTTTTAATTATATGCTCCTTGAATTGTACGATAAACATGCACCAGTAAAAACTCGGCGTGTTAGTAGACCACCTGCACCTTGGATGACTAAAGACATTAGGTTATTGATGAGACGTGACCAAGATAATGTGAAATTTAAACGAGAATCGAAAATCAAGCCACTTACAAGCAACACAAATTTTTAGGAGTATAAACGTCTGCGTAATAAATGTACGCAGCCCATTAAGAAAGCTAAAATGGAATTTTCCCTTTCACTCTCTAATACTATCCAAGCCCCAAAAAACTATGGAGGGAAATGCGGAGGATGGGAGTGGGGCATACACTACCCAAAAGCACTCATATGCACAACAGTCCCAATAAACTAAATTAAGAGTTTCTTCACATTTCTAATTTAACTAAAAATATAGCTAGAATACAAACTATAAACGACATGTATGCCTCCAATGCAAGTAATAACAATAGTTACTATAATGATGACAGTACTTTTATCTTTGCCCATTTGATTCATCATGAGGTATACAAATCAATAATGAGAATAAAATCGAAAGCACAAGGTATAGATAAAATTTCAATATCGTTAATACAAACAATTTTAAGAAATGTTTTATCAATAATAACTGACTTATTCAACTACTCACTCATGACTGGACATTATCCTGCACTTTGGAAACTCGCACTTATTACGCCTGTACCTAAAAAAGGACTAGCAAAAGATTTACATGACTTTAGACCTATAAGTATACTTCCGTCCCTTTCTAAGGCACTAGAATTCCTAGTGCATCAACAAATTTACCGACACATTAACAAACACAATTGGTTAACTGCCTATCAATCAGGATTCAAATCACATCATAGTACATTTACCGCGTTGATAAATGTCACTGACGATAATAGACTAGCCATAGATAGCGCGAGCTAACACTTCTTATACTATTAGATTTTTCAAAAGCTTTTAATACTGTTGATTTTAATATTCTATTAGCAAAATTGCAAGTATTATTTAATTACTCTCCAGGCAGTACACAGTGGATGAGATCACATTTGCATGGTCGCAAGCAAAGTGTTATGATAGGCAACACGTTCTCAACATGGCGCCCAAATGAGGCTGGTGTTCCACAGGGCTCAGTTTTAGGGCCATTGCTTTTTTTCTCTATATGTGAACGATATCACTTCTTCTATGTCATACTGTAAATATCACATGCATGCAGACGACCTTCAAATATATATTTCCACCGACCGTTCTTCAATAAATACAGCCATACAACGAATGAATATTGACCTAGCTAAAATAAATTCTTGGTCTGAAAAAAAATGGACTTAAAAATGGACTGATAAAACTAAAGCCATTCCTATAGGAACAAGCAGATTACTACTGAATGTGGACCGTTCCCTGCTGACTGACATTCGATTAGAAGTATCCACAGTACAACTGACAACAATTAATAAAAACCTTGGTGTGATTATTGATGAAAATCTTAATTGGACAGATCAAGTAACTTCGATTTGCAAGAAAGTGTATGCCTGCTTACATTCACTGAGAAGACTAAAGAATTTTCTCCCAGAAAATGTGCGACTTATCCTTGCCCAAAGCCTAATTATGCCAGACTTTGACTACTGTGACGTAGTATACAATGACTTAAGATACGATCTAGCAGAACCACTACAATGACTACAAAACACATGTGTTCGTTACATATTTAACTTAAAACGGCATTACCATATTTCTAAGTATTTTAATAAACTGGGTTGGTTAAGAATAAATCAAAGGCGAAGGCTACATTTATTAGTATTGCTTCACAAAATATTATCAACATCTCAGCCTCAATACAGTAGCCCCATGGCTTCTTTGGTGCTGACTGACAGTTCAAAGCTGGCAGCTAAAAGCTTTGAAAAGTTACCAGACCCTAACTATTTATCCCTACGCCGAACCATATGATCCGCAAAAACATGTGTTTAGCAGCTGTCACTTCTGACAGTCAAAATTTAGGTATTATACCAAAATGTTGACAGTCAGAAGTCAACTGTGAGCTGTCAGTCAGCACCAAAGAAGTCATGGGGATATTGTACCTATCCTCACGGTTCCTATTTCTGAAACATAAACATAGCCGAGCTAATAGATCCGAATCCACTCTACAGATGTCTATTCCCATATATAGCTCTCAAACATATGCTCGTTCTTTCACTGTCCTGGCATCACAGGCTTGGAACAAACTAAATAACTCTACTCGTCATCTATCATCTAGACTCACCTTCGAGTACGCGGTTAAGCAATTTATCTTGTCTAATAAGCTAAACTGAGTTTTTGAAACTACTTGAGCTTTATATGAGTGTGTGTGTGAATGAACGTGGGAATGTTTTTCTACCTATTTAAATATTTCTTTATTAAATTGTATTTCAATAAATGTAATAGTGTATTTTGTATTCAACACTGATTAAGCGGAAGAGAAGGCTAACGCCTTAACTTCACTAGATAAATAAAGGCTTTTAGTATTATTATTATTATTATTATTATTATTATTATAGAAAGTGTGCAAGTGAGATTAGGATAAGAACAGTGGGCGGATAGAGGAAATGGAGGCATTTTATTAAACTGATCCGTTCACAGTCTGGAAGCAGTTGATGATTTTGACATTATTTTTATTTTCATATAAACTAATATTTTTACTTAACACATTTATTATACCTTACATCAGGAGTCAATAACTTTTTTGACCCCCGATCGACTTTTACATGTATCAAGGGTCCCGCGATCACCCTTCATTTTTCCACTCGACTTGTAATTATTTTTTTCCTTCATATCTTGTATTTATTCCTTAAATTTAATATTTCTTCCAATACTTATGCCCATGTCTTTATAGAAAATATTTAAAATAAATAAACTGTACACCCCGTTTAACCTGAGAGGTAGCAGTCTTTCCTTGACAGACTAAACTCTTGCTGTGACATACTGGAATAATGACGGGTAGGTTTGCTTTTTCGTGACGATGTAGTTTTCTTTAAAGATCGACTGAAAATTGCTCTAAGATCGACCGGTCAAACACGATTGACCTATTGTCTACCCTTGCCTTACATGGTATACACTTCGTTTATTTCACTGCTCTCCAATGCATATCTACACAAATAACGGTTCCTTACGCCACAATGAAACTAGCCCACATCGAAATCGCGTCTACCCATTTATCTCTATAATATAACTGGATGGACATCTGTGGCCGAAATTTTCGAGCTGTCATCTGCATGCCATTGAAAAAGAGAGAAGGAAACTTTCAGGTATCTCTTTTGCTCTTACACCCATACAAGTTAAAGTGGTATTTTGAAATCGTTCATTAATTTTATTGAATATATGAGATACATCAATGTGTGATAAATTAAATGAAAAAGTGTGTTAGTAAAAGTTTTGGAGAGCATAACAAAGTTAAAAACTGGTGAGATTTTTCATTAAATAAGTTTATGTAGGCTAATAAATACAATGATTTTTGAAGGAAGGTCGTTTGGAAGGCTTTATCTCGTACCAGGGTCCTACCCTATAGCATTGATCTCAGTAATATAGCTTGATGGACATACACATACACATTTCCAAGGATCAGATCGTGACGCTCAAGTTTATCGTCTGCTACACAATGGGGAGACAGATTTAATGGTTTATTTCAATGTTCTTATACTAAAACATGTCTCTGAGGAATAAAAGGATTATTGTTTGAAAATAGTGAAATAATATCCCACACTTTCCCGAAGAAACATTTACATTAAAGGATGTACGATTCAGTTTTACAGGTAATAATGTACAAATACGAATAATATCGTTAACATATTAAAATATGTAGTTATCATCAAGGTTGTTTACAGTCTGCCAAGACTACACTTATATTTAAAGTTGTTATTAGCTTGTATATTGGTTTCAGAAACCATATTATATTGAAAGTTTGATAAATATAATTAATAAGGTATCTTAAAAGTTGATTACATTTGTTTGAATGACAAACTTGGTGTAGTTGCCATACGTTCAAACGACCATTTAGGTTATAGGCTGGTAGAAAGTATTAAATTACATTAATTTTTTTAAAGTTGGTTTTAATATTGTATATTCCTTTCAGAAATCATATTATGTTGAAAGTTCAATAAATATAAAGAAGCAAGTCAGCTAAAACCTATATTTCAATTGTTTGAATGACGAACTTTGTGTAGAAGTCTCACGTTCAAACGATAATTTAGGTTATAGGCTTGTAGGAGCTATAGTATCTACTAAGCCCTGGGTCTACCTCATTATCATGACACACCGACTGTCATCCCTATCTCGCACTATACAGTATACCAACCAAGGCCGTAGGCAGCCAATAATTTCAGGGAGTGTTTGGTTGTCACATCCCCCAATTGCTGGAAGCCAGAAAAAAAAAATTCTAAATGATTAACAGTTCTAAGAGCTCTCTGAAGTGTTTTTATTTCATGGTAAAATAACCCCATAGCTACTGAAGGCTTGGAAAATGTATTGATATTAAACTATTTTTGAAGCTCTGTGAAGTGTTTTTTTTATGGTAAAATAATCCCCAAAACGCCAAAGTCTAGGAAAATCTCTCTATATATTTAACTCCTCTAGAAGCTCTTGGAAGGTTTTTTTTTTATGGTAACAAAGCTCCATAATTTGTATTTGTATTTTAATTGTGATATTGTTTGAACCATAAATAAAGCTATATATATTTTGTTCATAAAATTTTGCAGGGGGGGTTTGAACCCCATAAACCACCCTGGCTATGGCCTTGGTACCAACCTTACGTAATAATGAATTATTACAAATAACAAAGTTTTTATATTTGGAATAAGATCCTTAAAGGTGGATATCAACATATGAAAGCAACGAACACAATCAGACTTATTTAATGAAAAGAACACAGTTCACACTTCACATTGCTGCCATTGGACAGAAGCAATGGCTGTCTCTTGAAGAAAATTAATCGTTGCCACCCAATCTTCCTACTTATGTTGCATTCTATCGTAACTCAACAGGAGGGAAACGCAACTTAAAAAAGGAACTCAAAAACACAATGGAGAGAAAATTTAAGTTTGTAAAGAATGATTGGGCACTTAGATGGGACTAGTCCTATATCCAAGGAATAACATAAATGATAAACAAAGAAAATGGGCATTGTATGCGAATATATAATATTATAATCTCTATAAGGAAAACCTCTTTTCGCTTTATGAGCCAATTGTATTATCTTTTGAAGAATATAGGTACAGGAAAAGTGGATAGAAACATATTTTTAAAAGAAATAACACAATATTGTTTTTACAATAAAAAGAAGAACACTATTCACAATTATTTACATTGCTGCAATTTTACCGAGAGGTAATGAATGCCTCTTGAAGAAAATCTATTGTTACTCTTCAATACCCCAACCTAGATTTCATTCTATTGGAATCATTAAATATGTGTGTGTTTAAAAAAATTATGGTTGTTTTTACATCTTACAAACCATTTGAGTTCACTGTTATCCTTTATTCTGATAGTTCTATAATATTAACTTTGACCTATAGATGGAACACTTATTTCAATAGTAAATTTTAATACATGTTTTTGATTTATTATAGCTTTTTTTTTCATCACTTAAATGTGAAATAAAAATTTACTTTACAAGTCGTACTTTTGGAACTCTTGATCTGTTGAGTATAATTACATCTTGATAATCTCAATGTATTGCTCCATTCTTATTTTTTTATTTAAATACAATCCATTTTTCTCGAACAAAAAATAAATAAATAATGCAATATGGTAATACTCACTTGTGCGTGTGTTCAGGAGGTATGAATAAATAATAACATTTTTAGGATAGCTTGGTACGTTCTTGTCCTAATATATAACTAATTTATTACTTTACTACTCGGAAACCGGCATTCAAATTTTACAGTGAGCTTTATGAAGAGCCGAAAGAATAAAATAATAATACCGTTTATTTTGATCACTGCTAGTAGTACTTAAGAGGGGCACCTTTAGAAATAGCAATTTTTGGAAAAATGAAAGATCTTATGTCTGTAATGTTTGACAATTATTGTGAATATTAGGGGCCCTTATGATATGTTCTATGGCATAGTAAGTTAATTAACTAATTAATTAATATATTTTTTTAATCTAGTATTAAAATTCATCAAAACATTTGAAAAATCACAGGTGATTTATATTTGTCTTAAAGCTGTTTTCTAATATTTTAGAAATTTAGTAAGATTATATTTATCTTATAGTAGAATTAGGTCATTGTGATTGTGTTGTTGGGGCGGGACTTAACTACTGTCTCCTTAATATGTCGATGGTAGCACTAAAAACTTAAGCAATCATTTTGGAAAATATTATTATCACGTTGGTAGCGTCTTTTCTCTATATTTCTGTTAATGCCCAAGTTGGCCGACATTTCCTTAAAACACGTGTTTCATTTTAATTAATTTCATCGTTTGCTGTTAATAAGGTGACTATACCATTTTAATAAACTTAAATATTGGTAAAATGATTGAATATAAATCTATATCAATTGTAAGTACAAGCATTTGAGATGAATTGTATAAACAATAGTCTCATTTCCCTACCTGCCTTTATGCTATCATCCAATGAATTGGCTCCGTATGCCAAAACAAAATTGAGTCCGATATTATTTAAATTTAAAATTTAATAGGCCATGCTAAGATAAAATTATATGTTTTAACTACCTTTATTTCCCCTTGTCTTTGAAGGCAATAATGATAATGCAAGTCTAAATTATTAGTAACTTATCCTTTCCTATGTTATGTCATCCTTAACAGATAATATGCTAGTTTAAATACTATTTAAAAAGTCTTAAGATGGTTTATTTTGTTAAAAGCAGAAGTTAGAACACTAGACAAACCTTTATAGGCTGTATCTGTAGTCGCGACAATTCTTGATTTATAAACTTGATGAATCATGCTCCCCACGCACTTTATATTGAAAACTGCATAAGACAATTCAAACAGCAACAAGTCATGCTAGGGCTACATTGTTTGGACCGCAGTGCTACTACTTGCAAATGATTTTGAAAAAAATGACATACACTATATATGAAAATACATAGCCTGCGGCATTTAATCTTGGCACTATTTTGTTTGCTTCAACGATTTTCCCATTGTTTTACGAGACTTAAAGCATGCCAGCAAACAATTTGATACTTTTGGTGAAATGGTAGGCTTAGATTGATTAATCAACTTTTCGATATAACAATCTTGATAATTTTAGAAAACATCTCCTTTAGCAACCTTTAGGCTATAATTTAAAATGGAGGCCTACATAAGTTATGAGTGCTATCAGGCATAAAGATAATAATAAAACTATCACTAAAGATGTTGGTGTATTGATATACTTTATTCAATCTCAAGGGCATGTGAGGGGCTCATCAGCATCCCTTGTGGCAAATTGGACAGATCTATACTTGGGTCACTTGACAACCAATGCAACTGGCAAGGGTACATATCAAGGAGACAGCACATAAATAGATAAATGAATACAGCCGTAGTCAAAGGATTTGATAAACAAAATGAATCTGTCACACTTAAGCCTACTTTCTTTTTAAAGTTTTTTTTATAACTTCTAAAGCATTTTCAAACATTGTTAATAACAATAATAAACCCATATGGGAACTTGACGTGTTAATATTATTATTGGTGTATTAGTAATTATATACAAACCACTCAATTCCATGGTTGAGTAGTTTATGGCATCACTATCACACTAGGCCTCACCAGCATTTTTCACCCAGATTGTACCCGAATAGTCTACTTATGCGGCATCGCGTTGGCTCGTGGCGTTGATAGCTGCATTGGCAATCACGTGACCAAGTGTAGATCTGTCCGAATAGTCGCGGACTAGACTGATGCAGCCTTCTCGAGGTCTTGGTAACCATAGATACGAAAGCTACGAGCCATGCGGCTTTCTTGTGGCGTTGGTGTGGTGTTGACTGGCAATTGTTTTAGTAGGCCTATTATCGTTTCGTCTGTTTGAGCACCGACTTACACAAATATTTCGTTTTCATTAGAGCTAATAGATGGCTTTTACATAGTTTCTAAGTTATTCGGTAGGAAGCAGCACTGCAGGCCAAAGTGTGTTGCCATTCAAATAGTTTGATGCATTCTTCACTATGGAAACCGCGAGAAGTGTAAAATTATGAAGACTGCATCAAGTCAAGTGGACTTGACTATTCGGATACAGCCCCAGTGTGCTGTGGGAGTTTTGGGGGTAGGTCAAAAAGAATCGAGAAAAAAATTGAGGAACAAAAACAATTTTTTTTAAACCAATCATAATATTAATTTTTAAATAAAAAAATATCTTTAAAAAACTGATGGTGTGCCTTGACCATTTTTGTGTCTTGTTCAGTGTACCATGAGTTGAAAAAAGGTTGAAAATTGCTGAACTAAACTGACATTGACGGCCAGATCCAGGTTTGAATCCCACTCAGGTGTACAAAGGGTGGTTTTCACTCTTTCTCTATGCAAATTTTGGCATTTTTTCAAAATTTACCTTCCTCATCTCCAAGTCCTTAGCACATTATCACAACTTGTTCAAAAACGTATAGCCCGAGCTAAAAGCAAGATGAAGTGCTAAAAGAACCCTTAAAAATTCACATTTTGCCATGTTTGTTAAAGCCCGATCTATAGACTCCATATCCATAAATGTGTAGGTACCTAGTCTGTGGTCTATAAGAGATTGATGCTACAGAAACAGATTGCTCTCTTGACAGTCATGATCGAACTTAGAGCTCTAAAACAAATTTCATTGGAAAATTTTTAAAATACATATATATTTTTTAGGAGGATTTGAGTCTTTAACTCAACATTTTCTTGAATCCTCCCAGATCTCACTCTAAATATTTTTCTGTGAATCTTAAAAAAGACAAAGGTCTCAGAAAGGTGTATAAATTATTATTTTAATTATTTATAATAAATCTAAACCCATATATATATTTTAAACAAAATATTGGAAGCACACGTTCATTAATATAAGTTTATTGATTAATTTTGTTTACACCAAAATAATTTAATATGTTTGTTTTGTTATTGTATCGTATTTTATTTTTATCTCTTTTTTTAACACATATTTTAATATGTTTGTCTTGTTGTTTTTAACCTTATGTATTATTTTTAATGTTTTGTATTTTTATTATGGGGTATACATACACCTGTGGTTTTTATTTAGCAGGTGTATCATCCCAACTTATTTTAATAGGCAACTTGAGAGACACTCCTGTGGAGTGACTCAAATGAGCCTTTTTTCATATTGAGACAATTTTTTTTTAACATTTCCATACAGATTTTAGTAACTTATTTTATTGTCTTTATCTGCTGATTTCGGCAAGTAATACTATATTCTGTTTTTCTTTCCCCTATGGGGATTTTACCATGTTTTTAATGTTTTAGTATGGCCCTATTGACCTAGACGTGTCGATGGGCCTGTAAAACCCAATAATAATACATCAGAATAATGGTAGATCTTTTTTTTGTTTTGAATTTACAAATTATAGCAAAAATTAATTGTTATCAGTTTGAGAGCTAAATTTGAGCTATAAATATATTGATTGTGGTCACACTTAAACTACATTTCAGGTATATCTTGGACGTTTAGAGTTTTTCTTTTGATCAACTGAGTATTGTCTGCTTCTTGCTGTAGACACTTTTCTTTTGAAGTGTTTTATTGGACAGTTTATAACTTTGTCATTGGTTCAAGCAGTCACGTGATTTTGAATATGGACTGTAGATGCTATTAGGAGTTAAGGCCTGTACAGATAGAGAGTTTTCTGACTTGAAGGTGATGATTAACACATATCACATTATACGTCTACGACATTTATGCAGAAAAATAAGAACCCTTGACCAGGAAGTATAAATAATCCAATAACTATAAAAAAGAACTCCATGGTATCAGCCTGCAAGCGAGCTATATCGACCAAGCGGCTGTCACCTGTTGACGAAGGTAGTGCCAACATTAGAGGATAGAGAAAGTCATGTGATCAGCACAATGAACTCTCCAGCTCTTAATCTCAATTTTTTAAACTGGAGCCATTACTTCTTTATTCAAGTAGTTCCTCATTTGTACTAACAAGGCTCATTTGACCTCGTTCTGCACCCACTGCTCCACAGTCTGGAAGAACTGGGGATCGAACCTGGGATCTAGCCACAAACTCTGACCACTAGACCACAGAGGCTGTCCACTAATCTGTTATTTGACTTTTTTTAATCTATGTATATCACAAGCCGATTGCTACTGTTTTATTCATAGGATTAGTATTTATGCTAGAATCAAATTCAGAAAAGTAAAAAATGACATCCTGGTCATGGGAATTGAACCTGGTATCTTTGGTTTTTTTGCACCAATGCTCTACTACTGATAAGGGTTTATCCTCAACACATACTCTGCTTTCCAAGTCTACAGGACTGAGCTACATTCTCTCTCTTCATCTCCCTTTGCCCAGCTTCTGACTCTTGATTTTCCCCCTTTATAGCGACATGGTACCACCCATCACAATCAGCACATGGCAGTCCTCCCCCATTCTCTCTAAACTTTCTTCTACAATCCTCGAAAGACATTTCCAAATATAGGGTCTTTGACGTGCTTGAATAGTAGGCCTACACTGAAACCTTAGTGTATTTAATGTTTTGTAAAAAAAAAAAGCTCAACATTATGCAATACTAGTAGAAGTACCCAGAATAACCACACATTGAATTGCATGGCTACCCCAGGCACCTCTTTTCTTTGCTTCAAACAACCAAAAAAGAGTTCTCTTCATTTTATTTATTCTGACCCAGTTTTTAATAACTTAAAAGAAATCTAATCAAAAATATAAAATCAACGCTTTGAGGTGCACATGTTTGTGCATAGTAGCTAATAATTTTAAAATTTCAGCCCTCTGTGTTTTGCAATAAAATAGGAACTTCTAAATATTTTTGAGTAATTATTTTTATCCGATTTTACTTATCTTCAGCTACTTTTCAACATAGTTTTCGTTGTTATTTGAACATTAGTCGTGTCATGATGTATGTTTTTGTAGATCCGCGTCAGAAGTCTGCAACCAGCAAGGAAAGCCATCCCTGAACCGCCGTTTTAATTTTGTCATTGGTGTGGAAATGCTTGCCCATATATTTTGAAATTCTGCATCTTCTTTCACATGTACGATGACAATAAATGCAGCTGCATATTGCCTGACCTTAACGAAACTTTGCCGCTTAATCCAGAATAAACGCTGCGGCCTGCTATTTGCCAAAGTGTTCTTGCTTCATGACAATGCGAGGCCCCACTAAGTTAAGTTCAAACCAAGCTCTCATCGAATCTTTTGGCTGGCAGCAATTTAAACCCCTTGCCTTAACAGCCAAACTACGAAGGGAAAACAACGGTTCAGGAATGGCTTCCCTCGCTGGCGGCAGACCTCTATGGCTAGGGTCTACAAAAACTTATCTCCCAATATGACAAATGTTTAGACTCAACTGAAACTATGTTGAAAAGTAACTGAAGGTATGTAGAATCGGATTTAAAAAAGCTACCCAAAAATATTTAGTAGTTCCTATTTAATTGCAAAACGGTCTTTACTTAAAATACACCTCTTATATTAATAAACCATCCAGTTCATTGGCCTAGATCATAATATCTTGGCTGAATATTTACAGAATTAACTGTAGGTCGCAAGTGTGTTCTAATTCAAACCAAAGCTGTTACTTAATTTAATATTTTTTATGTGGTTTATTTATTCTAAGTTTATTTAATTAAGGATTTAATATGTACCTAGTCTGTTTTATCTAGTTGTGTTAGTTTTAATGCAAGTCATTTGTTGATAATGTTAACATTACATAAATTGATGTGCACTTTTCTAAAATTTATGTATATAAGTAAATAAACTCACACCTAATCCTTTATTTTAGGTAAAAATGGCAGTTACAAAGGCCAAATCTACTCCATCCAAAAAGCCACAGATTCGTGGTAAGAACCACAAGAAAGTGAAAAAAGTGAGCTTAGTGTTCACAGTGGATTGTACCCGACCAGTTGAAGATAACATTATGGATATGGTTAGCTTTGAGAAGTACCTGAAGGAACGCCTAAAGGTGAACGGCAAAACCAATAACCTTGGCAACTCTGTCACCTTGGAAAGGAACAAGGGCAAGTTGTCTGTGAACTCGAGTATCCCATTCTCGAAGAGGTATTTGAAGTACATGACAAAGAAATACCTGAAGAAGAACAACCTGCGGGACTGGCTTCGTGTGGTGGCCCCAAACAAGGATACCTATGAGCTCAGATATTTCCAGATTAACCAGGAAGAAGAGGAGGACAGTGATTAAACCAGATATCAATAGAAATTGTTTACTGTGATAAACAGTATTTAAAATATACTTTATTCTCCTATAATGTCTTTGATGAAGATTAAATTATGTTTGGAAATATTCCCTTGACAAATTTTTATTGCTTTGTTTTGAAAATTTTAGCATTTTTTATTTGTCTTAGTAATTATCACATACCTGCATTCTTTTTCTATGTAATTAAAACTTAGGAGTCTAAAGTGTAAACATGTGTTTTATTTTAAATTTTAAAGTTAGCATACTAAACTAAAAAGGCATGTATATTATAAAACCACAATATTTAAAAAACCTTTTTAACACTTACAACAAATAAGTCATATTCATTATGAATTGACTTGTACCTTTTAAGTGTTCCAACGGGGTTGCAAGAACTTCTTCTACATCATATTCTTAGGCCTATTTATGAATAATTTAACAAACAAAAATCAATATCTTAGAAAATATATTAAAGCCTATAAAATAAAAAATACACTAGGGCCTAGTGACAAATCAAAAGCTATCCTATTTTTTTTTAAATAATTTAAATTCACTAGACCTAATCTTAAAAAATCATTACTAAGTAGCCAATAAAATTACAATAACTTATAACTTTGAAGTCTTAGCCTGGTTTTTATTTAATCAACACTGGAGAAAGACTTGCAAGTATTTTTTTATTACACTTAATGTGTATTGAGAAACACTCATTATTTTTTTATTGCACGCTTCAATGTTTATTAGATAAATAATTATTCAAAGATCACTAAAAAACATTTCCCAAGGATAACACACTCACACACACCTAACTAATATTCCCAAAAGAACACACGGATTACTAAGTAGCCGAATTAATATTCAAAAAGACACTATTATTCAAATTTAGAAGAAGGTACAGGAAAGGTGGATAGAAACAAATAAAAGGGGGACAAACACAATACGGCCTTTACAATGAGTTCTTCTTTTCATTGTATAGGCCATATTGTGTTTGTTCCCCTTTTATTTGTTTCTATCCACCTTTCCTGTACCTTCTTCCAAATATAATACAATTGCCTCATAAAGCGAAAAGAGGTTTTCCTTATAGAGTCATATCATTATATATTATTCAAATTTGTAATAAAATTATTTACAGTAGCATAGACACACTTAATTACTCAACTATAAAATATTTTATTTGCTTCAACTTGTAGACACACACACACACGTTTTATTAACTGTATTTTTACAATAACTCACTGTTATAATGTATATTTAGAATTGTTAGATTTTGGTTATGAGAATAACTGTTTCGTTGTTTGTATAAGTTTGAAGTTTGCGTTTGCTCTTTAATTCAAATTAATTATAAAAATCAAGAGCTCGTTAAAAGTGGACTTGGATGCAAAAAATAATTATTGCCACTGAATAGAAGTTATGCTGCTAGTTGGTGACATAGGTGACTTTGTTGCCGGTTGGACAGCAAATGGTATTCATTTTCGTGTTTACAAAATTTAAACTTTATATTATTTCACATACATTTTGTATGTCTTTTCCTCTTTATTATCACAAACCATTTATTTATCTTAAAGGTGTGCGAGGCCAGTTAAATAACTAAATATAATACCATTAAATGTAAAATTTCACGCTCTCTCTAACCTGTAATTGCCACAAGAGTTAAAAGAAAAATGAGAATGAATTTACTAGAATTTTTTTTCTAAATATGATTATGGAAAATACAATTCTACTGTAATCCTCAGGGAAGTATTGTTAATAGTGATTGATAATAAAGCAAATAATTATTATTTCCAAATATGTTGACAAAAGTTACTTTCAGACAATGTTGGCATTACTGATAGCATCTGCTAGCTTCTACTAGCCATCACCTGCCTCAGTGGCGTAGTTGGCTAACGCGCGAGTCATGTTGAGCTCGACTGCCAAGGACGGGGAGATCGAGGTTCGAATCTCGGTCGGATGAACTGGGTGGTTTTTCCTAAATAGTTTTTCATGCAAATGCGGGTTCATTTCCTCTAATTCAACCTTCCCAAATCCCAATCCATTAGAGTAATTAGTACTTAAAGCGTATAACCCGAACGGGTAGTAAGACGCGGTGCTAAATATATACTAGCTGTCATGTAAAGCCAAAGAAGTCATTCCACTGTAGTTGCATATGTCTCTCATGAAAGCAATTCCATATTGATGGACATGTTTCATAAACTATTTGTTGTATTGCACTGTGTGAAATTCTGTATGGAAAGCTTGATGCTTTAAATAACATTCTAGTAGAAAGAAACCTGTAACAAAAAAAAATTAATATCTAGTAAAATGATGGTATAATTTATTTTCCCTTAGGTATTTGTTTATCTATAGGATGACTCGGAATAAGACTTATGACTTTCAAAATTATTAGACTTCCTATTTAGGCCTATATTGTAAGATTTACATTTATAATACCGGCTAAAATATTTTATTTTATTCTCAGTCATTCATGAATATATGAAAATTAATTTTATTTTTTAATTTCATGAGATAAAGATTAACTCACCTAGGCGACCTTTTGGCCATTGTTTAATATTTCCTTGAAAAATGAAATGTGATACTACCATTATATGTAAGTCCACACAAATCATATTATAAAAACTAGACGTATTGGTAGGTCTATGAACGTTCTCAAAAACAAAAAAAGTTTCATTAACAACCTATTCTAAACACATCAAATTTCTCATATTTATAAAGTTTCATAAACTGTCTGCAATAACCACATATTATAACTAAACAAAAGAACAATTCAGAAAAATCAACGAAATATATATTGATCTCATGGAACTAAAATGTTTTTTAATAACTAGGCCTAATCTGGAGTGGATGACTTAAAAACCATTATAGTGCATAGGATCATGGGTAAGTAACACCTGATCAATGATCATCAATGTTAACATTCTGAAAGTAATTTGGGTGAGTTTTGTTAAAATGTAATAGCCTATTTATTAAAAGTTTTCAAAATAATGTTTGTTTCACTCTATTTGTATTCTTATGTGTGTAATAAAGTGAATAAAATATCGAAACATTTCCCATGACCCAGAAAAAGAGCCTAGTATGGGATGAATAGAATGCATTAACAAATTACGTCTAGTTTGTGGATTCATCACTGTACCACACTGCTAAACCAAGTCCTTGTGAGGTTAATGTTAAAATACCATGGCTTGAACTTTCAAGTGTATATTTACTAGTTTTCATACAGGCATTTTATAGTCCACTAAAATCATATCATGCTTGAAAGTAGCACTTGAAATGTTGGATATGTGCCTTCCTTGTACCTAAGAACCTTCTCTAATATTCATTTCCAGCTTGTTAATATAGTTTGGTCCACGACAGTCTGCGGGTGTGGATGACTGGGGAATGTCAGAGAATTTAACTAAAAATGAGGAAAAAGTCAGGGAATTAAAAAAATATATCTAAAATATCCCATTCATTTCACAACTAAACACTAAAACAAACATTAGTAATAGCTAAATAAAATAACATTTTAATTTTTTAAATAACTGATAAAACTGTTTGTTTAGTAGATACAAACTTTTTTTTTATCTGTGATCAATAATAAATAAAACTAGTCATCATCCACCATTAGTACTGGAAAAAAGTTAGTTTTGTAGTCACCCTGAACACTAATGGGGGTGGGGAATTTAAGAGAAAAAACATGTTCCAGGAGTTTGTTATATTACGGACTTGGGAGATAATAGCCGAAATTACAGACCTAATAAGTGCACTTTAATTATAATCTCTAGTTTAACCATAAAGCAGTGGCTAAAACTATACAAAAAAATAATTACACAAAACTTTTAATAAATTGCACACAATGAAAATCCACCTCACAACAAATTAGTCATATGGGGGTTAAAACCCATCACGGTGGATCCTCATTCCTCCAATCCTCTTCCCCCACTCCAAAATTGTCAAAGCTATGCGCTGATTGGGTGACTGGTTAGCTCTAAACCTCTCCTTCCTGCTGTGAATCCACTTTGCGTCTCAAAAAAGGTCACAGCTTCCGTCCGGGTTGGAACAAACAAAATGTGGACAAACTTTTAAGTGAAAACTAAAAGAAATAAATTTAGATGATAAATTCTAAGAATGGAAAATAACATATTTAAAAATTAAAGGCCTAGAAATGAAGTCAAAGGGTTGAAATTTAGAATATAATATGTCTCTTACATTCTTTGACCAGCCTTGGTGTAGTTGGTTAACGCGCTTGTGTTGAGCCAAATTGCTGAGGACGGGGAGATCGAGGTTCGAATCTCGGTCGGCTGAAGTGGGGGTGTTTTCCTAGATGGTTTTCCACTCTCCCTCCACGCAAATGCGGGTTCATTTCTTCTAATTCCTAATCAATTAGCGTAATTAGTACTGACTATAGCCTGCACATTCAGAGAGAAACGCAATAACTCTGTTATTACATCTAACAAATATTTCTACATTAATTAACATCAACACTAATACGGAAAATTGCGCTAACACGCACCTTCAAGCAAAACATTTAAACTTGGGTAATAATAAGTAAAATAAATACGCGCCTTCAACCAAAAGAAATCAACATAACGTTGAACGGTAATAATACAAAGAATCTATCTTGGGACCAGGTCCCAAACTAACTTACTAGTGCCCTGTGCTCTACATTTTAACAGTTAACTAGATAACCCCATATACTATACATATGCTAAAGATATCAAGAAAGGATGGGTGGTAAGCCCGAGACGCAAAGTTTGCCACAGTGTGGCCTGAAAATATATACATTAAATTAAATATACAATTAAAGTGAAATTGCACAGACCAATTGAATTAAACCGCATAAAGAGGCAGAAAGGTGATCGCATTTGCAACAAACTGTGTGAAACATTTCAAAGTTAAAGTTTAAATGAGTTTAAACCCCAGACAATAATTTTGATAAGATATCCCCCCTTTATGCCGAAAATGAATTTTGAATATTAAATAATAGCTCCCGGCCTATTAAGTCGCCGTCCTCACCTAGGTCAATCGGCGGTATAATGAGTGACCATTTAAAACAAACGTCCCAATATATATCCATAATTTTAGTCACAGAGAGAAGGAGCAAGGGAAGGAGGGGGTAAGTCGAAAGAACAAACATGACAAGAAAAGAAGGTCCTAGCAACAGGTAGAATAATCTAGAGGATCATAACACCAGAACTGCAGCTGGCGTGGCCATGTGGAACCTCAGTCTTTGTTTCCGGCTGGGCGTGGATCGATTCCCGAGCAGCCAGTTGATCGAAAGCCTCACTTAGTCTGTTGTGTAGAGCGTTGGAGAGCGGAGGTAGGAGCACATGCTCTTCTGCTGGAGTTCATCAAGGGGGTTTGGTGAGTGTTTCTCCATTTGAAATAGCCTTAACTTGTAACTCGTTACACAAAAAACCCCACACTTTCTAATAATTAACCATTTCAGCTGAACAATTTGGTAATGATAAATACAGATTAAACTAAACCTAGAATAGTCTAACACATAGTAGTTGATGAAGGATATTCATATTACAATAGGCCTAGCTGAGTGGATAACAATAATATACCACAAGGATGGTATAATGATAATGAAAACATAATTTTTAATAAACTTGGAGGGGGAAGTATTTTATAAAATGAAATATAAACTATTTATAAATGTTCCTGGACATTATAACTGCTGTGCACTCACAAGCCTTTTATTATATGAACAATGAATTTGTGTTTTCAAGAATACTATTAAATTATCAAAAAAACAATGACAAACAAATATACTATATATGAAATGGTTGAGAGCTAGGAGCCTAAAACCCTGACCACTTTACAGTCTGTTCAAAATTAAAGCTTGTCTCATTATTATTAAAACCTAGGTTACTAAATATTAGCTATTATAAAATAAAATTGCCTAATGACTAAGCAAATTCATGAAAACAATGTGGAGAAATCGTGAATTAATCTGAAAGGACTTAGACCAGAAAGGCTCTGATAGAAACAATTATACTTTTCAATTTGTTGTGCACTCTTCACACTTAAATCTTCTCTTTTGTTTCAATTACACATAGTCTTTAATACTTGAAAATATTCCTTTTTAATCCTTGAAAATATTACTCCATCTCAAGAAACAGAAAAAACCCACACAATGAAAATGATGCAATTGTGATGAGAGTATGAAGAAATAAATTTGTTTTTATCAAGGTCTAATCTAATGTTTCAAGTTGGATTTATATCCTAACACATTATTTTACTCTGTTTCCACACTGTTTAAAAAAATTGTCTTATATTTGTGTTGCATCAAATTAGGAGTATCAGTAAAATACTCTAAAATTTGCAGCACATGAGAAAGGTAACATTTTCAGTAATATTGGAACAATCAAATTTGAAAGTAGTATGTTCCTTCCCAATGCACTAATCTTTAAAAGCAAGGGATATTTTGTAATAGTAAGTTAGTGTCTGCAACATGAATACAGTCATGACCAACTTTTGATTTTCAATTATATTTTTATGAGATTGCAAGCCTAACAGTAGAGCCTACATCTTGTTAGTTACACTATTTTTATTAAGTTTTGTTGCCAGTGTGGGCCTAACAATGGTATGAGTCCAGAGAAACAGGGATAGGCTGAAGTTTTAAGAATTTACAGAGGATGGAAAATTACAATGTAATGGGAAAATAAACTATGAACTTATCAAAAATTCAAACCTCTATACTTTCTGTGTCATTCAGGTTTTCTAGATGGAGCTGCATTGACTGCTGGTTAGTTGGCATTACAATATATTTTGTTAGAAAAGTTATTAGATCTACTTTCACACAAGGCTGTTGCCAGTTTTATATTTTTTTAGGGGTCAAACCCCCGTCCCCCTTGCTTGGACATGGTTTTATACACAAGATTTTTTACAGCATTTGTATTGGCCTCGGTGGTCTTGAAGGGAACGGGTGGGGGAGAGTGCTCGCCTCAGGACCCAATATTCATAGGTTCAAACCCAGCGGGGATTAACTAATTTTTCTTAGTAATACAAATTTGTAGCACAACCTCCTTTAGGGGAGAAGTAAAGCCGTTGGTCCCATGTCGATTGTGACATGTAAAAGAAACCTGGAAGCTACGGGAAAATACCTTTACTGGCAAAATTGGTAGGCCCTTTTTCTTTCACTAATAGAAATTCTTGTGTGCTGAAATAATCAGTTTATT
Organism: Timema douglasi; assembly: GCA_901482245.1. NCBI lineage: Eukaryota > Metazoa > Arthropoda > Insecta > Phasmatodea > Timematidae > Timema > Timema douglasi. The sequence goes on from CABEEJ010000055.1 coordinate 458,729, forward strand.
CAGAAAGTTCACGCTAATATCTCTAATAAACTAAAAATAAGATGTATAGCATTTGTGACTAACTGCTATGCAAACATGAATAGAGGTGCTTAGATTTTAATGTTTTATTTAGTGAATAAAACATTATTACAAACTATTTCAAATTGTTATTTATCTCTTTAATGAAAACCTTTTCACCATTTGAGGTAGTCTTTGATTTGTTATGTACGGTACATTTTTCATTGGTGTAGTTACAAGGAAAAATATACTTGGGCGGTCATTCCCACAATTTAAATTAACTTGATATACAAACATTCTAAATATATATTATTTTTTAGCAACACATCTTACTGCCTGTTCGGGCTACCATATACACTTTATGTACTACTCTAATGTGATACAAATGAGTAAGGTCAAATTTTATAGAGGAAATGTATCCACATTTATGTGACAGGAGAGTGGAAAATCACTTAGCAAAAACAGCCTTCAGTGCACCAACCAAGATTGAACTTAAGCCCCCCTGTCATCGGTAACCAGTCTATTGTGAAAGTAGTGCCTTAGACCATACAGCCACTGAACCGGGTTAGATATAAAATTGAATTGGGATTTTAATGTTTAACAATAAGAAAATTTATTTTATAAACATAAATAGGTAATGGTAATATAACTCAAATCTATAAATTTTATAACTCTTTAAAGCAATGCGCAATTCCATTTATATTATGCTCAGGAACAGTTTCATAACTGACATGACATGATTTTGTCTCCACAGCTGACCATTGATACAGCAACCAGATGTGAACATATGGTAGTATGGTCCCATTCCCTCGTAAGTGGTTCATTTATTTTGAAGAACATTATGATGCAACACAGTTAATTATCAGCATAATGGAGTAATTATTAAGTTAATTTCACTAAAATTACGTTCACACTCAGCGGAACTACAAGGAATTGATTTTAAGAAATCTTTTACAGAAAAAATACTACTCGCCAAATAAAAGTAGGAAAAAGGTCAAGTCGAAGGAAGTTAAACATTTATAGAAAACTATAGCCACCCTGCAAAATTTGAGCTCTTGGGTTAAACATGAACAATTGTCAGGTCATGAAGACCTTTGATTTACTTTCTTTAGTTAGTTAGTTTACAAGCATTTTATTTGGGTTTCTTAAAGTAATTCTCCTTGCATCTAAATAAACAAACAAAAAACAATCAAATTTCTAAATCTCTAGCTTTATTGACACTATTTAAATAGTTTGGGCTTTTGAGAAACATGAGCTATCATTTGGGTTTAGTAAAAAATAGGTCTATAAGCTTTCATTTCAATACATAATGAATTTTTCTTATATTTGGCATTTGTTAAGGTAGGCAATATTATGTATCTAATACTTTTAAAAAAATATTTTTTTAAACTAAAAATTTAAGTTTATGACATATAGATAAGTCTTTGGTTTTAGAATGTTGACTGAAAAAATTTCTGTAAGTCTTAATTTTTGTTTTAACTTGAAAAACAGCAATCTGGCTACTTGTATCATTTTACATAGTTGACCAAACAATATAATCTCTTTTAAGTTGTTTTGTTGTAAAAATATAAAAAAGGAGCTATAAAATATTAATACATTGAAGTTAAAATGTGGTTCTTTAGTGAAGTTATGTAAAACCTCAACCATCTGGATCATGAGTCATGCTGGTGCTATTTGTTATAATGATAAATACTAAGTTTTTCCTCAAAATATTAGCCTACTAGGCGGCTACTTGATATTAAAACTGACCCGCTTCGGTGGCCACATGGCTTAAGGCACTACTTTCACAATAGAAGACTGTCAATGGTGGGAGGATTGTGGTTCGATCCCGATTGGGCGTAATAAGGATAGCTTTCCCTAAATGGTTCCCCACTCTCTCCACCCAAATGCAGGTACACTTAATCTCAATTTGACCTTCCTCATCCTTGATCCAGTGGCATAATTACTAATTAGTATATAAGCTTATAATCCAAATAAGCAGTAAGACGCAGTGCTTGAAAAAATTCAAATTGTCCGATACTGCTTCTACTTCGATAACAGGCCCCAATTTTGACTGCAACAAAGCCACTCATTATTCTGTTTCTGACTTAATGTTTAAAATTGCTTGTTTTTTATTATCTGGAATGTAAGCTCAAAACAATACTAATATAGTTTTTTAGAAGATGCATTAGCATTTTCTTGAAGATAGAATAGAAAACCACAAACTTAAAAATGTTCGACCCCTAGGGCACGTCACAGGCTGGTATTTAGATCATCGCAATATTTATTAGATCCTACTAATGTGTCTTGACACATTCATTCCATTAGAATATTGATAACTTTTCACCTAAACTTTAAGCTATAATATTCCCATCCATTAAAATGTATGTGTTCCAATCCTACTTATTTTAATAAGTAATCGTGTGTATAACCCGAACGGGTAGTAAGTCGCAATGCTAATAATAATGATAAATAAACGAAAACAGGGTTCAAAGCGTAGGGCTTATTGAACTAGGATGTTTTGGGTGCTAATATAGGATGACCAGATATACTCCTTTTCCTGGCTATGTCCTACGTTTCAATCTTCTGTCCTGTCTGGAGGAATTTTCAAAAATGTCACCTATTTTGTCATTTTATGGTGTAATTTGCTCTCAAAATAATTACACATAATTCAGAAATTATATTGTAAGAAGGCATTTTGGTTATCACTAGTAGTATTGGTGCATTTTCATCAGCAAACTCACATTGCAGTATTCATGTGATAAAATTTGTGATTCTTATTGGATCCATGTATACCATCAACATCCAATCAAGTAAGCGTCCTAATTCTTTACTGTTATTTCTGTAATGTGTGTCATACATTTTTCCTGAATGTCCTACATTTTGAGAGACCTTGCCCTCTTTTGCACTAGAGGGACCTGGTCACCCTATGCTAATAACTCATGCACATTAATCGTCTGAAATGCATCAATAATATGCACATATTATTTTTTTCTAAATTCAAATAAGCACAAAGCTACTTTAAAATGGGGTTACTTCTAATAGGACTACGTACTACCAACTACTTTCTTTCCCATTTTTTTTTAGTAATTAGCAATACTATAGGCTTGATTTTAAATCTAGCGAAACAAGTTAGATAGATAGTAGAATATAAATCCAGTCAAAATGTCAGAAGAGACATACTAATAAAGTAAACTGTTTGTGTCGTCTAAAATTCACTTCACTCTATCCTCCCAATTTAACTCTCAACACTTGGTTATTCTCATTCCTAATATATTTTTTGTTAGCCTTGATAGATTTTGGTTCAAAAGTCAATCAGTCATAGATTTAGTCTTTACAGAATGTGAAATAAGGTGATGTATATGCAATTTAGAGTCATTATGAAAAAGCAAAATGCTTACATCTATGATCACTCTCTCCAAGGTGTCAAGCATGCAAATAACTGGATTGCCTGTGACATGAGGGCGGAGGCTTGGATCTTGGCTCGGTACATTCGGGGGCAATTTTTTCCATCCCCTTTACATGATAATGGGGATGCACTTCTTCCAAACGAGCCATTTCATATGTATCCCTAGATTAGGTTATTAATAATCATCGTGCTAAAGATATTAAGCCAAAATATATAAAAATGAGATTTCAGAGACTTACATTTAAGGCCATTCAGCCAAGGGGCCGTCCTTAAATTAAGTACCTGAGGGTTTTNGTGAGCAGTTTTTTCTTACATTTTCTTACAGAGGGGTTGAGGGGTCAAAATCCATCTTATTTAAGGTTTTTTACATCAATGTTTATAATAAGACAATTTTTTTGGAAACTATATTAATTATAAAATTTCATATCACTCAGTTTATTATCTATAAAAATAATGCAATTAAAATAACCTAATTTATCAAATCGTAAAATCATGATGTACAGGGAAGAGTGAGGTTTTGAAAATAATGAAAAAAAAAAGCCTTAAGTAGTCTTAAGGACAGTCCCCAACAAATAATATATATAGTATAGTAGAGTAATATCATTATATGTGTACAGCAATTGTATACATTGCAGAAGAATGTCAAGACTTGATAAATTACTGTCGAGTCATCCTTCTGAGACAAGGGAGATGCTAGCCAGTGTGGCGGAGTGTCAAGAACAAATACCTTTGCTGCTGACAACTGTTGATAACCTAATTGGGATCAACAAAGAACTTTTACTAACTTTGCAGAGCAACAAACCATCCATTAGTATCAATAAAAAACAAAGATCAGAGTTTGGGGCTTTGGATTTGGTTTGGCAAGATCTACTACCGATTAAACTTCCCTCACTCTCTCTATCTGACAAAAGGGTACAGAAACTAGGACAATATCTGAAGGAGGTTTCTGCCAGGATGAAACCATCGGATGTTTTGGACGACATTAACATGTTGTTAGTGTTACTCTCTCAATGGCCCAACCTCGAGCCTTCTGTGCGACGGTATGCTACTTATAAAGCAAATGTTTTGTATTTAAGAACTAAGGATGGTAAATGAAATTTTTAAAGGTTTCTAAACTATTACATTTTATTACTCACAATATCCAAATGATTGTCCAGTTCATTTTTAACTAGTACCTACAAATATTTCAAAAACATCAAACTTTATATAAAAAAATATATTAATATTTTGTCAATTTTATATCATTATGAATATTTAATGTTTGTTAAAATTTCCACTATAACAGGTTATTGTTTAATCAAGAACCATTATTTTAGATATTTAAATAATTGGTCAGGTTAAATTTAGTTAGTTTTTCAAGCATGTAATGTGAAAGATAATAGTAGGATTAAACCACACTAAAACAACTATACTAAGTAGTTTATTTGTCGAGAATGATACTAAGTATGCCTAACTGATTAAATAGGTACCTTTAAACATAATCCAAGTTATTAATATCTTAATTTTGCTCTGAACTTTCTAAACAGGAGTTATAATGACTTAGATACATCTAAATAAGGATATTATAAAGTGTAATTAAGAATAAATTTGTCTGCTTCAGTGACCGCATGGTCTAGGGTGTAACTCTCATGTTAGACTAGACTGCTACTAACAGGGAAATCAAGGTTTGAATCTCATTTAGGTGTACAGAGGATGGTTTTTACTAAATGGTTTTCCAATCTCCACATAAATATGGGTACACTTCCTATAAAATTCAACTTTCCTCATCCTAACTCATTAGTATAATTAGTACATATATGTATAACCTGAACATGTAGTCCTGAAAAGGTAGTAAGATGTGGTGCTAAAAAGAATATATACTAAACTTTGCCTGGAAAAAAGATGATAAATAATTTTCATTAGGGAAAGGATAAAATGGGATACATCTTTTATTATTCACTTAGAATTAGCCACTTGTCACCACAAGGAGGTAGGAGACATCAATCACTTCCAGGTATTAGGTCGATTTGGTCTCAGCTTTGGTTAAGAATGCTAAGAGTATAAATGTGGGCACATTAGCACAACATTCTACCTTCCTATCACTGACCCAAAAGTGTAATCAAATTCAGATAACCAAACAAGTATTAAAGCAGAGTGCACTTTTTTAAATAAAATAGAAATGAGTCATTTGTCTCACAAATCCTAAAGTTAGTTTGTTAGGAGAAATGTCACTTGCAACTAAAAGAAAAAGCAATTATGCAGCTTAGTGGTTTGCCCCATTTATCGTTTTAGGACCAGTCAAACCTCAGACCATTAAGTTACCATTCAACTGAATATAAATAATATATCTCTTTTTGATTTTTGAGGTCATTTGTAATATATATTATATATGGAAGAAGGTACTGGTACAGGAAAGGTGGATATAACACTTTTTAGAAGGGGGGTGACAATCGATTTTCTTAAATAGGCAGTCAATCCCGCTTTGTCCAGTAGCAGCAGTGTAAAGTTTGAACTTTGTTCTTTTCATTGTAACAGCCATATTGTATTCATACCTTTTTGTATGTTTTCTATACACCTTTCCTTTATCTTCTTTCAAATATATATTACATTTAACCGAATAGGTATTTACATTCTAACAAAAAACACTTATTCTTTAAAGCAACATAAGAATTAATGGAAAATCAAGATTGTGTGGAAAAAATTATACCACACTTATTATGTTTGCTTAAATATTTTATGTTAAAAAATTGGAATTCATATGTAAAATGAAAGTTCAGATTTTAGATTTGACTTTATTTAAAAAGTAGATTTGACAGATTTTTTGTTTTAATTTCTTTTACTTATCAATAAAACATGTGTATTTCAGAGAGACAACAAATTACATGTGGTAAGTTTATATGCATAATACACTTTATTTTCAAAACACATAAATATAAATATGTAAATAAATTAACATTTTATGAAAATATATTATAAAAGCTATAAAATCACATTACATTTTAATTTAAGAATAATATTATCTTAAAGAACTAAAAGTTTATCTTCATCTGAAGCAGCTATGATGATGTACATATTATTGATGTCAACCAACAAAAATGTTAGAAAATACGATAAAGTCTTAATAGATGCTTGAAATTGTACAACTTCGTGTATTGATATTTTATTTTGTGTTTATTAATAAATTAAAGTAGACCTTATTTCTTTCATAATATTCTCTTTAAAATAGTTTTTACAAAATTATATTGATAAGTCTCTTCCAGTACACACATTATATTATAATATGCTTATTTAGAGTGTATATTCAGAATTATATACAAATGGCACTTTAGATATACAACTCAACTCTCAATTTATGTGGTGGTTAAAAATGGCCTTGTAAATCAAACATTTTCCAAGAAATAAAGGAAATGTTAAGGTATTTTTTTAGTAAACTACTCATGCTTATTTGTAACTGAAGATAATAATGCATTCTCTATTAGTGGTTAACAATAACAAAAGAATATATATACTTTTCCGGCAACATTTGCTCTAGCTACAAGCCGGCATAAATTCATTGGCGTGTAATTATAACCATTAATTCTAAACAAATTAACACAGTGGTAAGAAAGCCTTATTTGTGAAGGGAAGTTAAAAAAAATTTATTTTAGGAACTTACCTTCTACTCTCCCAATAAATGTTTGAAAATTGAATGTCCCTAAAATCTCTTTATTTGGAGTAGTCTCCCAATACACTTTTTGAAATTAAAATGCTTCTATAAGCCATTTGGGGTGGTCATCCTTAAGCAAAGTTTTGAAAATTGTATGCCTCTAAATGCTATTATACTAAAAATTTTGGAAATTTGGATGGCCCTCAAAGCTATTTAGAGTGATCCTCATTTTAATTTTTTTCTGCAATTACCATAGATGACACTTGAATACAATTAGAAGTCATTTAGAGTTTGATTTAAAGCCATCTCTCAGCTTCATATTCAATTATATAAGAGGATTTGAAATCTATTAAGGGGGTGGTAGGCAATGACCTGCCAATTCCGCCGCCCCTCAATGATTGCATAAATTTAAAATCTGTAGTAGGCCTAATACCATTTAAAAAGTGTAAATGGAATTCAAGTTAATCAAGAACTGGGTGAATTTTGCTCGTCTTAAATTAAAATAAATTTATATACATAGATTATGTAACAATATAAAACATAAGCATAATTTGTAGATGTTTGTGTACCTGATGTTTAATTATATAGTTGCTTATATAACATCAGTAAAAATGTTTTTTTTAATAAAATAAATTATTTCCATACAACTTAATTCTTTACTAATCATATACTGAAAACCTATGAGAAATCATGTAATATTTTCCTTCATACAATTACAAATTAACCTTTTTAAATTGGTGTACCATATTATTAAGAATATATTAATTGTTATCTGTATCTTTAAACACAACTTTGAGCTTTTGCCACATAATATTTATAATCTGAATTTTTAAATTTATTTCTAAGCTAGACTCAAATATTTATCATAACAATTGAAATTAATAAAACAAAATCCCACCATTGCATTGCATTTAAATTTTAATGTATTTTGCAAGATTTACTCAATTAAAATCCTTGACATAGTTGAAAAGAAAGCTACAGTATCTAATGTTAAAAGATAGATAGTAAAAAAGTTCAACAAATTGTGTTGTTTATGTTGTATATTTTATATTGTATTTTGTTCTTTTCCAAGCCATGTGTTGTGTAGGCTACTGATTGGGATGCAATTTAAGTAAGAATGAAGTTGTTCTTTGGTAGCTAGGTTCTTTAATTAATAAACGTTTTAGGTTCTTAAATACTAGTCTTTCCTTGGTTCCTAGCTATTTAAATTATAAAAAAAATCTTATACTAAATACAATTAAAGTAATACAATTGAATTAAGACTATGAATATAGTTTAAATGTATCTGTGATTTATAACTGATTAGTTAGTAGTAAATGATGTTATATTTAAATGTGTTAGGGGGGATCATATCCCTTTAAATTAGTTTATATGATTAAGTGAAATTTCACAGGGTTTCATCTGAGAACTGAAATAATAGAACCAGAACTTGTAAAATTTTGAGACTGGCTTATCACTAAATTTAAATATCTAAAGTAAACTTGAACCATGTGACACAATAATAATAATAATAATAACATAATAATAATTTAAGTCCAAACACAGCAACATGCTTATACATTATTCTATTTTCAGAAAGCTTCCGACAAAACAATGAGTAAAATTACACATGAGTATGGATTTCAACCTTAGACATGTTAGTTAATGCACCCTTTCACTTATAAGAGCTATCCATGTTCAGTTTCATTATATAAGCTCAAAATTGCATGGGATAGTAAATTGGTAAATAAAATGTACAGGCTCTAAGCCTATAGGGCCTAGCTATAGGGAGTGGGAGGAAATGAAAATGAATACTGCCTTATTTACGCTTTAAACAAAACAAGACAATTTGATTAATATAGATATTCTAATATTTAAGAACATTTAAAAAAACTGTGATTGTGTTCATTATTTAGGCAATAAAGCAGGGTAGACTCTGATGAAATATTGGCATATGAAATAGGCAATATTAGTCATTGTGGGAAAAAATGTGGAATCTGGTAAGTCTTTATGATTAGGAAACAAATTCTTTCTGCCCTTATTTAATAAGTGTTCAGTGTTAATTTTCAGACTTGGAGGGAGGATGCTCTATGTAAGTTTCTAATTACTAAATAAATGTAAAGCACTTATTAATCCCGGCCTTTAATCACCATAAAAATTAGCTCCTGATGGCTTCTAGAGGCATTTAATATTCGTAAATTTTGTTTGATTGTGGCTTTTGGGGAGAGCACAGACCTCCAAACCCTCCCTGAAATATTGACCTAGTTACGGCCTTGGAAAACTAGGTTGGTAGAAAATATCCAAGGGTCAAATCCATGTTCAGGTGTAATTTTACTAATGTAAAACAATATCTTTGTAATATATATTAAATACATAGTATGTATAAAATCTTTATTTACATCATTATTAATTCTATAAAGTAAATATATTTAATTAAATTATCACATTTGATCAGTATAGTTTTATCTTTTCATTTAGTAGGTAGTTATGTAGCATCAGTCCTGCTATTCCATTATTTTGCCATATAAAAAGGTAAATGTGTGATTTTCACTTGAATATGTCAAATTGATTGCTCAATTTGAATTTATAAATATTTGTTTTTAGATGCCATCCTACTCCCACAAAAATTCCTGAGAAAAGGGAAAATTTTATTTTCAAAATAAAATTAAATTTCAGAAAGAATAAGATGATTTTATTTTTATTTATAAAACGTAAGAACCTTAATTAACTTAAAATTTATATCAATTCCAGTTCTTAAGCAATTTACTTTTTGGAATCCTGTTTTGGTTCTATTTGCTTAAAAATAACTTAATTTTGGTTATTGGTTATGGTTTCGGTTCAACTCCTTGGTTGTTAGGAGGTCTTGGCACCTACAATAGCAGGAACATAGGTTCATGCGTCAGCCTCATCTTGCCCATTTTGCTGGCCAAAGATAAGTTTATGTTCAAATATCATTTGAGTGTACTGAGGGTGGTTTATCCTAAATGGTTTTACAATCTACCTCCATTCAAATGTGGATACATTTCATTTAAATCCTAAATTTCTCCCACATACCAGGGTTGTGGAATCGGAGTCTGAGCCGGAAGCAGTTTTGAGTGGAGTCTGAGTTTATAAAAATGTACAGACTCTGGCTTCAAAATACAAACTTATACTATAACAATTAGTGGTAAATATTTTATTTTAGTTTTATACTTTTTTTTATTCTTTAGAACCAATATTTATAATTTGGGTTGAAAAATTTAATCAAATATGAATTCACACTTCCAAAGAAGCTTCCCGTGAAGTAATCTGTATTGGAGTATTTCCCTGCAGTAAGTTTGTTATCATTAATTAATATGCTTTAGCCATTTCTGAAGGAGCCGAAATCAGCAAGTAGAAAAATAGAGAAGTTGAAGGCTTGGCATACCGACTCCACAGCCCTAATACCTGCCCCATTATTGGAAATATGTGGATAGCCGAAAGGGTGACCCTAAAAAAAATATGTCTATGTAGTTATAGTCACTCAGGCATTTAAAATTGAACACAATTTTCTTATTCTGTTATTTTATACTTGGATAATAAATTACAACATTACATTATCCTGCTCAAATGTAATAATTTTTCGACTTTTTTAATAATACTAGTTACATCAGACTATAAAAATAGACAATCTATATTTTAATCAACTCTATCATTTATCAGTCTCATTAAAACGGCCAAGAAACAAAAATACTGGCATAGTATTTTAATTAAATAGGCTTCGTGGTGCTTCGTTAGTGGATACTGAGGTATATGTGACGTTATGATGAAATCCATTGTTATTCATGACCTTAGGCTTAATGCTACTCCCAGCAGTGTTTTTCCTACACTTGCACAAGTACTGTGAGATCTGAGGCCACAGCTGCCGCTGGACCAGTTCCCGGACTCGCTTGTCCAACACAAAGATAGCGAAAATGATGACCCCTTGAAGAGTGTTGATGGTGTCGGTCACGTACCAGATATGCTTGGGACCTCCAGCTGCCCATGATATCACCTCCATTATCCAGTTGATACCCATCACAAAGAACAAGGAGAAACTCAGACGGAATCTAAAACCACACAAATTATTTTTAGTTTTACTTTCAGGGATATATGTAATTTAAGGAGTGTCAAAAAAAAAGTACTTTACTGCATTATGACAAAATGTCACAAAAACACATGTACCGGTGTAATTTTGATCAATATGTGTGCATGGTAAAACTAATGATAACCAATATTAAAGGAATAATTTTAAATTACAATATTTTATGGCCTATTTCCGGTCAATGAAATCATACACAATTCTTATACTACACATCAGCATGTAATGTAGGCTGAACTGAAAGTCATCAGTTGTAAATGACATGGATAGGTACTTGGCCCTTTTAGTAAGCGAATTTTCCAACTAAGGCTCTCCAATAGATTCATATTAGAATCCAAGCTATGAACATTAACTTTAAGATTTATCAGGCAGAATAAGATTGGTTATGAATTCTGAATTCCTATGCATTGATGCTTTCATAAAATGCCTGTGAAATAAATTATCAAGTACTGGTATCTATCTTAATATCAATTAAGACTCAATTTTATTGTCACTCGCTTCGGTGGCTGCATGATCTTATCTTAAACTATACCACCGAAGATGGGGAGATCGAGGTTTGATTCCGGTTGGGTGCACTGAGGGTGGTTTTCCCTAAATGGTTTTCCACTCACCCTCCATACAAATGCAAGTGCACTTTCTCTCAATTAAACTTTCCTAATCCCTAAGATTAGTATAACTGGTACATAGGCGTACAACACGAAAGGTGCTAAAAATCTCTTTGTCTTCAATGAAACATGGTAGTATTGTGTCAAGAATGTAGTTAATTTTAATGACTGAAAACTGTGATGACATTGGTGTGTAAACAATACCCAAATTTAGAACCAAATTTATTTAAAACATCACTAAATCTATGTTTATTTACTGTGTGTTATGTTTTCACTTTTAACGTTCTAGCTTGAGCTAAGTGTGATTCAATATAATAAGGCTTTGAAAAAGTTCAACTAATGCTTTCTAAAAATAAAATACTTTAAATTTTTACAAGAAATTATCATTTCATAAGTACATCCATCTTACGTTTGACGTTCCGTGCGGCCAGAACCCTCTTGCCATTGTGATTTCCAGATCATTAGGGCAGATGAAACAAACATTATCATATTTGTAACCAGTACAAAAATGATAGGACCATAGAAATAGTTTAATTCTGCTTCTTGGGCTGAAAAAATACAAATAAAATATAATGACACTTCAGAATAAAGTGTTTTTTTTCTTGAGCAGGTAAAACTGTAATAATCTCTGTACTTACATTAAAATATGTTATTAAAACTCAAAATAATAAGACCGCAATTAAGTATTTGGCCCTCCTCTAGACATTATTTCATTACCACCGCCAAAGATATCACGACATCCTACATCAGATACAATTTAAACAGACATACTGAGGGCACAGTGAACATTTATTTTGATTTCAGCTCTGCACATTTACCATCCCACGAGCTTTGTCACCTAAGACAGTTGTCTAAACTTGCCTATACATAAATTTAATTCTAACCTCTTCAGTGGCCACATGGTCTAAGATATCATTCTCACAATAGACTAGACTGCCAATAATTGGTAGATCAGGGTTCACTCTCGGTCAGGTGTACTGGGAGTGGTTTTTCCTAAATTCTTTTCCACTCTCCCTCTAAGCAAATGTGGATATGCTTCCTCTAAATTCAACCTTTCTAATCCCTAACACAGTAAAGTAATTGGTACATATGCGTACAACCTTAACGGTAGTAAGATGTGGTGCTAAAAAACGAAAAATTGGTTCTAGGTCTAAGCTATCATATGCAAATGTTCTGGTTTTTAAAAATCCAGTAGAAGTTTTGTTTAATTGTTTGGTAAATGTGAGAGAACACTGAGTAGCAATCCCAATTAATTTTTTTTCTGACATAGGTTAATTTATTCTAGTCGTTATCTATTTACCTAATTAAACAAACTAATGTGATTTTATAATTACAATTTTGATAAAGTTGTATGTCAAGTTATGTGATGTGCAAATGTCTCTTTTCATATATAGTTACAATAGGTACCTAAGAAATAGGATAATAATACTAATAAATTAAAATATATCCTTGCTGGTTGACCTTAGGGGTCTTTGGGTTAAGTGCTCGCCTCTGGAACCTGTTGTTAGTGTGTTACAACCAAGCCAGGGTCGACAAATTTTTCATGAATAATAAAAATCCGAAGCACAACTTCCTTTAAAAGGGAAGTAACTCCATCGGTCTTATGTGGATTGTGGTCTGTAAAAGAACCCTGGAAGTTATGTGAAAATACCTTTCCCGACAAAATGTGTAGGTTCTTCAGCTCTCGCTCATAGAAATACTCGTGAGCTGACATAATCAGTCAGTTCAGAAAGTGCACGTTAAATACCCCAAACAAATAAATTAAATAAATATGTTTGTATTTTCTAAAAGCTCCTTTCAACCTTAATCCTACTATTGCAGACTAAAGGTTTTTTTATACTAATGATTACTTACAACTGTACCAGCACTTGACATGACCAAAGTTCGGCTTGATGTAAGATGAAGGTATGGTTGGTATGAGGTCAATCATGGTTGAGACAATGATAAGCACGATGGGCCAGCACCAAGCGTAGATCGAGTAGCATAGAAACACCCTCCTCTCAATGCTTTTGGAAGGTAGTTTTCCCCCTACCATGAGAGTGGGAAGGCAGAACACATTTTTCATCTCCGAGGAATTGTCCACGTCGTCGTCAAATGTTTCATTATCTATCCCGACTATTTCTTTTGCTTTGTTTTCAATATACGGTTTCAGTTGTATTGATGTCTTGTTGATGTAAGAAGAGCTGTACAAACAACAAAGTAGGCTGAGGTTTATTCAAATAAGTGGTTTTATAATTTACTTATTACTTATTCTATGACGTTAGGAACTTGAAAGCTTATTGCCGTACTTACACCTATCCCTAGCTTGAGCTAGTTCTATCCAGTCCACCTCATTACACACTATCTCTTTCAGGTCCATTCTAATGTGATCCTCCCATCTGTGTCTAGGTCTTCCTATAGGGTTTGCCGATCAGTACCCTGAACACAGTTCTGTCTCTCCCATTGGCACTGTATGTCCTGCCCACCATAATCTACAAGATTTGATTATCCGAATAATGTCTTGTGATGAGTGCAGGGTATGTAACTCATCATTATGTGTATTCATCCACTCCCCAGTATCCTCATCACTTTTTGGACCAAATATCTTCCTAAGCAACTTGTTTTTGAACACCCTAAGCATTTTTTTTTATCATGTAAGGTAAGAAATTTCACATCCATATAGAAGAATCAGTAAAATTACAGGTATTATTTTGTACATTCTGAATTTTACATTCCTTGAAAGCAGGCGAGATGACAATAACTTACTGACTTAGTAATAACATGCATTTCCCAACAATTCTTTTTGCTAATAATATTGTTATTGTTAGTTAAAATTGTTCCTAAATATTTAAACTCATCACTTAGAATTATTAATATTTATTACTGTATTTGGACCTAGAGAGTAAAGTTTATGTCTCTTTATCTTTGTTTTTCTGTCTCTCTCTGTTTCTCTTTATCTAAATATATATTTTACTAGGGTTCTAAGAATTTTAAATGTTAAAAGTTGGCTAGGCCAAAAATTGAAATTATTTTTTTTCATTTTTGAGGAACTACCTATTTAAAAATTAATTTGCTACATCATAAATATCCTTAATACTTGCAATACCGGTACAATATTTATGCAGTTATTAATATGATTTTAAATAATTTTATAAAATGGCATCAAACTAACATTCTTTGCAGGTTCATGAACTTAAGTTGCTAGAAAGGTTAAGCATATATTCATATCCTTTTAGATGTGCTGGGGAAGTTTTAGTTAGTTTGTAAAATATATATTAAATAGATGTACTTACATTAACAAAATATCTTATTGAAATTCAAAATCATGAGCTTGTACTCACCTTATAACCCAGAGAGTGTCAAAACACATCACTTGTAACCAGAAGAAACAGGCTTGGAATGTAAACTGTGTCAGGAATGCTGAAAGAAAACAAAATACATTGATGTTCAGACGACTCAAAGGCATAAACAATTATTAAAAAGTATATTATGAAATATTTCAACTCCAGAAAAGGTGTTCTCTTTGAATATATTATTTTGTTTATTATTTATTTATATATTTCACCATATTTCCAGGAAATTCTTTATGAAGTGTTGTCTTCAGCCATTTATTAAGCTATGTAATATAATGTATTTGGAATGGTGCTGTGAGTTTAATACAATTTATCCCACGGTTAATGTGAATAACATTCTCTTTCTACACATTATTTATGGAATGTAATAATTTCCCACCCACCTAAAATAATAGAACATTATTAAAGCATTCAAAGGAACAAAACATAATATATCTTAATGTGAACACTGTTCTTTTAAAATATTCACTGTCTCTTATTAACCTTTAATTTTGGTTTCGTTAAACCATTTGTGATTTATTTTTTTCCACCACTTATTAAAATTTATTTGGGTTAATACGCTAATAGTATAAGGATGAGGAAGATAGATTTTATAAGAAATGTAACCGCACTTATTTGGGGAAGAGTGGTTAAACACTTAAGAAAAAATTCCCTCAGTACAAAGATCAGTAGGCGACCTGGTGGTCTAGGGGTAAGGTGTCAGACTTCTATGCTGGCGGCCGGGGTTCAATCCTCGGTCCCGGCAAAGATTTATCTGATTACCAAACCCTTCCTTCACCTCTGACAAGACATCTTGTGAATGTGAGGAATGCCAGGCCTCCACCGTGGTTCGGATTCCACGTTAAACTGTAGGTCCTTCATTTCATCTCACAATCACCCTACCATTACACATTAGCGTAAGTGCGTATAACCCGAACGGGTAGTAAGACGCGGTGCTAATAATAATAATAATAATAATAATAATACAAAGATCGGCATTTGAACCCTGATTTCCCCATAACCAGTAATCCAGTTTAAAACAGGTTAGACCATGTGACCATCGATGTGAGTCTTAAAATTTTCTGAGGTTGAATTTTTCAAGAACTTGATTATATGTATTTTATGTTAATCCTAAATTCCTTTGCATTAAAATTGCCATTTATTTTTATTGCTTCGCATATGTTTGCATCATGCCAAAAATAAACAAAAACTGATGATTTGAATTAAAATTTAAATCGCCTTTAGAAAAATGATACCGGTACAAGATATATTTTAAGTGTGTGTGAAAAATATACAAAAAATTAATCAATTAAAATCTAGCAGAAGAAAATATTTAGACTTATTAAGATTCATAGAAGTATATAACCCAAACGGGTTGTAAGAAAAGGCATTAAAAAATTTTTAAAAGATCATAAACCAGTAATCTTAAGTTTTCGTATTTTTAAAAGAATGACTTAATACACGTTTCTTTAACTACCTATAGTGTAAAGGGACAGAATGCGAGAAGTAAAATTAAACAAAATTTTAGCAACAGTTATATGAAAGGACGGTTAATCATTTGCGTTAAAAAAAATCCCCCAGTGAATAAGGCAAGGAAACCAGCCCCGAGAGTCAGTCAAAGATACTAGTGTAAACCTACAGTCCGATTTTCATAGGAAGAGCTTCCGTATCTGACAGCTGTAAAGTCTACTTACTATATCTACTTTCATGTTTTTATATATCAAGCTATATTATGGCATCTGTCACTTTTGATAGATATTATTAAGGACTATAAAATAATACTACCCGCTTTGGTGGCCACATGGTCTAAGGCATCACCCTCATAATAGAATAGACTGCTGATGACAGTAAGATCGTGGTTCAATACTGGTCGGGGGTACTGAGGGTGGTTTCCCACTCTCTATCTCTCTCTCCACACAAATGTGGGAGCACTTCCTCTCAATTCAACCTTCCTTATCCCTAACCCATTAGTGTAATTATTACATAAGCGTACAACCCGAATGGGTAGTAAGATGTGTTGCCAAAAAAAATTAATGGTATAGTAGGTCCCTGCTTTACCATATTCCGCTAATACAGCGATTTTAAATCATATACATGTTCACTATGTTTGGTGCTTGTCATGCTCTTACAGTGTTTATCAGCATGCTATTCTCAGTGAATGGCTTTGGCTGCCATTTAATGTTGGGAATTCAGTTTGATTACAGTAGTGTTGGGCACTCTCCAATGATTTAGCTATTGTTTATCGAATTATCATTCATTAGTTTTCAATCGATTTTGCTTACTACTTTCATATTATTTCTTAGGCCTATCTCATTTGAGCACTTTATATAATATGATAGTGTAAACATGTTATTAGGATCTTCTATGCACTTCAAAGTTAAAAAAATAAATAAAGGGCAATGATGTCTTGTTTTACACTGGGGTTCTGGAACCTGGCCCACCTTACTGTATAGCATAATGTTGATATTGTTGAATGCAAATATATATATGTTTTTGTTTCTGTTTTCTAAAGGTTTCTTCATATAAAAATTCTATAATACCGTAACTAAAGTGTTGCAACAGATTGGCGCTATATTACAAATAAATGTGATAATGTAAAGAAGCCTCTGACAACAAAGAGTGGTGAGGTAATCTTGTGGAGTGAATCAGTGTTTAACTAACATTACTCATGTTTGTTTGAACAAGGTGTCCGTTAGCAGGTGTAATAAGAGCATCAAAAAGAAACAATTCAAACTGAAAAAGTAAATTTATTTTATGCTACATATAGCCTATGATGTTTTTCTAAAATGAATGAGAGAGAAAGAATACAACTAGAATTGTTGAATATATTGTTTTCAAAAATAGAAATGACTGTCCAAATTTTTAATATTTTTAAGATACAAATTGTTTCAACGGGGTATTGTGGTTGTGTGACTTATTAAACCCAATTATCTCCAATAAAACATACTTAAAAGTAATGTTAAGATTCTTCAAACTGGATGACACATATAAATAGATACTAAGCATAGTTATGATAAAAGTTTTAAAACGTGCATTGACCTATACTCCTAGATTTTTAAAAAAAATAGTATGGATTCCAAATATATTAATATCAGAGTTGTTTTTATATTTAAAATCTTTTAGAAAAATGTGTATATTTTACCATGGGGGCATGCAGCTTTCACTCAATTAACTTATGAAAATATTTAAACCAAATCAGTATTTATAAGGAGTTTAAAAAAAATGCTAACTAATTAATTATTGATGCATGGTTTTTTAAGTGTCAAACTAGTAAAATATAAGATCAGGGCCACCCAGAGGAGAGAGGAGGGGGGGGGGGCAAATGAAACTGCCCCAAGCCCCCGATCACTCAAACGATTTTTATTTTATAAAAGTTAATAGTGTGGTTTTTTTACTATTTTTTTAATCCCTGTTTTTTTAAGGTAGTTTAAGTAAAATAAAAGGTTCTTACAATATTAATTATCAAAAATATATTGTTTTTTTCCACTCCTCCAATTGTATTTATAAGAAATATTATACTATTATCATTGATGGCACGCCTGATGTATCACATATCGAGCAGTTAGCTTTTGTTCTCAGAAATGTAATATAACAAAACGGAAAATGGGTGGTTTATGAAAGATTCATCAAGCTGGTACACTTTGACAAGAAGAAAGGACCATCTATTGCAGAACCGATTGAGTAAGTCTTAGAAGAGTCAAGAATGTAACTTAGAGCTAGCACAGTGTATAGGACAAGGTTATGATAACGCCTTTAACCTGTCAGGTAAATTTCAAGGTGTAAAAGCAAGAATTTTTTAATAGAGTCCTTAAACCTATTTTTAACCATGCATTTAAAACTGTGGTACACATGCTATGGAAGCCAGTTTAGAGGTGAAAACCTATTTGGGAAATATCCAAAAACTCTACAATGTATTTTCTGTCAGTCCTGCGAGATGAAAAATTCTACAAAATACTGCCAATATCTCTCTTCATTCTATATTGAAAACTAGATGGAGTGCAAGAGTAGATGCTGTTAGTCCTCTGACGAAAAATCACAGAGGTGTTCTAGATTCTTTGATTAGGATTGAGGAGAAGCTTAACATGCCGCCTGAGAGCCAAGCAGATGTATCGGGTTTAATTGAGTGCCTGCAATCGTTTGAATTCATCCTTCTCACTACAATATGGTACAAAGTATTGCAGTGCATTATTTATAGGAACAAATTCCTTAAAAGTTCTAAACTAACAATGGGAGAGGGAACACAAAATGTGAAGAGCCTAGTGGAGAAGATTCAAATTTTGAAAGAATCCTGGCCAAGTTTGCTTATAGAATCAAAAGAAGTCGCTTCAAACTTCAGAATAAAATCAGAGTTGAATGTCTCAATAATTCGTAAGAAACGAAAATTCCATGGTGATAGAGGGGAAGTTTATTACAAGTTTGAATCTCCAGAAACTAGATTCAAAGTGCAGGTGTTCATTCCTCCATTAGATCTGCTCTTGTCTGAATTATGTAACCTGGCTGATAGAATGGCAGAATTGTCAGTATCATTCTCGCCTCTTTTGAACCCAACATATGATGAAGACACCTCAGCCATAGTCACTCATGCCGAAGCTTTGAAGGCAGCATATCTTCAGGAACCTCAAAAAGAAGATCTCATAGAATAAATTAGACTCTTTTACAAAATACGGACAAAATCGAAATTGTGTGTTAGTGGAAATGTGAGCGCTGACCTTGAACTGCCAATTGTTTGTTTAAAAAGGGTCTAGAAACAGTTTTTCCACAAATTTGTATTTATTTAAGATTCCTGACAGAATTACCTGTGTCAGTATTCTCAGGGGAGCGCGCTTTCAGTAAATTGACTATGATTAAAAAATGTTTGCGTTTAGCCTCTGGTGAGGATAGTCTAAACCATTTTCTAAGTTTGAGCATTGAACATGGTCTTGTTAAGGAAATAAGTTTTGAGGATATTACCTAGAGATGAATTTGCTGCAATGAAAGCTTGAAAAAGTGTTCTTAAATGATATGAGTGTGAACGTTGTTAAATATTTCCATGAAATTACTAATGTAGCTTAGCCATTTTTGGAAGCAAACTTTTATATAATGTACACACTTTAAGCTTATCTTGATAAAAATAAATTGATTACATTTTTAAAATGTGTCACTGTATTTCACTGGTAATCATTCGAGTTATATGTATAGACTATGTCCTAACTACTAACTATGCTAATATGTTAGGGATATGAAGGTTAATTTAAGATAAATGTCACCCACATTTACATGGAGAAAGAGTGGAAAACCATTTATGAAAAACCACCCTCAGTACATCCGAGTAAGATACAGGATATCTCATTTGTTAGTGAATATACGATTATATGTGTGTATATATGCACATAGGCTAAATGGACAGTGAGGAGATGTAATTAAGACAACAAAAAATTGATAAAGATCACTCCCAGGTCTGTATTCCTGGGTGCATTCTTGAGCATCTTGAGAGGCTTGCTTTGAAAAGTTGAATGGAAAAAAACATTCAAGTTGGCTCTGAATGTACTCAGGCATACACTCCCAGGATCCACACCTTCATAATCACTATCATCACATCATCTCAGTGTGGATACGATGTGTAGATTACCTCTCATGGTGTACCATGGACAATGTTCTCTGGTTCCAGAGCAGCTAAAAGTCTACACACACACACAGGCGAGAGAACTATATTCTATATAATATATCGATCCTGGTCAAAACTAACATATACTAAATATATATATATATTTGGCACAAAACTGTTTTCTCCAATTTCAGTTAAGGTCAAGCATAAACTAGCTATCGGAAAACTAAACCTCCCACATATATGAGCGTATTAAGACTTTGTGGCTTTTAACTTGAAGTTTCCACAACAGGTTTCATTTGAGAGAAAAACGAACATGTGTTTGTACATGATATTTTTGTTCTAAGCAAGAAACATTATTTTGGCTGTAAAAGTGTGTACAAGATATTCAAGCACACATAATGTATATTTCTGTACAGCCATATAAGCTGCATAGATCCTCTACAGCAACGGATCTCAAAGGGGCTGCGAAAACATGGAGAAATTTACATATGTTCATAATATTAGGCGAAAAAAGAATTGTTGATATTATTTTAGTGTTAATTTTTTTTATAAAGTTCTATCTTTCGCATCCTTATTCCCATTCACCTAATTAATGTATACGTATAATAAACTTTACAATCCACTTTGGTGGTCGCATGGTCTAAGACGTCTCTCGCACAATAGACTAGACTGCTAATGATGGGGAGATTAGGGTTCGAATACCGGTCGGCTGTACTGAGGGTGGTTTTCCTAACACAGCTTTCTACTCTCCTTCCACGAAAATTTGGGTAAACTTCCCCTAAATTCAGTCTTTCTAATCCCAAGCACATTAGTGTAATTAGAACACAGGCGTATAATTTGTGATGCCCCCTCCCTCTACGTAAGGGATCGTAAGATTTTCCGTCCCCCCCTCCTCCTCTATTTTAAGTAATATTTTACGATTTGGTAATTTAGATTTTTTTAGACGTAAGGATTATACAATAATAGAAAGAAAATGAAATATAAGTGGAATTCTATAATTATTAATATATTTATTTTCTGACAAAAAATACATAGATTTTGTCTCAAAATAAACAATGATAACAAACCTTACGTAATATGGATTCTGACCACACCACCCCCTTCGTAAGAAAACGTAAGGAAATACTGAACTCCTAACTGCTGAGACCCAGCTACCGGAATAGCCCGAGGACTTGCGTTTGTTCCCAAGTTAGATTTGGCGAGAAGAATCTCTCATACTCGCAACAGACAATTAACCTTGAAAGTTTACAGCATTTAAGTCACCTCTGTCTCTTTATCGCGTCGAACGCGTCTCGGGCCACGCTGTGAGTTTTGATGGATTGCGACGGTGAATCCTTTCGAGAATGTTATCTTGGCAGAGGATTCCGGTAGAAAAAAAAAAGGACGTTAAATAAACAACTTTAAAAAAGAAAACGTGGTTATTCGGAAATTGGAGCACACGTGAATGACGTCACTCAACCACTGAAATCTCATTGCCAGCCAAAAAGTTTTTCTTTAAACACTGCCTCACCCAAACATGGGATCACGCAGTTTAAGGTTTCAGTCTTACAATAGTCTGGAACACAGGTGGCATGGCGGTAGAGGCTATAATCTGGTCTTAATGCACTGGGGAAGGGGTAGTGGGGGTGGGCGGTTTCCCATCTGTGATATAGTGCTGCTGTTTTTCCAATCCCTCTTAAAGCTAATACATTTACTATAAATTACCTTTATTATCCCTACACATTAGACTAAGTCTTAAGGTTCGGCAGAAGGGAGCGCAAGTATTTTTACAATTTTTATATAATTGCAATCATTTGGCCAACATAAATCAAATATTTCTCCGGTAGCAACATAGAGTTTAGTTTTCTGCACATGCTAATATCAACAGATCTTGAATATCTGTTGATTTTAGCATGTGCAGAAAACTAAACTCTATGTTGCTACCGGAGAGATATTTGATTTATGTTGGCCAAATTATTGCAATTCTATAAAAACTGTAAAACTACTCGCGCTTCCTTCTATCGCACCTTAAATAAATTGTATAAATTCTTTTGTGTGTGCTACAAGTCCCGGATTTGCGTATATTCATACTAATTGGGTGGAGAGGAGGAAGGTAAAATTTTGAGGAAACGAACCCGAATTTGGTTGAAAGTGGAGAAGAAAATTATTTAGGAATAACACCGCAGTCCGTATTTGAACCCCAAACAACTCTCCATCACCGACAAGCCAGGATTCATGATACTATAGTCATACGTGAAGCTATATGAGATTTATGTGTTACTTTTATATTTAATCATATATAATACTACTAGTAATAAAGTAAATTGTGATCAATGTTGACAGTAAAAAATATGTTTGAATCTTCTAAAAGTTCCTTTAACTCGAATCTCACAATAAGTATAATTTTATGTCCAACTCCAAAGTGTTTATTGTACTCTATTTTTGGCATGTCCTACGGATTTGTCCTACTATCTGTATAGTGAATGATTGAACAGGAAGAAATAAATTAGTTTAAAACTCTTTATTATATTTTAGGACTGCTTCTTACTACCTGTTCAGGCTATACGCATCATATGTATTAATTACGCTAATATGCTAAGGATGAGGAAGGTTGAATTTAGAGGAGGTGTAGCCGTATTTGCGTGGAGAGAGAGAGAGAGAGAGAGAGAGTGGGAAATCATGGAGAAACCCACCCTCAGTACACCCAACCGGGATTCGAACCCTAGTATCACTGTTATCGGCACTCCAATCTATTGTGAGAGTAACGCCTTAGACGATGTGGCTACCGAAGCGGGTCGAAAACGCTTTGTTCGCAGAATTCCGTCATGACGAATAACATTTTGGACGCCCACCAAATTGCCTGGCTTGTTCTTGGGATAGTGTCAGTAGTTAAAAAAAAAGTGCTGTAAACATTACAAACAGGAACAAACAAGCTACGTTCTATGATAATACAATTTTGTGATGAATCATTTGCTTTGATGTCCGGCATCCTAATTCAGTCGCTAAACACGTCTGCCCACAGAGATATGTGTCCAGGGATCGGTTTTAATACGATCGACGATAACTTATCTTTGATGAAATAATTTGTGTTTACTTCCACAGTGCTGAATTGACGGCTGAAGGACAGGGTGTGTCTGTTCTAAAGTTAGATAAGTCTGCAAGTCGTGTGATGAAATAATCAATCGGTTCCGAATGTGAACGTTTGTAAATAAAGTTGAATTAAGATAGCCAAAAAATGGTTTTAATTCATGTCTAAAAATATCTAAATTGGGCAGGTTTAATATTCCACGCCTCTGACAAGACATCTTGTGAATGTGAGGAATGCCAGGCCTCCACCGTGGTTCGGATTCCACGTTAAACTGTAGGTCCTTCATTTCATCTCACATTCACCCTACCATTGCACATTAGCGTAAGTGCGTATAACCCGAACGGGTAGTAAGACGCGATGCTAATAATAATAATAATTTAATATTCCAGGCTAAATAAATTATTTTTTAATGTTAATAACTAAAAAAATGCACTTCACTGCAGAAACTTTTTTTAAAATATCCGAATATTTTGTGGTTTTTAATTGATTGTGTTTTTATAATCGTAAATTCACCTGTGGATATTTCAAAACTTATATATTTACAGAAACAATTTATATATACATTTATAATTAATTAATATATTTGTATATTCATACATATAAGATATGTGATTGATTAATTAATTAAGTGTTTATATATACATGCAATTAATCATAAGCGTAGGACCAAAAATTATTTAAAAATATTATACTATAAAAATGGACAAATTTAAAATTATGAATTTAAAAACATTTGTGTGGGGCATTATATTTGTGGCTGTTTTCCCATTTAGAGTAACCACAAATATTTTCGACTATACCAAATTTGATACATATAAAACTCACATTGGTGGGTACGTGGATAAAGGTGTCAGTCTCGTAATATCTTGGTTTGTTGGTGATGGAGAGATCGGGGTTGTAATATTGGTCGGGTATAGTGAATTTTTTTTTAAATAAAATGTTTCTTACTCCTCTTTAACATGAAAGCTTGTTTGTATATTATATACCTCTGGATTTAACATTTTTATTACTATATTAGTGCTAATGTGCGGATGGACCGGGCGTGTTTTAAGAACCCGTCTCAGTGCCCGGGTAGCCGTGGAATTGAGACCAGAAAAACATTTTTACCATATTTAAAAATATATATAACAAAATTGGCAGATTACTTATTTTAAGATAAAAAAACCCCATTAAATTGATCTCAATTTCACTGTTTTAAAATAAAAAGAGAACATATGCACTTCAATATGTTTTAAAGTTTGAAAGTTACCAGTTATATTTGCTTGTGAAACGGACGGACACAATACAAATCCATTTAGAGCTCACCTATAACTGTGCACAAGTGGTCGTTAATGTCCCTTCCTCCCAACTGTACGATGGCCAGAAGAACGTAGGCAGCGGCAAGGCACAAGACGTGGCAGGACAGAGTCTTGCCGTGCAGATCTCTAAGCTGAGGTATGAGGCAGTAGACCAGCATGGTGGTCACCAAGAACGGTACAGATATCAGCAGACCTGGAATTGTAATGTTCCGTCAGTAAGCAAGTAGTGTTTAACTCGACATAGATTAGGTATGAGGCAGTAGACCAGCATGGTGGATACCATCAGCGAAGTATTTGTGTATTTATGAGTAGTAGATCAACCAAAAGTTATATATATAAATATCTGAAAAATATAGTCAGGTTTCCTACTTTTGCCACAAGCCCAGGGTCATTCAAAGAGGGCACAAAAGGGGTAGATTGCAAAGCTGAGGGTCCTGTATATTCCACATGTATTTTTTACAAGCAACAAGTTTTGCTCCAGTCACTATTACGCATATATTGTCCAATAGTCCTAGGAAGGGGCAGCTAGAAAAACTACTAGATCTACTTTATCGTATTTATATATAAAGTTATGTTATCTGCAGCTATCTTTATATATATCCAATACTATAAAATAACACAATGTTGTTAGTGTTGGCTGCAAAAAATATGTTTGTATTGTATAAACAAAAATTTCTACTGTAAATTATGTATAAATGTTTATAACAATAATCAAAGATCAGAAATTGTTGTGAATATTCTATGTGGATGGAGGCCTAAAATTCGCCCCAGGTTCCCCTAAATCCTCCTGGCAACCCCAAACCTATTTCGGGTGGGGGTGCCGGACTCACCGATCGGGTACAGTATCAAGGGGAGCGAGAAGGGCTCCTCCATAGTTGAAGATTCCTCGAAGCACACGAGAGGGAGGACAATCTCTCCTTCCAGTTCGGTGACGTAGAAGGTCTCGAGGCAGTAGTTGTGAGGGGTCAGGTAGTAGTCGGGGTAGAGGTAGGGCACGCTGAGGGAGCCATTCCTCAACACGTGAAACTCGTCCGTGTCTTCGTAGTGCGGTTCCAGACGGAACCTGACGACAACAAGAGGACACAATTAGAGGAGCAGTGTCTACAAAGATGGATTTTGGCAGAAAAAAAACTTCGATAAAATACCATTTAATTCCTGACAACATTAATAACATTTTACTATATTATTATTTATTAGCAGGGCCCAGGTTTTGATTATATGTCCATTTTTTTTAGCAACGTTGTACTAGTTATGCTTATGGTTTTAGGGATTAGGAAGGTCATAATTAATGGAAGTGTTCATGTTGTTCATGTTGAATAAACATATTTTTTAATTCTATCAATCTTATACAGATGTATAACTGCTCAAACTTTTTTTTCCTCCACATAGTTGTCTGAATAAGAATAAAGTGTAGGCGTATGGATCCTTTTCGCTTGTTTGGTTGTAAAATACACATTCCTGGCGAGGGATTGCAACTAAGCTGGAGAGGGTTGCTATTACTTCTGAAGCAGATATTTTGTAAAGCAGTGTTATATTTAGTAGAATGCAAGAGTTTAGTTGTTAAAGGCTTTTAATTGCATTTTACACCTGTAAAGTACGTATTTGGTTTAGTCGTGTGCATTTATTACGCGTTTTTAGTCATATTTTTAGGTCATTTTATTAAAATAGAAAGTAATTTCTTAGAATCTCAAGGTCATTTTTTGATCATTTTTAGTTAATCAAAATCCGGGCTCTGCTCATTAGTATTATTTTGTAGGTATTGGTAATACTCGTATTAATAAAAATTGACATCTAAAGTTCACATGAGCTGACTTATGAATATGCAAAAGTAGATCTATTTTTTTCTAGCTGTCAGATAAGGCTCTTTTTATGAAAATTGGATTGTATCCACAAGATGGAGGACATCACAATAACAACAATAGTGAATCAGTTGAGTATGTTGTTAGAAGGAGCAAAAGTCGCTAGTTGTTATGACGTATACTTCATTCACGGTAGGAATTACTCTCTGAAAGATCTTTTTTCCTACCAATATCCTACTATATAATATATTTCTGGTGGGAAAAAAGGCCTTTCAGAAAACAATTCCTACGCTGAAAGGACTTTTTGAATGATCGCAACCCGCCTCTGTGGCATAGTTGGCTAACGCGCTTGTCGTGTTGAAGCTCGACTGCTGAGGACGGGGAGATCGAGGTTCGAATCTCGGTCGGGTGAACTGGGGGTGGTTTTTCCTAAATGGTTTTTCACTCTCCCTCCACGCAAATGCGGGTTCACTTCCTCTAATTCAACCTTCCCAAGTCCTAATCCATTAGAGTAATTAGTACTTAAAGCGTATAACCCAAATGGGTAGTAAGACGCGGTGCTAAATATTATTATTATTGAATGATCGCACACACGAGTTGAAAACGCACAACATGGGAAGTACCGGTACACAACAGACTGGGTGACCTTGCAGTACAAGTCTGCGAACTATACCGCCACGGCCAACATTATGTAACATATTTAATTACTACCACGCGTTTTTGTGAACCACAAGTGTGTTGATTCATAGTCTCAGCTTTATTTTGTGTTGGACGTTATAAACACACAGGTCACGGTATATTAGTATACACGACTTATAAACTAACTTAATCTAAGCCAGTACACCTAACACCAGGATGGTATGCTAAGAGAAGGAATCTGAGCCCTCTTTGATAAAATATTACATTGTTTTTGTTTTGCAGAAATTCAATTTTAAATGAAGATATTAATATTATTACTAGCAGCTAATCTTACTACCCTTTCGGTTTATACGCACTTACGCTCATGTGTAATGTTAGGGTGATTGTGAGATGAAATGGAGGACCTATAGTTTAACGTAGGATCCGAACCACGGTGGAGGCCTGGCATTCCACACATTCACAAGTTGTTATTAATACACGTCTTGTCAGAGGTGAAGGAAGGGTTTGGCAATCAGATAAATGTGTGCCGGGACCGAGGATTGAACCCCGGACCCCCAGCACAGAAGTGTGACACCTTACCCCTAGACCAACAGGTCACCTAAATGAAGATATTACTTTGACACAAACTTATTTTAATGCACATGGGATTAGCAACGGAAATGTGTATTTTCTTGTTTGTTACAGTCGGTTTTTTCACTTCAGAAAATCGAAAATACTGTTAAGAGACTAAAAATGAATAGTTTTTGGATCAGGAAATATTTTTTGTATTAAGTGTGTAAATTATATTTAAAACAATACAAGTGTTCACAGTGCCCTAATTAATGATCGAATGTGATTGGTGGGGGTGGGGGTGGGGAGAGGCGGTGGGATGAAGACCCCTAACCAGTTGAAGCAAGAAATTTTTCAATGAAAGCTAGGCAGATTGCACTTTGGGAAACGTTATATTTGATTTGTATTTGGTAAAAAAAAACAACGTATTTTAAAGAATAAATCCTCGCGCTTAACTATACAGGCATACCGTAACATGTGGGACCCACCCACTTCAGCATTTGACAGGAAACACAAAAACAATGAAAAAATTCCATGATTATGAACATCTGTCTATGTTATCATTACTTTAATGAACATAACTGAGAGATCGCAGCTCTAACCTGTGTCGCGTGTACTAAGGGCTGTTTTTTCTAAATTGTTTTTCACTTTCCCCTCACGAAAGGGTGTGTATACTTCCTCTAAATTCAACCTTCCTTATCTCTAAACTCACTAACGTAATTAGTATATATGCGTACAATCTGAAGAGGTATAAGACGTGGCGCTAATAATAAAATGTAATCAATACATTTGCAATCCTCATCGGTGATCGATTGTTCGATGTGCTGATTACGGAAAGATTGGTGTTCGAATCTCGGTCTGGTTAAATGAGGGTGGTTTTTCCATATGGTTTCCTAATTTCTCTTCACTAACATGTTGGTACATGTATTCTTATTTCCACCTTCATCATCCCTAACCCTTTGGAGTAAATATGCGGATAGCCCGAACACTCGTAAGATTCAGTGAAAATAAAAATGAAAGTGTAGCTCAAAATTACATAAGCGGCGCTTGTTCTTATATATTTTAAGCAACGCACCTCTAATTTTATGTATCTTTTTTTAATTGGTCCGAT
This sequence comes from Timema douglasi, assembly GCA_901482245.1. Classification (NCBI taxonomy): domain Eukaryota; kingdom Metazoa; phylum Arthropoda; class Insecta; order Phasmatodea; family Timematidae; genus Timema; species Timema douglasi. The sequence goes on from CABEEJ010000055.1 coordinate 487,783, forward strand.
TTAGATAGGAATAATTTTTTTATACTAATTAGAGTTATTAAAACAACTTTCATATATAATACGCAAAGTCATGTGATCTATAACTGCAACTTTTCAAAGAAAACATTTTTTTAAATGAAATAATACTAATGATATTGTAAAATGCCATCAATATTGACAGAAAAAAAAGATTGTATCTCCTAAACGTTCCTATCCACACTCCTACCATTGCTGTTTAATTTAACTGGCCGAATTGAGAATATTAGCTCAGATTATCGCCTGCATTAGCGTGAAGAGAATGTGGGGAAACAACAATGATGTATCAAATGTTAAATACCACTTTCATTCTACAAGGTGGAGATTTAAATTTTAACTTTCTCGTCAATAAAGACTGTAAGGAAAATTATTGTTAGATGTGAGTTTAGTGCCTTAGACCACGGGGTCAACTTGTAAACGACTTGTTAAAACGACAATACAACAATTTTTTTCGGGCGGATTTCATGGCCTTGCGTCAGAGTGACTTCGTGACTCACACCTCCAGGTAACCCGCATGGTTCTGCTCGTGCGCGGTAAAGCGTGAGAAAGCCACACATGGGGAGCAATGTTCTGTGACGTGGTAAATACTGTATGTGACCTACACCAAGTGAGCCGGGACTGGTTGTTATCCGTGGTCTTTAACACAACCTTCAGGTGCTAACATTCCTTCAAGTCGTTCCTCTGAATCACATTCGTGTGTCGCGTCAAGAAGAGATTACGATACAGTATTTCATCTTAGTCTTTTGGGTGCTGGGGGTGGGGATGGGGGAGAACTCATCTTACTACCTGTTCGTGTTATACGCGTGTTTTACACTTGTGGAGTAGCTAGGTATATTTTAGAAGAAATGTACCCAAAATTGCTTGGGGAAAGAGAGAGGACAGTTTTTTTGGCACCGCGTCTTAATACCTTTTCAGGTTATAAGCATATATACTAATTACACTAATGAGCTGGTGATGAGGAAGGTTGAATTTAGAGGAAGTGTAGGCCTACCCGCATTTGAGTGGAGGGAGAGGGAAAACCATTATGTAAAAAATACCCGACCGGGATTCTAAACCCAATCTCCCTGTTACTCAGTTTACACGGCCGGGATTCCTGCCTCTACCTCTGCAAGAAAACAATAAAATGTTGCATAACATTCCTTGCATTTATGCCTTTAAAATTTAATAAAGCCGCCCTAATTAAGGCATTGGCTGTACAACATATTATAATTTGAATCATAAGACTGTGACAGTCTAGCAGCCACGAAAGTCACAACTAAAAACACTAAACCATAAACAAAACATTGGCTGACAATGCTGCCACTTTAAGCATTGTTGACTGAGGGAAATTTTGCTACTGGGCAGTACATGTTCCCTTATGATGCGTTTCCATACCACATTCGGCATACAGTCACTGGCAGTTGTCTCTGCCTATTGACAACGGCACTACTTGACTAACTAAGCTGTCTGCAATTTACTACAGAAGGAATCTCCTTTCAATGTTAGATGATTTTTGAAGTTGGAATTTTTTGTAGAGTAGGGATCAACAGTTGGAAAATTTTAAATTTGTCAGTACAAGTCTGTTGTTAAGGACTTTCATAATATAAAGTAATGGAGTACAGAATAAACCTAGAATTTCCCAACTCCAGATCTCAAAACTCACAAAATTCCCAATTTTCAAGATTTTAACTAGAATTGGGGGTGAAGGAGCAGGGTGATATACTCCAACCCACCTGGTGCAACGCCCCTGGGTTTAAACCCATACAGTCAACTGTGCTATGTTTGTGGTCGTGTGTGTTCGAAATTCAGCTTTTGTGCCATCAAATTAAGCTTTTGGTAACGATTTTAGTGTGGCAGGACAGCCTGATGTTTAATTTTTCCCGCCACATTTTCAAACTCACAATTTGTCTATGTCAATTGACTATGCTCCATTTGTGCTCACTTGTGCCCAAGATTTAGCTTTTGTGGTGTCCAATTACGTCCGTGATAAAAATTTTAATGTGTCGGGCTAGTTTGATGCTCAAGTTGTCCCGCCACATTTTCAGAATTAAAATTTGTTTACCATGTTAACCGAATGTGCACATGCTGCAGCACTCGTCCTGTCTATATTGGTCCAAAAGGGCAGCTAATCAGACGGATTTCACCTAACGTCCTAGGACCGGGAAAACCACATTGATAAATCCAATCTAGAAAACCACCTCTAATTTACCCGGTATAAATTTAAAAATCGTATCTATGATTATTATTATTAGCACCCTGTCTTAATACCCGTTCGGATTATACGCACTTAGGTTAATGTGTAATGGTAGGGTAATTGTGAGATGAAATGGAGGACCTACAGTTTAACATGGGATCCGAACCACGGTGGAGGCCTGGCATGCCACACATTCACAAGTTGTGATTAATACACGTCTTGTCAGAGGTGAAGGAAGGGTTTGGCAATCAGATAAATCTGTGCCGGAACCGAGGATTGAAACCTGGACCCCCAGCACAGAAGACCGACACCTTACCTCTAGACCGCTAGGTCACCTAAAAATAGTATCTCAGTGCCTGACCAGAATTCCAGAATAATGCGAGCCTAATTTCACGTGGCCACCATTACGGGTCACATATTAACTAACAGGTTATCTTTTTCGGTGGCCGCATGGTCTAAGGTGCTACACTTGCAGTAGACTATACTGACGATGACTGAGAGATCAAGGTCCGAATCTCGGTCTGGTGTACTGAGGGTGGTTTTTAAAAATTGTTTTACATGCAAATACGGGCACGATTCCTCTAAATATAACATCCCTAATCCCTAAAACCATAAGCGTGATTAGTACATAAGCGCATAACCTGAACAGGTATTATTATTATTATTATTATTATTATTATTATTAACCCCGCGTATTACTACCCGTTCGGGTTATACGCACTTACGCTAACGTGTAATGGTAGGTTGATTGTGAGATGAAATGGAGGACCTACAGTTTAACGTGGAATCCGAACCACGGTGGAGGCCTGGCATTCCTCACATTCACAAGATGTCTTGTCAGAGGTGAAGGAAGGGTTTGGTAATCAGATAAATCTTTGCCGGGACCGAGGATCGAACCCCGGCCGCCAGCATAGAAGTCTGACACCTTACCCCTAGACCGCNTAAATCTTTGCCGGGACCGAGGATCGAACCCCGGCCGCCAGCATAGAAGTCTGACACCTTACCCCTAGACCGCCAGGTCACCAACAGGTAGTAGTAAACGGTGCTAAAAAACCTAACAGGTAGCCAGAACCAGTAGCTGCGTAGTATAACGCTTCACTTTTATATGAAATTCGATTTCTGGTGACGGGGAGATTGGGGCTCACTTCCAGATCGAGTGCCCTAAGTGTTTTTTCCTAGCTGGTGTCCCGTTCTTCTTCCAAGCAATTGCGGGTACATTTATCTAATTTATACCATCATGATTTCTACTCAAATAGGGATATCCCGGACGGGTAGTAATAGGCGAAGCACGGTATATATGAACTATTTAGAGCATTAGAAATCTGAAGTAGTGTCGTGGCCACGTGTGCTACGTGGGGGATTATTCTTAAACCTGTTCAACCGGTGGGTTTTTTTTCTGTATTATTTTGTTGATATAATCTTGCTTATGACCTCGCTTGAACAATTCAAGTTGTGGACATTCCCTGCTACCGGCCTTACAACAAACTGGGAGGGAGTGTACATTTAAGAAAAACATTGAATGGACAACCATGCTTTAATTATAAATGCCGGCAGGATATACGAACTTTGTGCTAAACATTCTGGGGGGCACAGTATTCTCAGAACTACAATCCTTATTTATCTGAGAGCTAAAAAAAGTCACTGGGTCTACATCCACGTATTCATAAATCAAGTCATGTGACCTTGAGCAGTCGATTTTGAAAGATACTATCAATATATAAATAACGCTAATAATATTGTAAAATGCTACCAACTTTATTATCGACNTCTTGGGACAAAGTGCTCACTTCAGGACCCGATGATCGTGGGCTCAAACCCAGCTGGGATCAACGAGTATTTCTAGAGAGTAAAACCCGTAGCACAACTTCCTTCAGTGTGGAAGTAAAGACGTCGGTCTAATGTCTATTTTGGCATTAAAATATCCTTGTAAGTTATATAAAGTAACTTTCCCGACAAAATTGGTAGGCCCTTTCGCTCTCGCTAATAGAATTCCTCGTGTGCTGATATAATCAGTAGATTCAGAAAGTGCACGTAAAATACCATAAATTTAAAAAAAATTGACTGAAAAAAAAGAAAGTATTTTCTAAAAGTTTCTTCCAGCCAGAGTCCTACTATAGAAAACTTTGCCAGACTATCTCGTAGTTTGAATCTAACTAGTTTATTTTCCATTGTGCACACCCACACGGATCTATTGCGTGTTGTTTATTAACTGTTGACATTTTAGCCAGATTTATTCATTATCAGTTTTTTTATGGTATGTTTACGTTCTCCACGTCTTCTGTTTGTACGGGATGTCTGAGTATTTACACCAATGGAGTAGGGATGAGGAAAGTAGAATTTAAAGGCAATGTATACGAATCTGTGCAAAGAAAAAAGAGGAGAATCGTTAAGGATAAAAATTCGGACCCTAACCTTGCCATCACCGGTTAACCAATCGTTATATTATCTTGTTTTTCCGCTCAATAAATCTATGCTTCACCAAAATTGACACACAACGGTGGTCTAATGCTCTAATGAGTCATGACTGTGTTACTGGTGACAGGGAGATCATGAGTCGAATCCCGGTTGGTTTTACTGAGTTTTCCCTTAATAGTTTTCCCATCTCCTTTACCGCAAATGCAGGTGCATTTACTTTACATTCCATATCCCTTATCCTTACGCACATCAACGTAATTAATATGTATGCATGTAACCTGAACGAACGACTACTGAGACGTGGTGGATAAAAAAGTGTTTTTTTGAAGTTGGTATTTTAAAATCTTCTACTCTACGTCACATGTTAGGCCCGTGTAGAAAAAATGAGCAAATCTTTACAAAAAGTTTACAAATACCCCTTTGGTGGTGCAGCGCCGGGTGAACATAATATTATATCATGTACATCAATTAGTTTTATTGCAATATTTTCCCCCTCTTAAGATACTCCCTGATTCCACCACAGAATCCATACATAAATAAGTTTGATTACAAAAAACTTTTGTCCATTAGCTGGTTGGAGTAGTTCATACGCAACGATTACGATATATTCTCGCTAAAAGCGCTTCTTTTTGTCTAATAGTCTGGGCCGTCCTCTTTACATGGTCTGTGCGCGTTTGATATGAGGTTTCTCCGTCTCGTGCGCTTTCGATGTTCTCCGGATTATCAAACAAGGCAGTGTCTGTCATGTCCACTACTTTCTCGTGTAGGCTGTTTTTTTAATATATTTTTCCTGCTGTAAGCTTATTCTATCATTGTATCACTGTCCCGGTAAAGGGTGGGAAGTTGTTCCTGTAGGTATGCATGTGTGATGAAATCAAGGTGAGCAAGTGCGACGCGATGCCGGAACTTCCACTGATCCCGGTGGGGAGGGAAAAGGGGGCAACTTGCCAAATAAACGCTGAATTTATAAACTCGAGGTATAGGTTATTGATCGTTAGATTATGTTCAGTGGAGCAATTTTTAATTAATTTTCCTCTAAAAAGACACTACAGTTTGATTTAAATAGGAAGGCACGTTTTTGTCACCAATAAAGTTATTAAAACAATTTTCATATACTTATAATACAAGTCTAGTGTAACTTGTAACTGCCACTTTTTTTTATAGATAGTACTTACGTTATAACACTAATAATATAGTAAACAGTAGCAATGTTCACCTCAATAAAATATGTTTGTATACATTTATATAAGTTTCATCGAAACAAAATCATACTATACCCACCAACAGTGGCGGCTCGTGTATAGGCACTGCGGAACTGCAGCACCCCCCTATTTCCACTTGATATTATCGATAACATTTAATATAATGAGTCCTCTTTTCCTTTAATTCTTTCTTTATTTTTGTAGTACAATATATATTCCTTAAGCTTGAATGTCAGTACTTCAGTAGCCATTCCCTAGTTTATGCAAAAGATACAAAAATCTTTGTATTGAACTGTGCGCTTCACAGTGCCAGTGACGTGGTGTTTGACTGTTGTGCGCATGCGCACATAGGTGGGGGTGGGGAGGAAGGCGGGACTGCCAGGTAGAGAGAGCACTGCTGCTCTCACAGTGCCGGCTCTGGCGTGATGGGGGAAGGAAGTTTTTCTTTACTCAGCGCGTGTTGTGCTTAAAAACCGTGTACCATATTCTTGGATGTGATAAAGTGTATAAGAGTGTAAAATTGAATTATTGTTCTGCTTCCAGCTATTCTATTTGATTCATTTTTTCCGGTTCTTTTATTTAACAGAAAGACTAAATGCACTTGCAGTACTTTCAATGGAAAAAAAATTCCTCAATTGACATCCAGAGATCAAGGAGAAAATTATTGAACTTTTTGCGCAAATTAAAACAAGAAGAATGGATTTCATTTTAAAATGAATAGATCAAGCTTGAACTGTAACCATTTAAGTTAAAGTAAGTAAAACATGTTTGTTTGTTTTTTTGTTAAGATTTTATCAAGTTCCTGAATAAATTTTCTATTTCTACATGGGTCCCCCCC